>JARFIX010000358.1:0-82245 GCA_036346125.1 Lycocerus yunnanus | reverse complement strand
ATTAGTTTAGTCAAAATTTAAATATTTTTGGATTAATAATTTAATTGGTTTTAGTTTAATGATTCAATTATTTTTGGTTTAATAGTTCAGTAATTTTGGCACAACAATGAACAATGCAACTGTTTTGTTCAATAATTCAACTGCAATGTTTATTAAATTTGGTTGTTTTATTTAATAAGTCAACGGCATCGTTCAATGAATTACTAGTTTATTTAACAATTCAAATGTTTCTGGTTTGATAATTTAATTGGTTTTGGTTTAGAAATTCAACTGTTTTTTTTTTGGTTTAATAATTCAGTCGGGTTTTTGGTACAACAATGGACAATTCAACTGTTTTATACAAACTTCCAACTGTTTTGTTGAATAATCTAACTGTTTTCTCTGTAGGGTTACAGTTTTACACTTAAGAAAAAGCAATAATTATAAAAGTCGTAATAAATGGATCCCCATTCAAGAAAACTACCTAAGTCAATGAGACACTAGAAAACCAATACAAACGATCACAATGCTCAAAAATAAATACGGGGACAAAACCGTATTTTTCTTTTTTTGACAACAATTTAACTGTTTTATGAAAAAAGCTAATACTAAAATACACAAGGTGCGTTTGGTGTAATGTTGATTTCCTATATTGCCGCAATATTAAAATAAGGAAGATCGACAATATTGACGCAATATTGCACCAAAATTCAACTTATATTGATTTCCTATATTGCAACAATGTTGGAAATCAATATTGCACCAATATTGGCTGAAGATTGGGAAACAATATTGATGATCAATATTGATGCAATGTTGTACCAAAATTAAGCCAATTTGGTGCAATATTGATTTCGTAATACATAGGTTGTTTTTTGTTAAACAATTCAATTATCATTGATTCAACAATTTAACTGTTTCTTTCACAATTCCACAAATTTTTTAACTATTAAATTGTTTTTAAACAATTCAACTGTTTTATCAAAAAAATTTATATCAAAATACTCCAGGTGTGACTGTTTTCTTAAATATTTTTGTTGTTTTATTTAATAATTTACCTGGTTTGTTTAACAATCATGCAAACTATTCTTGATACAATAATAATTGATTCATATTTAATTTTTGTTTATCAAGTTTCAAAAGTCAGGGAAAATTATCTATTTTAATCAGGGAAGGGGTATTTTAAAAAATTCTGTGGGAATCCTGATGTATTAAGAAGAAATATTTTTTTCTTGTATTTAATTTTGTTGTAATTATAAATAATCTTTTCTTTTGCAAGAAAAAATTTTCTTGTCGATGATCCAGATTACTTTCTTTTGCATTTTGAAAAAATTTTCATGCTTAGCCCTGTTTACATCTCTAAACTTTTTGAATTAAATCTAATTACTCATGTGGTGCTCTTGGAAAAATAATTGAGTTGGTTTCCTGCTGCCATGGTTGTTGGTTGGGGTTTTTCATTCCTTACCTCATTTTCTCTCGGTTTTTTGCCTCCAGAGTCTCTCCTTTCGCCCCTCATCTTCAGTGGTATTTATAAAAATTTAAAATAGGTTTACGAACCCTTTTTAAGAAATAAAAATTGTTGTTGCACAGCCTGTCGATCAAGTCAAGAATGTACAAATTGTAAACAAAAGAAGAAATGCAAAAAAATTCCTGGGTATTTTAAAAAATTTTAAATAACATTTTGATTAAAATTTGTCTACGTCATTATTAATAAATTTGGAATTTTCAAAAATTTGAATTGTAACCTACATTAAGCAAAGTCTATCATTTGTTCGTGACCTTATTTCTATAATATCAAAGTGGGATTTTGGTTTAGAATAGCATTGTAGATTCTTACCTCACCCAAAAATTTTTAACTAATCGTTCTAGTTTTGTTATTATGCATAGTGGCGTAAGCACAAGTAGGTTATATTTTATAAATCATTCTTTACAAAAATGCTGATTTTTTCCTCAAATGAAAATTTTACGATCAACTTGAGTTACTTTTATTTACTTCATGCGAATAAAATTTAAACGAAGTAAAGATTTATATCCGTAAAATGGAAAATTTCAAGTCACAGTAGACCAATTATTAGGTTAACAATGGAACGTTAGTTTTGCTTATGGATTATTTTCTGCATGATTTTAATCTTCGATATTAAATATGATATCCGTGAACGTAGGATGGCTACCAAAATATTGGTTTTGAAAATTGCCGGTTTGATTGCAGGTCATTTAAATTAATAAAAAATATCGGCATTTAAAAAGCAGCTTAATTTAAACAATGAATTTCCTGATTGCATTAATTATTAACAGTGTGGTATTGTTTCGCTTAATGATTACATTAATTAGGCCACTAGCATGTTTAAAACGGGCTAATAAGTGTTAACGTGACCGGAATTGCATGTGTTTGTAGCTTTGATTTGAAATTAAAAAAAAAAAAGTTTGATTAATCGAAGGTAATTACGTGTGGTTTTATGTCATGTAATCGAAAACTGAAGTTAATTTTCTCTTCGATTAACCGTTACACAACAAGTGGGCGCAAAAAACTGACTTGAAGAGAAAACCGTGGAGATAGTTTTCCTTCTCGGTTGTAATACGGTAGTGAACGCTAGTTAACATTACTTAGACGTTGTTATTTCTTCTTCTTCAGTCAAACCAGCAAGTTCTAGTCGTACGCAACATCATCTTATTTGGTGAAAGAATCGAATGATTAATTGATTTAACGGTAGTTTTGCTTTCTTTCAAACTTGGATGAACGATGATGTGTGTGTGAGTTACGGATAATAAAAATTATTCTATAGTGGATTATTTTCGAAAATGTTGTGAATATTGACAATTTTTCGTGTGTGATGTAATTTTGGTTTTTTGGTGAGTTTCTTTGTTGATTCCTGATTCAAAAGTCACGGTCGATTCTGGCATTTTTGTTATGTAATATCGACTTTTATTACTAATTTATTTTACGGCCAAAGTTTTGTACGATGCGTTTATTACATAATTAAAAAATTTTTGTCCCAGAGAACTGATGAACTAAAAAAGCGATTCACTGCTCCGCTACTTACGGTACTTCCGTACTATGTCGTGTAGCCGAGGTGCATTTGCATAGTCCACAACGTGGTACCGTTAATATTGGCACCTTCGAGTCTCTCAATCATTAGGAAGAAATGGGTCACTGGGTTAATAGAAACGTTTTGTATTTAAGGAATTTGTTTAGTAAACTTTGGTTTTTTAATCTTTTTACTGTGTAGGCGCAGCAAACGAAAGATGAAACCAATTATTGTGAAACTCATCTTGTAAATCTTGACGTTTAGTAGACTTTTAATTTAAAAAAACCCCTTTTTCAAGGGAGAACGGAAATAGTTTTAAAATATGGCAGGGTTAGAAAAATTAATTCCCCCTTCTGGTTGCACGACTAAATTATCTCGTTAACTTGGTAATAAAATTCTTCTGAAGCGATCACATCATGCTAATCAGCTCCCTGACTTTGAAAACTTGAATATTGTGTGTAAATTGCAACTGTTGGATCTATGTCGATGTCCTCTGTACAAAACAACAAAAATTTCATTAAAATGTTTACCATAACAAAGGATAATTTCACTAACTTAAAATTTACAAACTGCATTGTCGTCGTCTAAATTAGCCATGACGATCTAAATGCCCACTTTTTGTTGAATTTTTGTGTTATGAAAGTTAAAATTCGTGAAATTGCCAGTCAAAAAATAATTCACAAAAAATTTTGAATTTTTGTAGAATATTTGAAATAATAAAAATAATGTAACATTGAACTTTGTAGCGAAAGTTTTTGGAATATTGCATTATAGTAAAATCGAAAACGGATTTATTACCAAATTTTTTGTTTCTTTCGAAAATGATTGATGATTTAAGAAAATTAAAGCAGCGAGTTTGAAGTTCAATATTATTGTTGTGTAATTAGAAATCAGGTGGAATTTAAATTAGACCGTGTTTATAAAATATCAATTAAAAATTTTTGATTTGGAATTAAACGAAAAAAAGCTCCAATTATTTTATAAAATACTATAATTTTTTATAATTTAAACTAACGTGGATAGGTTAATTCACTCTTAGTTGTTGGGCTAGTCGTTGACCCTGCTCCCATCAGTCGCCCAAAACAAGTGTTCTAACAAGCTTTTTGTTAGACATTTGCATCGAATTTAGTGGTTTCCTATCCATAATCCATTGCTACATTTGGTTACCAATCCAGATGAGGAATTTTTTTTGACCGCATCGTGACGTCATGTGAGTGGATTAACAAGATTTAAAAAAGATACAAATTTTTGTTTTGCTAAGACAACCACACAAAATGCAAAATTATTTAAATTGTTTAGGTTCTAGTAACTACAAGAAAACTCGGTATGCTTTAGGAACTTTTTTATTTCAAAATATTGATTAAAGTACTTTTTCTAATCGTTTGAGCTTAGTTTAGGATTGTTCGTACATTTTTTAATTTTGTTACCACTCAGGCCCGGACTGAAACGGCGGGAAAATAAAAAAATGCTCACGAGACTTCCCAAAGATTTAAACGCTTGAAATATGAACTTTTTCTATTATTTATTGTTCTATTTAGTTTTTTTACCAAGTACATTTTTTGAATTTTTCTTTATTTTGTCGTCAATTTTTTTATTTTATTTCGTTCTTCTTGAACTTAACATTTTATATTCTTCAATTACTTTCCATTAAAAATAATATTTTGGATTTTTTTTCAAATTATATTAAAGATTTTTGGATGAAAATAACGTAGATTTAAAAAACTTCACTTAAAAGCCTCATAATATGCAAAATACGCAATTTCTACGTGAAGACTTTTGAGAAAATAAGATTTTCTCATCAAAATACATTAGAAGTAGTAAACAAACTGATTGTTTTCGTGCTAATAATTTTGTAATCAAAAAGTGAACTCTTTATAAATATTTTCGGTTTGATAATTTAATTGATTTTGGTTCAATAAGTCAGTCAGTTTTGGTACAACAATGCAACTGTTTTATTTAAAACCGCAACTGTTTTATTGTACCAAAACTGACTGAATTATTAAACTAAAAACAATTGATTTATTACACCAATTAAATTATCAAACCGAAAATATCTTAATTAGATGAGTAAAATTATTACAGCTGAATTATTAAATAAAACAGTTGAATTATTCAACAAAACAGTTGCATTGTTGTATAATTGTTCAATAATTCAGCTTTGTTTTCAAAAATTAATTGATTTAGTCAACTTTTAGATATCTTCTTAATTTGGTATAATAAATCAATTGTTTTTGGTTTAATAATTCTGTCAGTTTTGGCACAATAATGCAACTGTTTGTTCAAAACTGCAACTGTTTAGTTGAATAATTAACGGATTTAATCAACAATTCAAATATTTTTGATTTGGTAATTTAATCGGTTTTAATTTAATAATTCAGTTGTTTTTGGTTTAATAATTTAGTCGATTTTAGTACAAGAATGCAATTGTTTTCATAATCGCAACTGTTTAATTTAATAAATCACCTACTTCGTTCAATAATTAACTGGTTTATTCAACAATTCGAATATTTTTGTTTTGATTTTTGGTTTTGTTTAGTAATTCAATTGTTTTGGTTTAATAATTTAGTCATTTTGAAACAACAATGAGCAACGCAACTGTTTTGTACAAAACTGCAACTGTTTGGCTCAATAACTCAACTCTTTTGTTTAATAATTCAGATATTTCGTTCAATTATTAACCGACTTATTCAAAAATTCAAATATCTTCGGTTTGATAATTTAATTGGTTTAATTAATCAATTGTTTTTGGTTTAAGAATTCAGTCGGTTTTGATACAATAATACAACTGTTTTGTTTAATAATTAACAGATTTAATCAATAATTCAAATATTTTTGGTTTGATAATTTAATTAGTTTTAATTTAATTATTCAGTTGTTTTTGGTTTAATAATGTGATTACTTTTGGTTCTACAATACAATTGTTTTGTGAAAATGCAACTGTTTTGTTCAATAATTCATTTAAATTTCTAATGTTTTGGTAATAAGTCAGTTGTTGGGTTCTAAAAGTAAACTGCTTTATTCAGCATTAAAATTATTTTTAGTTTTTTATAATAATTTAATAACTAATTGCTTTGGTTGACTAATTCAATTGGTTTTAGTAGTGTAGTAATTAAATTATTTTTGATTCAACAATTCAACTGTTTTGTTCAAGAATTCAACTGTTTTATTTTATAACGCAGCTGTTTTTTAATAATTAACTGGTATATTCAACTAATTTAAATATTCTTGGTTTGATAGTTTAATTAGTTTAATAAATCAATTGTTTTTGGCTTAATAATTCATTCGACTTTGGTACAATAATGCAACTGTTTAGTTTAATAGTTAACAGATTTAATCAATAATTCAAATGTGTTCGGTTTGATAATTTAATTGGTTTTAATTTAATAATTCAGTTGTTTTTGGTTATAATAATGCAGATACTTTTGGTTCCATAATGCAATTGTTTTGTGAAATTCCAACTGTTTCGTTCAATAATTTATTCTAAATTCAGATGTTTTGGTAATAAGTCAGTTGTTGGGTTATAAAAGTCAACTGCTTTGTTTAGCATTGGAAATGTTTTTAATTTTTTATATTTTAATAACTAATTGCTTTGGTTGAATAATTCAATTGGTTTTGGTGTAGCAATTAAATTATTTTTGATTCAACAATTCAACTGTTTTGTTTAATAATTCAACTGTTTAATTTAATAATTTAGCTATTTTTTTCATAGTATACTCAATTATTTCAAATATTTTCGGTTTGATAATTTAATTGGTTTAATAAATCAATTGTTTTTGTTTAAAAATTCAGTCGGTTTTGGTACAATTATGCAACTGTTTGTTCAAAACTCTAACTGTTTTGTTCAATAATTAACTTATTTAATTAATAACTTAAATATTTAGGATTTGATAATTTAATTGATTTTAATTTAATAATTCAGTTGTTTTTGATTATGACAATGCAGTTACTATTGGTGCTATAATGCAATTGTTTTGTGAAAATGCAACTGTTTCGTTCAATAATTCATTCAAAAGTCAGATGTTTTGGTAATAAGTTAGTTGTTGGGTTCTAAAAGTCAACTGCTTTATTCAGCATTGGAATTATTTTTAGGTTTTAGTAATTTAATAACTAATTGTTTTTTTTTATTATAATTCAATTGGTTTTGGTGCACCAATTAAGTTATTCTTAATTCAACTGTTTTGTTTAATAATTCAACTGTTTTATATAATAATTCACCTGTTTTTGTAGTAATTAACTGGTATACCCAACTAATTAAAATATTTTTGGTTTAATAATTTAATTGGTTTAATAAATCAATTGTTTTTGGTTTAAAAATTCAGTCGGTTTTGGTACAATAATGCAACGGTTTGTACAAAACTGCAACTGTTTTACTCAATAATTAACTGATCAAATCAAAAATTTAAATATTTTCGATTTTATAATTTAATTGGTTTTAATTTAATAATTCATTTGTTTTTGGTTATAATACTGCAGTTACTTTTGATTCTATAATGCAATTGTTTTGTGAAAATTCAACTGTTTCGTTTAATAACTCATTCAAAATTCAGATGTTTTGGTAATAAGTCAGTTGTTGGGTTTTAAAAGTCAACTGTTTTATTCAGCATTGGAATTATTTTTCGCTTTTAGTAATTTAATAACAAATTATTTTGTTTTAATAATTTGATTGGTTTTGGTACACCAATTAAATTATTCAACTGATTTTTCAATAATTTAGTTGTTTTGTTTAATAATTCAGCTGTTTTGTTCAATAACAATTTATTGGATTATTCGACAATTCAAATATTTTCAGATCGATTAAACAGTGCTGGCCCTTAAGACAATTTGTTTTGCCTATATAATATTAACACGTCAACGTTCCGCCACTGTCCTGTCATCTTATCAGATATCTGTTTAATAAATTTTAGCAATTTCATAGATAGATTTCAAGATTGTTTTTTTTGTAATACTCTTATCTTAAACCCGTCACCGCTATATTGAGAATAGGCATCAAGATGGAGGCTGATTAAACTTTAATTATTTTAATTCAATATCCACAGTTATAGGTATCGCAAATAAAGACAAAAGTATACTTTTTCCTATAGAAATGTCTTCACCAAATGAAAGAGGACGTTTTTATAAAACTTTTAAGGTGAGGATGAATTTGTTAGGTTCTACATTAAGCCCACAGTTCACATTTTAAGTCCACCAAATTTACATAAGAAACAATTGTGAAAAACAATTATTGCGCAATAACTTTTGTTGCCAGTTCTTGCGTGATGCCCAGGTAGTCGCATACAACTGACGAGGAGCTACCAGTCGCTTCTATCGTCTCAAGAATCCAAAATTTTAATTTTTTTGCGCACTGGGATATTTTTCCAAGTGGGCGACGCCGAAGGCGGCGGTGACCTTCAGAAAATGCATTATAAATAATATAAAATTTAATTTTTTAATATTTAATGGACGGGATTATAATTTCAAAAGAGACAATGGGAAAATTGCATTTCAAACTAATTTTTAAAGCCGTTGTTTCCAAAATTTGTGTTCCGATTGCAAATTTTATTTCTTTATGTGCTAATTAGACTCTCAACTTTCATAATTTGTTTTAAAAATTGTCAAAATCGCAGTTCGGGTATTTCAACTGCCACTCGCTTGTTGTGATTTAGAGAGGAAAAATTGGAAATGAAATGAAAATATCTTCCATATCTGCTAAATATCCGTAATCAGTAATACAAAGGTCATTGCCAAAAAATTTTAAGAGTGGATTCGAAAGACTTCACTTCGAAACTTCGCGAATTTTCTCGTTGAAATGTATTAGAAGCAGTAAAAAAGTTGTTGTTTTGAAACTATCAATGTTTAGAGTAAAAAAATTTCTTTTGTTTTTTTTAAAATATATTTCAAAAATTCGCTGCTTGTTTTTTTGCATATTATGTCGCATAGGAATCCCTTGAACTTGAAAAATGGACCTGGAACTGACGTAAATGTTGTAAATTGTTGCAAAGTCTTGCAAAATTGGCTTTGAAATACGTTTTGTTTTATAATTTTTTAAAATTTTGCACAAATATTGTTATAAAAAATATTTTCAAAACTGGGCCCGCTCAAAGGAGTTGCCCGATAACTCAATTATTGTCAGTCCGGGCCTGAATATTACTTACTAACACTTTGGTTTCTGCTAGAGTCAATTTTAAAAATTAACATTTGTGACTATGAAAATGCACCAGACGAAATATTTTTGGTAGGTCAAGTTGGTTCGATTCGATTGAAATCAATTTTTCACTACGATTGAAAATTTTATCTTAGACTGATTAAAACGAATTAAAGAAAATTTAGAATAAAATTATATCTTCGTAATTCAAGTTTAAATTTTAACCAAAACCGATCGGTAACCAAGGACTACCAAAGGTAATTTTGACAAAATCAAATGAAAGTAATTTATTCGCTAATAATAATTAGGCTAAAATTCTCCACGCAGTATGAATTTGGTTAATTTCTGGTAAGAAAAAAGTTACAACTTAAGTTATTAATTACCTAACAATATCACTTTCCACAGCAAATCGCACTGATCAATAAGTAAAAGTAAATAATCTAATCGTATCGAAAATTTTGAAAAACTGTCAATGCTAATTTCGGGTAAAAAATTCATTTCCTTACCGAAAGAAAGCTGAATGTAAATTTTTGTAATTAAAACAAATTCGGGTTCGTGACATCATAGATCAATTAATTTATTATTTAAATTAACTTTCATTAAATTCTTCGAAAATCGTGCAGATGCGATTTACTTAACATTTCACCCAAATCGAATCTTCGGTCGGATCCAAATTAATTACGAAACAAATAATTTAAAATTTATAGAAATTCGTGAATGACCTTAACATAAATTTAAAAATTTTTATAATAATTTTAATTTTGTGTTAAGGTTACTGAGTTTTGATCGGATTCAAACTGATAATTAAATTGGGAAGTTAAGCTGAAATTTTCCGTTGAACAAAACGAATTCAATTAAGATTCGCGTTACGGTTTGAATCGGGATTACTGTAATTATGAATGTTCAAATTAGCTAAAATTATAACAATTAAATTAACTTAATTCTGTGATTAAAGTTGCACAATCGGTTAGGAAATGCATTACGCGAGCAACTTGAACTTGAAAACGTACTCGATGCGGCACTGGATTCAGTTTTAAATAAACTAAATTTTTTAATTGCAACGAGGTTAATTAAGAATTTCTTGACTATTTAACAATAAAATTGTGTTAATGTGAGCACATAAATTAGTAATAAAATTTTTAGCAATTCAAAGGTTACTCGGTTAAGTTTTTAAAACGAATCCCGTTATTGTTCACTTTCGTTTCCTTCCTACGATGTTTAATACATGTTTATTCAAATCCATTGTTGAAAATTATGTAGGAAATTTTAAAAGTAGGTCCCCTGTCGCTTACTTATACTAAAAGGGTAAAGTAAAATAATTACATATTAATCCGTTACATTAGCCAAGCGTTAAATATGCACATTAACCGTTAAATTAAATTATTATCATTTGCAAGTTGAGGCCGTAATTGTTAATTACAAGTTTCAGTTTTATAACAAAAAATCAGAAAAAATCGAAGAAAGACTAGTAAAATTTTAAGTGTAGGTGTAAATGAGTCGAGTAACGGGTTAAAGGAAATTCCACGGGCTCGGTCAAGGTAAAATTATGGCCTTGTATCTCCTTTAGGCACATTGACCTACATTTCAAAAACGCATCTATTATTCTGGAATGTTTTAATCGTCCAATAAACTCAATACATACAATGTTATTTTTTGAATTTCAAAACTCCCGCCGCCATAAATTATAATAATGACATCGACCGATTTTGTTTATAATTAAGCTTTTTGTTTCAGGTCAAAATGGAACTCAAGTATATCGTGATGACCATAATCAAAATTTTGATATCGATACCCACCGTGCTACTTTTGAACAACGAAAGAGTAAATGGTGCATCTTTAATGGGTGGACATTTGGACAACAGTAATTTTACGTCGCCGAGTTCTTCGAACCATTCGGTAAGTCCAGACTTCCGGTAACACTTCAACCAAAACAAATCACCTACTTTTCAAGGTTGTTAAAATTATTGGGTGAAGCTTCACCTTGCTTATCTTCCTCATTCCGATCCAATGCTTTCAACTTTCAATAGGTAACATTTTTGTAACAGCAGCTTCGAAGTGGTCAATCTTAGTTTTCGAGATTACCTTCGGAGTTCCGGCAGGGAAGTAATAAAGTTGGTTTCTGTAATAAAATAACAAGTTACTGAAAAAACAGGTTCAATATAAATACGTAACGCTGCATGGTGCAATTGGGAAGGTCAAATCAGTAAATTTCTTTTTATCTTCGGTAATAAGATTTTAAAAAAGTTACACTTTTCCTGTTCTTTACTTCCTGATTTAAAGAAATTAAATGCAATGTAATAAATATTTTACAGTAGCAAAATGGTAATCCCCAACCCATTTGCTTTCTACTGGCTCAGAAGCATCTCATTAATTCTCAACTGGGGTTTTTTAGTTTTTAACTGCAAATTTTTTTGCAGAACAATGCATGAGATCTATTATATTTACATATGTGTATGTATATTTGACACTGTTTACTATATACCCAGTAACCTAGTATGTATACTTTGTGTTCTGTAAGTTTTAGCCACAGTTTTATTACTAAAATAGAAACACCCCACCTTTCACTCTTCTGTGTCTCAACTAAATTGGCACTGATTACCGATAGCTATTACTTCTCGACTATGTAGAAATTTTATTCATAACATTGTTATATATTAAGAATAACATAAATTTAGCAACATTTTAGAAGTTTACCCACTTATTTCGATCTTCACCCTCTGCGAACGACTCTAATATTATTTAGTATTTTTAAAAATTCTTATGTCTATTTATAGGTTAAATTCTTAACGAATTTCTAGGTTATGGTTTATCAATAGAAATTCTGAATGAATTTAAAATTTCGTAATTTAACTTAGTCTGAAAACAACCCCAATCAGAGCTGAGTTACTTCAATTACTAAAAGTTACTGTTGTTATTTTTTCAAACCGTAAATTTTTTATTAGAAAAATCAACAAAAAATTAAAAAAATATAATATTGGGAAACGTGCCGTTTAACCCGAGTGGTTGGAAACAAAAGATAAAAATGGCGGTTTGATAAGTCAGTGACTTTTTAATTTCCCGCATTGTAACTTAATATTCAACACTGCTCCTGTAAACTACCATCTGTCAATAGACTACTGTCAAATTTTGAGTAAGCTGCGTCATTTAGTTTGTGTTTGACAGCCATTGAAAGTAGACAACCTTGTGAGTTTTGACGAAAATAGAAAAATGAATTTCGTGTGCTCGTTAAGTATTATTTTTTGCCTAAAAAACCAAGGAGAAGCTTGATAAACACTTAGGAACTCTGCATGATTAAGAAATGGTTTACTGAATTTCGTTGTGATCGTCCGTGACGCCGAACGTTCAGGTCGCCCAAAAAGGATTTCATGCCAGAAATCGCCAGAATAAAAACCATGGAATGATATTGGACAATCGGAGAGTAAAGGTGCGTAAGATGGTCGGCATCTCTGAACGAGTACATAACATTTTACATGAATATTTGAACATGAAAAGCTACCCGCGCGGTGGGTGCCTCGATTTCTTACGTGCAATCGTGTGACCACTTCAAAGGGTGCTTGGCAATGTTCAACCGCAATTCTAACGAGTTTCTGCGCCGTTTCGTAACCATGGACAAAACATGGATCCATCACAACACACCAGAGACCAAGGAACGGTCAAAACAGTGGACTTCTCCGGTGAACATGCACCAAAGAAGGGCAAGGTGGGTCTGTCGGCCAACAAGGTTATGGCGACAGTTTTTTGGGGTCATTCACATCGATGAACTTGAAAAGGGTAAAATAATCACAGGTTAATATTATTCAGAGCTATTGAACAGATTTGACATTGGTTTGAAGCAAAAGCGACTGCATTTGGCAAAGAAAAACGTGCTCAGTCATCGTCATGGCAAAATTTCATAAATTAGGCTACGAATTACTTCTTCATCCAGCATATTCTCCAGATTTAGCCCCCTACGACTATTTTCTGTTTCCAAACCTGAAGAAATGGTTCGGCGATAATAGATTTGGGTCAAATGAAGAGGTCATCACTGAAACAAACGCCTATTTTGAGGGCTTCCAGAAATCGTATTATTTGGAAGAGATAAAAATAATGGAAAACCGCTGGACTAAGTGTATCCAGCTAAATGGTGACTATGTTGAAAAACAAAACGTTTTTTTCCAAAATAAAATATTTTTTATTCAAAAAGTCACCGACTTATCAAACCGCCCTCGTATCTTCACTGAGGGTTTCTATTTATCTGAAAATTTTATACATTTTTTTAGGGAAACAACAGGAAATTTTTAATTTTTAAACATTTTTTAAAATTAATTAAATAATATAATGAAAATTACGTTTTTAATTTAATAAAAAATAATAAATAATCTTTTTTTATTCGTTAGCTGTTTTTCTATATTATAATAATAAGATGCATTTTGTTAAATATTGAATAAATTATTTAATCATATTTAATTTTTTTAAGTAACTCAATACCGAAAATTTGCAGAAAATTATTAATTTCAATGACGAAGAACGTGCGGAAGTCATAGAATTTGTTTAGAGCATTTTAGTGGGAACCCCATTATTTATATTTAATTGCTTTTGGTTTAATAATTTTGCATTGTGCAAAACTGCAACTGTTTTGTTCAATAATTCAGCTACTTTGTTTTATAAATCATCTGTTTGATTCAATAATTAATTGATTTATTCAACAATTCAAACATTTTTGGGTTTGAAATTTTATTTATTTTAGGTTTTCAATATATTCAATTATTTTTAGTTTCATAATTCAGTTGTTTTGTTTAATAATTCAACTACTTTGATTAATAAATTCAGATGTTTTGTCAATAATTCAGCTGTTTATTTTAAGAATTCAACTGCTGTAATGAGCATTTCATACATTTTTAGATTAATAATTTAGTTGTTTTGTTTTTAGTATAAACTTGATAATTACAAGTTTAGTGACTTTCAAATTAGTAATTTTTTTCACACATTCAAGAATTAATTGATTTATTCAACAATTTCAACATTTTTGGGTTTGAAATTTGATTTGCTTTGCTGTTTAATTCAATTATTTGTAGTTTAATAATTCATTTGTTTTATTCTTGAAGAAGAAGAAGAAGAAGTTGTTTTGTTTAATAATTCAACAACTTTGTTTAATAAATTCAGTTGTTTTGTCAGTTATTCTGGTGTTTAATTCAAGAATTCAACTGTTTTAATGAGCATTTAGTTTATTTTTAGATTGATAATTTAGTTGGTTTGTTTTTAGTATGAATTTGATAATAACAAGTTTAGTGACTTTTAAATTAGTGATGTTTTTCACACATTCAGTAATTCAACTTTTTCAACAATTCAACAGTTTTGGGTATGAAATTTAATTTGCCTTGGTTTTTAACTCAATTATTTTTAGTTTAATAATTGAATGGTTTTGTTTAATAATTCAACTACTTTGTTTAATAAATTCAGTTGTTTTGTCAATGATTCAGCTGTTTATTTCAATAACTATATTGTTTTAATGAGCATTTATTTCATTTTTAGTTTAATAATTCCGTTGTTTTGTTTTTAGTATAAATTTGATAATTACTAGTTTAGTGACTTTTAAATTAGTATTTTTTTTCACATATTCAATAATTAATTGATTTATTCAACAATTCAACAGTTTTGGGTTTGAAATTTGATTTGCCTTGTATTTTAATTCAATTACTTTTAGCTTAAAAATTCAGTTGTTTTGTTTAATAATTCAACTACTTTGTTTAATAAATTTAGTTGTTTTGACAATAATTCAGCTGTTTATTTTAATAATTTTACTGCTTTAATGAGCATTTAATTCATTTTTAATTTAATAATTTAGTTGTTCTGTTTTTAGTATGAATTTGATAATAAAAATTTTAGTGACTTTTAAATTAGTAATTTCTTTTACTCTTTCAATAATTAATTGATTTATTCAACAATTCAACATTTTTGGGTTTGAAATTTGATTTTCTTGGTTTTTAATTCAATTATTTTTAGTTTAATAATTCAATTGTTTTGTTTAATAATTCAACTACTTTGTTTAATAAATTCAGTTGTTTTGTCAATAATTCAGCTGTTTATTTCAATAATTCAACTGTTTTAATGAGCATTTAATTCATTTTAATTTAATAATTTAGTTGTTTTGTTTTAAGTATGAATTTGATAATTACAAGTTCAGTGACTATTAATTAGTGAGTTTTCACATATTCAATAATTTATTGATTTATTCAACAATTCAAACATTTTTGCATTTGAAATTTAATTTATTTAGATTATCAATTCAATTTTTTTTAAATTAATAATTCAGTTGTTTTTTTTAATAATTCAACTACTTTGTTTAATAAATTCAGTTATTTTGTCAATAATTCAGCTGTTTATTTCAATAGTTCAACTGCTTTAATGAGCGTTTAGTTAATTTTCAGATTAATGATTTAATTCTTTTGTTTTAAATATGAATTTAATAACTAGATGTTTAATGACTATTAAATTAGTAATTGTTTCAACACATTCAATAATTAATTAATTTATTCAACAATTCAACATTTTTGGGTTTGAAATTTAATTTGCCTTGGTTTTCAATTTAATTATTTTTAGTTTAATAATTCAATTATTTTGTTTAATAGTTCAACTACTTTATTTCATAAATTCAGTTGTTTTGTGAATAATTCAGCTATTTATTTCAAGAATTCAACTGTTTTAATGAGCATTTAATTCATTTTAGATTAATAATTTAGTTGTTTTGTTTTAATATGAATTTGATAATTACAAGTTTAGTGACTTTTAAATTAGTGTTTTTCGCACATTTAATAATTAATTGATTTATTCAACATTTCAAACATTTTTGCGTTTGAAATTTGATTTTCTTTGGTTTTTAATTCAATTATTTTTAGTTTAATAATTCAATTGTTTTGTTTAATAATTCAACTAATTTGTTTAATAAATTCAGTTGTTTTGTCAGTAATTCAAGTGTTTCTTTCAATAATTCAACTGTTTTAATGTGCATTTAATTTATTTTTAGATTAATAATTAATTTATTTTGTTTTTAATATGAATTTGATAATTACAAGTTTAGTGACTTTTAAATTAGTGATTTTTTTCACACATTCAATAATTAATAAATTTATTCAATAATTCAACATTTTTGGGTTTGAAATTTGATTAGCCATGGTTTTTAATTCAATTATTTTTAGTTTAATAATTCAATTGTTTTGTCTAATAAATCAACTACTTTGTTTAATAAATTCAGTTGTTTTATCAAGCATTCAGCTGTTCATTCTAATAATTCAACTGCTTTAATGAGCATTTAATTAATTTTAGGTTTAATAATTTATTTGTTTTGTTTTAAGTATGAATTTGTTACTTACAAGTTCAGTGTCTTTTAAATTAGTGATTTTTTTCACACATTCAATAATTAATCGATTTATTCAACAATTTAAACATTTTTGGGTTTGAAGTTTAATTTGCTTTGGTTATTAATTCAATTATTTTTTGTTTAATAATTCAATTATTTTGTTTAATAGTTCAACTACTTTGTTTAGTAAATTCAGTTGTTTTGTCAATAATTTAGCTGCTTATTTCAATAATTTTACTGTTTTAATGAGCATTTAATTCATTTTAGTTTAATAATTCAGTTGTTTTGTTTTTAGTATGAATTTGATAATTACAAGTTTAGTAATTTTTAAATTAGTAATTTTTTCCCACATTCAATAAGTAATTGATTTATTCACCAATTCAAACATTTTTGGTATGAGATTTGATTTTCCTAGGTTATTAATTCAATTATTTTTAGTTTAATAATTCAGTTGATTTGTTATAAATTCAACTACTTTGTTTAATAAACTCAGTTGTTATGTCAATAATTTAGCTGTTTATTACAATAATTCTACTGTTAAAATACATATTTAATTCATTTTTAGTTGAATAATTTAGTTATTTTGTTTTAAATATGAATTTGATAATTACAAGTTTAATGACTTTTAAATTAATAATTCTTTCCACACTTATATTTTAATATTAATAGTGAATTAAATGTGGCAAAATCCTTTCACCCTTTGGAGTTGTACACTTACTATTTTGATATTTGTAAAATTTACAATAAACACATATGTATTTTGAAACGGAAAATCTTTATTATAAAGAAAATTAATATATTACCATAAAACAGAAAAAAGAAAGTGTACATATAGATTAATATTCCAAAAACAAACCATGATTACGATGTGGGTACAACAAAAAATGATGCCATTTTTGTTTGCAGTTGCTTTTTATTTAATTTAATAATAATTAATTTTTTTTTCTTAATTTATGACACTAACATCAGAGTTTCCACTAAATTTGCCAGGACTAATTTGCTGAATTTTTCAGGATTTCCCTGATTAACATCGATAATTTTCTTTTACTACACACTAAACAAAATCCAAATATGGATCAATTATTACTACACCAAAATTGTTGAATTGTTAAACAATCTAGTTAAATTATTGAATAGAGCAGCAAAATTATTGAACAAAGCAGTTGCATTTTCAAACAAAGCAGTATAGCTTTCTTGTTCAAAACAGTTGAATTACTGAATAACAAAAAATGAAATTGTTGAATCAAAGATAATTAAATTATTAAACCAAAAACAATTAAATTCTGAAACCAAACCAATTAAAATTTAATTTTTAATATTTTGTTAGTAACTTCTTTACATATGTCAAACAGTTGACTTGTTGAAGAAATAGTTTAGTAGTTGAAAATATATTCAATTGTTAAAGAATCAGCTTCATTGTTGGATCAAGGATAATGATTGCTTAACAAAATAAAAACAATTGAACAATAAATCCAAAATAATTAATTTGTCGAACAAACCAATTGAATTATCGAACCAAATAGCTGAATTATTACAAAAAAATTACATTGTTGAGCCAAAAATAATTGAAATATTAAACCAAAAATAATTAAGTAGGATATCTACCAAACTTTCCAAAACAAATTATCTGACCTTCCAGGTTTACCATAAGTTTGTTCGTTGCACTTGCTCTGAACAGTTTCTGATTACGTCATTTATACTTTTGGAACAACTTAATTGGTTTTGGTTTAATAATCATCATCATCACCATCATCCGCACGTGATAGACTTGTAGTCTGTTACGCCACTCTATTATTTTGGTCTGTCCATCTTTTCTTTGGTCGACCGACGTTTCTTCTGCCTCTGGGTTTATAATATTTGGTTTAATTATGCAATTATTTTTGGTTTAATAATTCAATTGTTTTTAATTTAATAAATTATTCGGTTTTGGTACGGCAATGCAATTCTATTTTCTTCAAAAGTATAGCTCTTTCATTCAATAATTCAGCTGTTCGGTTTAATAATTCAAATATTTTTGGTTTTATAATTTAATTGGTTTGGTTCTAATTCAATTATTTTTGGTTTAATAATTTAGTCGCTTTTTGTGTAACAATATAACTGTTTTGTGCAAAATTAACTGTTTCGTTCAAGAATTCAACTGTTTTAATAAATAATTTAGCTGTTCGTTCAATAATTAATTGATTTAATAATTCAATTGTTTTTTGGTTTAATAATTCAAATGTGTTTTGGTTTAATAATTTAGTCGATTTTGGTACAACAATGCAATTGTCTTGTTTATAACTGCAATTGTTTTGATCAATAATTTAACTATTTTGTTTAATAATTCAGCTGCTTCGTCCAATAATTAACTGGTTTAATTAAACAATTCAAATATTTTTGGTTGGACAATTTAATTGGTTTTGGTTTAATTACGCAATTGTTTTTGGTTTAATAATTCAGTTGTTTTGAGTACAACAATGCAATTGTTTTCAAAATCTCAACTGTTTAATTTATTAAATCAACTACTTTTTTCAATAATTAACTGGTTTATTCAACAATTAAAATATTTTTGTTTTGATTTTTGGTTTTGGTTTTGGTTTAGTAATTCTATTGTTTTTGGTTTAATAATTTAGTCATTTTAAAAACAACAATTAACAATGCAACTATTTTGTACAAAACTGCAACTGTTTTGCTCAATAACTCAACTGTTTTGTTTAATAATTCAACTGTTTTGTTCAATTATTAACTGACTTATTCAAAAATTCAAATATATTTGATTTAATAATTTAATTGGTTTTACAAATTAATTATTCTTTGTTTAATAATTCAGTCGGTTTTGGTACAATAATGCAACTGTTGAGTTCAAAGGTACAACTGTTTTGCTTAATATTTCAGCTATTTTGTTTAATAATTTAACTGTTTTATTTAATAATTTAGTTGTTTTTTTAATAATTAACTGGTTTACTGAACTAATTTAAATATTTTCGGTTTGATAATTTAATTGGTTTAATAAATCAATAAATCAATAAATAAATCATCGGTTTATTCAACAATTCAAATGTTTTTGGTTTAATAATTCAGCCAGTTTTGGTACAACAATTCAACCGATTTGTTCAATTATGTGTACCAAAATTTTACACATTTGCGTGATTGGACAGTCATGTTTGATGTTTGCTTTTACTTCAAGCTAGTTCTTTCTAAAAGAACGCCTAACTTGGAGATCGCAACTTGAAGAAGGATCGTTGTTGTTAAAGGTGTTAATGCGATGTAGAAATGTTAAGGTAGCAAGGGAACGCTTGCTGCACATTTATATTCGTACCACTACAGGGCGTAATATATAGAAGCTCTTTCCCGATGTTATGGGTGTACAGATTATAATGGTGGCATTAAGTTTGATCATGGTACTGCTGAACCAATGCATATCTGAAAATGAAAGTCCTTCGCAGAATGGCGAAATTGGATAGATGAATAAATTTATTCTGACCATTTTCTCTTGGAAGGCAACGAGAAGATATTGATATGCTATGATTATTTAACATGATTATCATTAAATTCTTTATTATAACACTTTTTAATTAATTAATATAATAATACTAATAATAAAGACATAGTACGTTCCAACAGAATATGTCTGGAAGTCTTACAATACATTTCTCTAGGTTGATCACTCTCCATTTCCTTTTCTTCCATTAACTTATAAACTCGTGCTTATTTTTGCATCTTTCGCTGCTTTTCACATTACTTTCCTGTTTTCGTATTTCTTTCTGCATTCTCTCACCACCATATTATGATCCCAAGATTTATCACCAAATACTTAAACTATAAGACCTCTTCGAATAATCGATTATCTACTTTTAATTCAGATTTTTTCATTCCTCCAACAGATTTTCGGTTTTCCAGGTCTTAATTATCAAATTATATATTTGCTGTACTCTTTTTCCAGCATTTTTTATTATTTTTCTGCATACTGCGCCATTGCCTGATGTATCTTTGCATATATTGCTACGGCCCAAAATGATTATTGATATTGTAATGGGCATCATGAACGAATAGACTTACCATTAAACTTAATTTTCCGCTGTTGATTGAACCTTCTTCTTTGGCTTATTGCTCCTTGGTGACATAAACTCTTATATTTAACTGTTTCAATGTCTGAAAAAATTTAAAATTTAGTTTTATACGAAATCATCAATTCACTATTTAATTTTTGATTAGGTACAAATTTGTTTTTAATTGATTTACAAAGTGTTTTGTTAAAGCTGTTATGAATTTTGTCGTTTTCTTGGTTCTACTAATTTTTTTTTGTAAATCCACTCCACTTATATGTTACTCATGAGAACGCAGTTCGGTTTTTGTAATTTTATAAAATTTTTCGTACACCTAAGTTTTGGTAGCCGGCCGAGAGAGCGACCGCCCCCCTGCTATGCCACCGTGACGATATTCCACTGATTTATAGATTTAAAACTTTCCGTTTCCTCCGTAACAATAAAAACATAATCGTTTAATGTTTAAATTATTAATTCCAAAGCAATGATATATTGCGTACTTTAATATAGGACGTTTAATTTAACTTGTAAATTTTTAAAATTAATTTAATTTATAAATTTAGTAACTTTTTAAACTTCATGACCTCAAGGTTTAAAAATAAAGGCAAGAATAATGAAACCAAAGTAATTAGGTAATGTTTTTTACTATTAAAATTAAATTTTTTTTTTATAATATGGATAAATCTAACCGTATAATTTAAATGTAATAATATACCTATGTACATTCTGATATTTTTTAAAATAACAAGCATATTAATTTAAAAAATGCTTATAAAAACTTTAAAAAGTATAAAATAAAATTAGTGTCTCTTTTTACTTTTGAACTTTGCCCTCTTAAGTTTTCACTTTTATGTGCTCATAAAAATAATGTAATTTTTTAAATTTTTATATTTAATAAAAGTTTTGAAAAATTCTTCCTTCCTTCTTCCGGGAGGAGGGGGTCTAAAATTATTGAAAGTTTACTTACGTAATACTTGAACGCCCTCTTATTTAATTTTTTAAGACAAAGTGAAGCAAGCGTAGTTTTACTAAAAACATAGGTTCTGTTATGTTTTTGATTTATTAAAATTAATAAAAATTGTTTTTTAATTTATGCTAGAGTATTTTTCTGCATTTCGTATAGTATGGATTAAATTATTTAATCATATTTAATTTTTTAAGTTTACTAAACATCGAAAAGTTAGGGAATATTACCAATTTGAATTATGGAAATTTATTTTGAAAAATTTAGTGGGAACCCTGTATAATTATTTTTGGTTTAATAATTTTTTACAAAACTGCAACTGTTTTGTTAAAAAATACAACAACTGTTTTGTTCAATACTTAACTGGCTTAATCAACAATTTAAATTTTTTTAATTTGAAATTTTAATTAGTATTGGTTTAATAATTCCATCATTTTTGTTTAATAATGCAGTAGTGTTCATTAATTAGTCAAATTTTGGTTTAGTTCAACATTTCAATTATTTTAGTTTAATAATTTAATAGTTTTTGATTCAATAATTCATTTGTTTTTGGTTCAACTATTCAATTATCTTTAATTCAACATTTGTTCTATAGTTCAGCTATTTCGTTCCACATTGCAGCTATGTGATTCAATAATTCAACTGGTTTGTTCAATAATTCAATTATTTTTAGTAATTAATGTTGTTTTTAATAATATAGCTATTTCATTCAATACTTCAGCTGTTCTGTTCAATAATTTAACTGTTTGGTACAATAATTCAACTGATTTGTTCAACTATTTGATATTTTTATTTTCATAATTTATTTGTTTTTGGTTTAAAAATTCATTTGTTTTCTTGATGAAGAATTCAATTATCCTTAATGTTTATTCAATAATTTGGTTATTGTATTCAATAATTTAGCTATTGTATTTAATAATTCAGCTGTTCTGTTTATTAATTCAGTTATTTTTGGTTCAATAGTTCAACAGATTTGTTCAACAATTCCACTAATTACTTTAACAGTTTTTCAGTTTTAGATTAATAATTTAATTGTTTTGGTTCCATAATTCAATTATTTTGGTTCAATAATTCAAATGTTATTGATTCAATATTTGTTCAATAATTCAGGTGTTTTAATCAATATTGATTCAATGTGATTCAATAATTTAACTAATTTTTTTACAGTTCGCTTGTTTTTAGTTTCATAATTTATTTGTTTTTGTTTAAAAATAGATTTGCTTTTTGGTGAACAATTCAATTATCTTTGATTTTTGGTTCATTTGCTCTACTAGGTTTAATAATTCAATTGATTTGTTCAGCAATTCAACTAATTTCTTCAACAATTGTTTATTTTTGGATTAATAGTTTAATTGTTTTTGTTCCATAATTCAATTATTTTTAGTTCAATAATTCAAATATTATTGATTCAATGTGATTTAATAATTCAACTGATTTCTTTAACAGTTCGGATATTTTTAGTTTCATAATTTATTTGTTTTTGGTTTAAAAATTCATTTGCTTTTTGGTGAACAATTCAATTATCCTTGATTTTTGGTTCATTTAATCCTATTTAGTTTAATAAATCATTTGATTTGTTTAACTTTTCAGTAATTTTTTCAACAATTGTTTATTTTGGATTAATAATTTAATTGTTTTTTGTTCCATAATTCAATTATTTTTGTTCAATAATTTAAATATCATTGATTCAATATTGCAGCTGTTTCAATCAATATTGATTCAATGTGATTCAATAATTCAACTGGTTTTTAACAGTTCAATTATTTTAGTTTCATTATTTAATTATTTTTCTGGTGAACAATTCAATTATCCTTGATATTCGTTTAATAATTTAACTGTTGTATTCAATAATTTAACTGTTGTAATCAATAATTCAGCTCTTTGGTTCAATAATTATTCAACTGATTTGTTCAGCAATTCAACTAATTTTTTCAACAATTTTTCAGTTTTAGATTAATAATTTAATTGTTTTTGGTTCCATAATTCAATTATTTTTGGTTCAATAATTCAAATGTTATTGATTCAATATTTGTTCAATAATTCAGCTGTTTCAATCAATATTGATTTAATGTGATTCAATAATTCAACTGGTTTTTTTAACAATTCAGTTATTTTAGTTTCATAATTTATTTGTTTTTGGTTTAAAAATTCATTTGTTTTATTGGTGAACAATGCAATTATCCTTGATTTTTGGTTCATTACATCTTATTTGGTTCAATAATTCAATTGATTTGTTCAGCAATTCAACTAATTTCTCAACAATTGTTTATTTTTGGATTAATAATTTAATTGTTTTTGTTCCATAATTCAATTATTTTTGGTTCAATAATTTAAATATCATTGATTCAATATTGCAGCTGTTTTAATCAATATTGATTCAATGTGATTTAATAATTCAATTGGTTTTTTTAACAGTTCAATTATTTTTATTTCATTATTTAATTATTTTTTCTGGTGAACAATTCAATTATCCTTGATATTCGTTCAATAATTCAACTGTTCTGATCAATAATTTAGCTGTTATTCAATAATTCATCTATTCTGATCAATAATGCAGCTCTCTGGTTAAATAATTATTCAACTGATTTGTTCAGCAATTCTACTAATTTCTTAAAAAATTTTCAGTTTTAGATTAATTATTTAATTGTTTTGGTTCCATAACTCAATTATTTTTTGTTCAATAATTCAAATGTTATTGATTCAATATTTGTTCAATAATTCAAATGTTAGTGATTCAATATTTGCTCAATAATTCAGCTGTTTCAATGAATATTGATTTAATGTGATTCAATAATTCAACTGATTTTTAACAGTTCGGTTATTTTAGTTTCATAATTTATTTGTTTTTGGTTTAAAAATGCATTTGTTTTTTTTGGTGAACAATTCAATTATCTTTGATTTTTGGTTTATTTCATCCTATTTGGTTTAATAATTCAATTGATTTGTTCAGCAATTCAACTAATTTCTTCAACAATTGTTTATTTTTGGATTAATAATTTAATTGTTTTTTGTTCCATAATTCAATTATTTTTGGTTCAATAATTTAAATATCATTGATTCAATATTGCAGCTGTTTTAATCAATATTGATTCAATGTGATTCAATAATTCAACTGATTTCTTTAACAGTTCAATTATTTTTAGTTTCATTATTTAATTATTTTTTCTGGTGAACAATTCAATTATTCTTGATATTCTTTTAATAATTTAACTGTTGTATTCAATAATTTAGCTGTTGTATTCAATAATTCAACTGTTCTGATCAATAATTCAGCTCTTTGGTTCAATAATTATTCAACTGATTTGTTCAGCAATTCCACTAATTTTTTAGTTTTAGATAAATAATTTAATTGTTTTTGGTTCCATAATTCAATTATTTTTGGTTTAATAATTCAATATTGATTATTTCATTCAATATTTGTTTAATAATTGAAATGTTATTGATTCAATATTTCTTCAATAATTCAGCTGTTTCAATCAATGTTGATTTAATGTGATTCAATAATTCAACTGGGTTTTTTAACAATTCAGTTATTTTTAGTTTTATAATTTATTCCTTTTGGTTTAAAAATGCATTTGTTTTTTGAGTGAACAATTCAATTATCTTTGATTTTTGGTTCATTTCAACCCATTTGGTTTGTTAATTCAATTGATTTGTTCAGTAATTCAACTAATTTCTTCAACAATTGTTTATTTTTGGATTAATAATTTAATTGTTTTTTGTTCCATAATTCAATTATTTTTGGTTCAATAATTTAAATATCATTGATTCAATATTGCAGCTGTTTTAATAAGTTCAATCAATTTAAAGTGATTCAATAATTCAACTAGTCTCTTTAACAGTACAATTACTTTTAGTTTCACTGTGATTGTTGTTTTAAAATTTCATTTGCTCTTTGGTAAAAAATTCATTTATTCTTGATGTTCGTTCAAAAATAGTTGTTTTGTTCAATATTCAGCTATTTGCTGTAATAATTTAACTGATTTGTTTAACAATTCCATTGGTTTGTTGAACAATTTTATAAATTTAATTGCTTTTTTTGTTCAATTATTTAATTATTCCTTCACTATTCAACATGTTTTTCAACTACTTAATAGATAAATATTTTTAATTTTTTGAACTTCTTCTTCCTTTTAAGGTATAGGCAGTGTATTATTTTTGAACTATTAATATAAATTATTTAACTGCTTTGTTTAATAAATTCGGCAGTTTTATGTAAAAAATTCAGCTGTTTGTTCAATAATTCAGCTGTTTGGTTCAACAATTCAATTGTTTTATTATATAATTCTGCTCTTCTGTTGAATAATTTAATTGGTTTGTTTAACATTTCAACCGTTTTTGGTATAATAATTGATTCATATTTGATTTTTGTTGACCAAATTTTGAAAAGTCAGTAAAAATAATTCATTTTAATCCGGGAAAACCTTAAAAATTGTTTTGGAAAATTTGGTGGGAATCCTGCAACCAACGATGTATAATTAAAGAGTGTGCTTACAACGCTTATTGAGTTGGCCGAGAATGTAGTCATTGTGCGAGAGAGAAGTGCCGACGGAGATAGACAAGACCTTAATGCACGTGATGCAAATATTGCAGTGGCGCAGTGCACATTTTTGTATCTTAAAGACAATACGGTCTTGTTTCTTAAATTCTAAATATATTTGGACAGGGTGTTCGCGCGATCGTTGGGAATCTCTGAGGTAGTGATTGAAAATATTTTTATAAGAAACATGTTTGTTTAATTTCGAACCTCCCTTTTAGAAGAATTTTTTATAATTTTTGTCTTTAAACAGTGATAGAACCAAAACTATTCAAAGAACAAGAATAAAACCTTGACTAAAGTGCCCCCCCTCCAAATTAAATCCTGAATACCTTACCTGACTGCTGGAAATAATTAATGCATTATATTTGTTATTATATATTTTCAATTCTAAATTTTATTTTAATTTCAGGTTTGGAGAGAAAACCAAACTAATCCAACGTTTGACCCCAATGAAAATTACTCGTACGAAGATAGTCCGACTGGTAACGAAAACAGTGAAGAGATTCCAGATCCATCGGCGCTAGTTCTCCCTGGTTACAACCTTCCAGAAAACATTTTTAACAAAGGGAAACCTTTTTATTTAGAAAAAGATCCCGTAACGGGAAAGGTGGACTTTAACAGTCAGACATATTCGTTAAGTAACGACGAAGAATACGAATACGTAGACGAAGTCCCAAATTCTCACGATATTTTCGATAAAGCCAACATAGACCGAAAAGATGGAAGCATTGGAAAGTTCAGTCATAAGACGAGTGACGTCAACCAGCTAACGCCAAATTTTCATGATTTTCTAAATTTACCCGTAAAATATAATTCCGACAAATACGTGTATCCATTAATTTCCAGTTCCTACGCCAATACGAAAGTGCAAGGAAATACAAATAAATATAACCACAAAAACATGGGCGGAGCGGTTTATAAACCCACGATTAGCCCAACCTACAGTTCAAACCAAATGGTCGACCAAAGAGAAATTTATCAGAAGCCATTTACGACTTCTACAACCCCTACCACTACCACCACGACTACAACCACAATGAAGCCTTCAACTACTAGCACGCAGGAATCAAACTTAATATATTTGACGACAAAAACACCAAACCTCATGACCGGTGAAATTTTTCCCAACTACGACGAGTATACCACTCGTAAATCAAAACCTAACGAAATTTACTTGACCACACAAAACGTCAACGACATTTATTTGACCACCAAAACCTTTTCTGTTCCAACATCAACTAAGCGCACCCTCAGTCTTTTCGAGCAGCTGTTTGGGGAATATGATGAAATAACCACAACAACCACAACGGAATCTTATAATAAAAATATGCCTTCATTATTCCAAAATTTGCCCACTAATAAGAACAAATCTCTGATGCAAGAACCTCCACTTACGGGAGGAATGGACAAGGAGAAAAATACTGCCAATATTTTGACCGGAACTAATATGAAACAGGAAAATTTGTACGAATACGAAGAGTACGAAAATCTTCCATATGATACGGATTCTAATTCGATAACCCAAACCAAGCCTAGTAAATCTACAACTTGGTACACGGCTCCTTCAAGCAGCTCCACAACCTATGCTTCTTCCACTACCACCACTGAAATGCCGATCAAAGCAAGTCCTTCAACTTCTACAACTACCGAAGCTTATCAAAATTCTGACTTTTCGACAGCATTTGACATTTCAATGCCAGATAGTACGGAATACGATTTGGAGGTGGAAGGAAACGGCAACTTTAACTCATTTTCGATCCCTAAGGTTCAATTAACTACGGAAGCTGTCAGAACGACATCAAAAGTAACCTCCTTGCCTTTAGGTGAAAACCATTTTGGTAATCACAACCACAATCACAACCCAAACCCGATTATTGCACTCACGCATAATCTGAAAGAACAATTGAATAATGAAAAAGTAAAACCGTTTAACCATCAACCAGTTCCAAGTTCAAATAACATTCGAATATCGCCCGACCAAGACATGGTTTCATTTGTCGTTGGACATCATCAAAACGTAGCAAATGCCCACGTAGAAACATCGTTTAATAATTTCCCACTGGAAACCATTTCGTTCAAGCCGTTAAATTCGCATCAAAATAAACCCCAAATACAATCTGAATTTTTACGTCCATTTGCCCAAACTTACAATCCGTTCCAAAACGTACCGGAAATGGGAGGAAGTTCCATAAATATTCAACCGATAAAAACATCTGAAGCATCGCTTTCAATTGGAGTTCCAATTCACGACGATAAAAAGGTTCCCGGGCAGGTAGTGGACGAAGTTTTGAAAGATAAGGATGTGGATTACACCAAAAGGAACCGGTGCCAAAATTGTTTTTCCCAATGATAACGAGCCGACATCGTCTTCCTTCCGACCTGATTTTCTTGCACCGCCTCTTCCGAACCGCGAAGTACTCCAACTCGATTCGAAACCAATATACCACCAACTTCCAAGCGATTTGACACCACCTACCGAACAAGAAGTACCTTCCGTCAGTTTTGAGCGACCCAGACCGCCTTGGGATCCACGTCCCGGTCACTTTTACAACGGCAGACCGGAGTATTCAAGACCACCACGGCCACCACCAATAAAACAAAACGGAGAAATTTATAAACGAATCGACAAACTTCCAAATATTTTGCCTCAATTTAGACCGAACGTGAAGACGCCGGTTGGACCACCCATTCATCATTACGACCATATGGGATCGTTTAAAAATGGTTTCATGAGACAACCTCTTTTGGACCGACCGTCAAATAAACCAATTGCTGTTTTGGAAAAATTAGTTCCACCACCACCACCAAAAAATTTGCACAATTTAAGGAAGGTACCCATGCTGGAAAATAAGTTAAAATTAAAAAATGCCATAGAAGATACAAGCGGTAAAATGATCAGTATGAATTTTATCCACCGCCCCATCCTCCTCAAGTTTCGATATCTAACAGAAGAAAGAGCGAAGAACCTAATATCGAAACGTTACAGATGTTGCAGGCAAAACACGTTCCGTTAAGCAAAGACGTTAACGTTCCACTGCCAGTTTTCCAAACCCCGATGAAACCAAACCAAGGAAAGAAGTCACGGAGAAACCGTTGTACGTTGTTTATCCAGTTAATAGTGGGCCGATTAAATTGGACGTGATCGATCCGGGGAAAAAAGAGACAGTTGTAGTTGGAACCAGAGCGGAATTACCATTGCCTCCGTCAAAAATTAACCACGAGTTTAGTTATGAAAGTATCAAGGAACGAAACGAAGCGCCAATTCTGAAACCCCATCCAAAACCTCCTATCTTCCCGTGAAATCAAACTTTCCGTATCCGTTAGAGAGACCCGACGTGTCGGTCGTGCAAGTTGGTAATAGCATCGATTTCAAAGAGGATAAGTTTCCGATAAACAACCAATGGAATGCATTTGACGATGCAGAATCGAGAATCGTAACTTCGGGCGCTTCGAAAATTAATTACAAAAATTCGAATCAAATTTCGGTCACACTTAAAACTTTCACAGAGAAACCAATAGCGGTTGCGTACACACCAACGGAACCGGCAAGAAGGTCGGAGAATACCGAGAGGTATTCCATGCCAAATTACGCCGGTCCCGTAATTTCGGAAATACGACCGGGGAGCATAGATAAATCCGGTTCGGAAATTACGGTGAGTGCGGTCATGCATACCCATCCGCAGAGTGACCTAAATTTACCAAATCCAATTGAAAGTATCATTAAAGTACCCAGTTATGAAACCAAAAAGCCTTACTTGGAAAATCATAAAATACTTGATGAGATTCCAATGCTTCCAAAACTTGGTTTCCAGGCACCGTTCCAAGCCAGTCTGAATGTGGATGGAATATCTCAGGGTTGGAATGTTGTCCGGAACGACGAAAAGAATAATATTGACAGGGCTGATTTGGATGTTGAAACCACGACGTTGCCAGCTGTGTTAACCACAAAATTTGATATCAATAATTTCAAACCCCAAATGTTGAGCGGATTCAAACCCATTTACAATTACTCAGAAGACGACCCGACCAAAACTAATACAAATTCTGACCAAAGTAGAGCTTAACTCGTTTAGTGAGAAACTGTCTAGTGACTTTTTAGTTGGTGTGTGTTGGGGTTTCGGCGACGTCCGGGTAATTTTTTGAACTTTTTGTAAAAGTGAGTTGCCTCGATGTCACGTGATTATTTCTTAACGTCTTCAGTGAGTGTTTATTATAAGACTTTTAGCCAAGTATTTCTAATTTATTTATTTATTTTTTAATTAGTAAATATAAGGAACTGACGAAATTTTGTAATAAATATTTGATGTTACGCTGTTTTATTTGTGTGATCATCTAAAGCTACGGTTTGTTAGAACAGTGCGCGACGCATGACGTACAGCAGAATCTGTCGACCTTGACTTACATCACTTTTTGGCAAAAGTGGTTTGTTTTCAAGAAATCAGTTCAATTATTCTGCCGATACATGCAGTATTTGGTATGTTTGACACTATGAACGCAGTGAGTTCAGCTCGAGGGGTCAACCGCTAGAGGAAATCTTGTACAATTGACTTCACACTTAACGTAATTCATGATAATTTTGCATACTTCTTCGTACTTTATATAATTCAGCAGTAATTCATGGGATTCCAAAATTTGAGCAATGGAGGGTCCACACCCCCCGGATCAAGTAGTTTATTTTTTATCAATAGTAAACTGAAAATTTTCCGTTGCAGAGGCACTAGAAGGTGTTCCACACCCTCTAGCCCCCCGGATTAAGTAGTTTATTTTTTATTTTGTTGCAGAGATCTGCCTCCCAAAGGGTACGAAATTTATAATTAATTGTCAAATTAAGAATTAAACACATTTACTTGACCATAGCTAATTTTAATAAACTTGAGATATGTTTAAATATTTAATTCACTTTTAATAATAATAAATTATCTAAACCGGGAGTCTGGGGTGTGGAACACCCTCAGTGCCTCTGCAACAGGAGATCTTCGGATTACTTCTGATAAAGTAAACTACTTGGTTTGGGAGTTCTGCATGTTCTGGAATGTTTTCATTCCAAAATTTGTGCACTGGAGGGTGTTCCACACCCCAGACCCCCGGATTGAATAGTTTATTTTATCAGAAGTAAACTGAAGGTCTCCCGTTGCAGAGGCACTGGAGGGTGTTCCACGCTCCCCAGACCCTCCGGATCGAGTAGTTTATTTTTTATCAGAAGTAAATTGAAGATCTTCCGTTGCAGAGACACTGGAGGATGTTCCACGTGAAGTACTTCATGTACTTCATGAGATGTGTACAAAAAACTTCACCAGCGGTTAACCCCTCGGTTCGGCTAAACGACTGCGTCGAAATCAAAATTGATTGGCCGACATACGCCTGAGCAGATAAAAACCACTTCCCACATTAACATGATTTAGATTTCAGCAGACGTGCGCGGCGTTCAACTGACAGTGAGTTATGCGTCGCGCACTATTCTAACAAACTGTAGCTTGACGTAGTACAAAGGACGAGGATGGGAGGTTAACAAAGAAAAGAAGCTATAAGTGAAAGTAAATTTATTGATTGAAATTTTTTTTATAATGAACAGATTTGAGCTGAGCTGAGCTACTGAGCGATAAATTATTTTTATATAACATTGGTAATTGGATCTATGGGTATTCCATAATCCAGCTTGATGTAGTCAGAAATCTTTTCGGCAAGCATAAAAATGGGTGCAGCTGGATGACCGGCTAACGAAAACGGAATAATACTGGCATCGACAACTCTTAACTGCTTAATTCCGTGAACCTTTGCTCTTGCATCTACAACCGATGATTTTGGATTGGGTCCCATTTTGCATGAGCACATTTGATGGGCACCAGGGTCAGTTAATAGCCTAAGTGCACAAACCCAATACCGTTTACTTTTCGCTGGATATCTTCTACACTGTGGATAATCAGGATATACCATCGAAGCGTTAATTTTTCGGAACGGTTCCGTTTTTGTTATTTTTTCGAGTAATTGGATCCCTTCGTACAACACGTCAACATCCTTCTTCGTACTCAAACAATTCGAATCGATCAAGGGATATTTAAATGGATCGTTAGATTCTAATGTAATTTTTCCCACCGATTCGGGTTTAAGTAAGTAAATGTAAGTATGAATGAAGGTATTCCTGTTTACTTGCTCAAAAAGAGCCTTACGGACTTCATCGGTATATCTTGCAAATCGTTCAAAAACGTAAAATTCTCCAGAAGGATTAATTGCGAGTTCTAAATCTGGACTCTCGGAACGTTCGAATTTGCTTCTGTAAAATCCAAGAGCTTCATTGTTTGCAGGAATGGTTAAGGGGCCAAAATCGTCCAAAAATTGTTTGACAGACTCCTGAGGGTTTGGACAGGTTCAGATACATTTGTGTTCATGAATGCACCGTAAAACAAACTATGCTGGTACAGAGATTTACCAACCGGTAGGTCCTGTATGACAGGAATTTTCTTTTGCTGCAAGTGCCGACGTGGTCCAATACCGGATAACATCAAAATTTGAGGTGAATTAATTACACCGGCCGATAAAATTACTTCTTTACATGCTCTCACAATAAAAGTCTCCCCACCTTTTGTAAAGGTAACTCCTTCGGCAGTTTTGGTTTTGGAATTTACCATGATTTTGGTAACATAACTGTCAGTCAAAATTTTTAAATTGGGCCTATCCATTACCGGTTCCAAAAATGCCTTTGAGGAGCTGTGGCGGAATTTTTTGATTTTATTGAATTGGGAGAAAAATGCACCAAGTTCTTCCTTTCCGTTGTAATCTGTGCTCGAGGATGGATGAACCGCTTGACTTCCTTCTAAGAAAGCCATACCACGTTCGCTATTAGGTCTATGGTACATGACGTTCCAATAACCACCTTTGCCATGATAGCCAGGATCGCCGTTAACTTCCGAATTTTCCGATTTAATAAAATAAGGCAAAACTTCCGAGTACGACCATCCTGGATTTCCTTCTTTTGCCCATTTATCGTAATCTAATCTGTGACCTCTAGAATAAATCAAACCATTTATTGCGGTGGTTCCACCCATAGCTTTGCCTTTTGGTACACCACATTGACTATTAACGCGTCCTTTAAAACATAATATTAAAATTGGGACCTTTTTGGTGAGAAACCTTACCTAAACAAGAATTGCGCTGCTTGGTGGTTCTGAAGCCCCAGTTATATTTAGAATTTGCCAAATAGAATTTCATTGCCGAAATAAGAGAAAAGTTCGATTCGGGAATACCTGCTTCCAGCACTAATACATTCCAATTATGTACTTCGGATAATCGGTTTGCCACTACGGCACCACCGGGACCCGAACCCACAACAATAAAATCGTACGTTCCTAAATCTAAACAAGAAAAAGTTTTAAATTCAATTTTGTATTATACCACAACAAAAGACCTTTTGTTTCGGAGCCATCTTTTGGTCTGTGAGCCTCGGCACTGGTTGGTAGTGTATAATTAAGAGATTCGTTTATTCCAGTTTGAATTACATTTTCGTAAAACTCAATTAACTCTTCGTCTTCGGCAGCTCCACACCGCACGAAAAAAAAAATTAAAATAATATAAGCGATTTTGGTCGCCATCATGATCCAACTTGACGGTACAGCAACCGTGGTCACTATAATATATAAGTTAGTTTAAAATATAAAAAGTAGAATAATCTAACCACATGAATATTTATAAATTCTTAGAATAAATTTAAAAGTGGCGATATGCACCGCCAAAACAGTATACAACAACTCACCACTTCCTTTGCCTTCTTATCTTATTTTATAGAGTCGCTCTATTTCTTATTAAGCTAAGAATCCTCGCTTACTAATCGGAAAATACGAATCGATTTGCAAATAACAATTATAGATAATTGTGTTGTGATCGGAATTCCCTTGTAAGAAGCCGAAGGTCGTAAAACTATGCAAATCCCATGGTTAATTTTGCATAAATTCGACACTAAGATTATTAGTAAAATTTATGGCACAAAATTTATTTAAACAATTACGAACCTCGAAAGCTTACCAAATGAATATGGTTTATTTTTTGCACTATCTTAAATAACTCCCGATAACAAGTAAATATCCAAACTTACCAAGTTCATTAATCGCAAACCACAAAAACGCTAATTCATAAGTACATAAGTTTTTCGTAAAGATAAAAAATATCTAAAGATAAAATGTATAAAATTATGTACGTTTTTCTAGTATGCAAAAATGCAATTAGGGACAAATTTATGTTTTTGAAAAAAGTTTATCAGTTAATTTATTCTAAGCCTTGTGCCAAATTCGCAAATGTACTAAAAATTTCTAACTGCTTGAATATTCATGTTTTCATGAAAAATCAGAATTCAAACTTATGAAAATTATTTTATGATTATTTATAATATTTTCAATGCTCTTTAACTTATTTTGGTAATTTTGTTTTTTTTTTCATTTTTTGAGATTAAATTATTTTGATTTTGTTAATTTCATCATTAAACAAGAAATACAGTGATTTTTTCTTAGATTCGATTTCCACTTATTTTCGCTTAGCTTAGCTGAAAACCTTTTGGATCAAGTTTTTCAAACTTAAAAAATATTTTTAATTTGAATGTTTACAAACTATTCAGAAAATTGGAATGATGACATATACTTATTATCACCCCGGCCTCGATCTTGAGAAATTTGAAAAAATTAGGTGATCAACGAAACTTGGGATTATTAAATACTTACTTTTTCAGTAATCGATGAGTTTTCCCGAATTAAGGGCACTTATCAATTTAGGTGCTGTTAAATGGTTAAAAAATTACGAGGGTTAACCGCTGGTGAAGTTTTTGTACACATCTCATGAAGTACATGACATCTCATGTGAAGTACAAAGTACTTCACGTGGAACATCCTCAGTGCCTCTGCTACGGAAGATCTTCAATTTACTTCTGATCAAAATAAACTACTCGATCCGGGGGTCTAGGGGCGTCGAGCACCCTCCAGTGCACAAATTTTGGAATGAAGAACATTGCAGAACATGCAGAACATGCAGAACCCCCAGACCAAGTAGTTTACTTTTTATCAGAAGTAAACTGAAGATCTCCCGTTGCAGAGGCACTGGAGGGTGTTCCACACCCCCCAGACTCCCCGGTTTAAATAATTTATTTTTATTAAAAGTGAATATTTAAGCATATCTCAAGTTTATTACCGACTTGTTTTTTAAAAGTTGGTGTTTTTTCAACCCACGAGTAACAATCATATTACAGCGCGTGTTTTCCACGATTTCCTCGAAAGGAAAAGGTCCTCCAAAATAATATTAAATATAAAATTGAAAGCCATTTTAATTCCTTATAATTTTGTTTAATTAATATTTAATAAAAACTAATTTAAATAAATAGATTAAATTTTAATTAAAATTGCGAGGGTTAACCGCTGGTTGAGTTTTTGTACACATCTCATGAAGTACATGAAATCTCATGTGAAATACATAAAGTACTTCTGAAGTACATGAAGTACTGGTAAAATATAATAAAGTACGTGTGAAGTAGGTAAAATACGTGTAAGAATATTGAAGTACAAGTGAAGTATCATAAAATTAGTAAATTTGTGGTGAATTACATGAAGTTGAAGCTAGCTTATGCGCATGCGCTACGATCAATGTGTATCATAGATACGACACGTGCAATCAATAATAATTATTTGATAGCAAATTAACTTACATCAGTAGATTTTCCTAACATTTTTTATCTTAAACGTTAAATAGACTTTTGGCGTTCATTATTTTACTAATTAATAGTTTTCGTAGTTGCTAGTTCAATAGTAATCAATTAATTAAATTAAACTTAGATTTTTTAGTTAATTTTGTAATTTTTTTTAGCTCATTTGTTTGAATATCATGAAGGTTTGGTAGCTCAATAAAAAGCTTTGGTAATTCATTATTTCGTCGTGATTAATTAATTACATTGATCCTCCGGATTTAGTAGTTTTTAATTAAAATTTAACTGAAGATCTCCCGTTGCAGAGGCACTGGAGGGTGTTCCACACCCCCCAGACCCCCGGTTTAAATAATTTATTTTTATTAAAAGTGAATTAAATATTTAAGCATATCCCAAGTTTTTTAAAATTAGCTATGGCCAAGTAAATGTTTTAATTCATAATCTGACAATTAATCATAAACTGCATAATTATAAATTCCATACCCCCTGGGAGGTAGATCTCTGCAACGGGAGATCTTCAGTTTACTTCTAATAAAAATAAACTACTCAATCCGGGGATCTGGAACACCCTCCAGTGTCTTTTCAACGGAAGATCTTCAGTTTACCTCTAATAAAAAATAAACTGCTCGATCCGGGGGGTCAGGGGAGGGGCGCAGAACACCCTCCAATGCCTGTGAAACGGGAGATCTTCAGTTTACTTCTGATAAAAAATAAACTACTCAATCCGAGGGTGTGGGAGATCTTCAGTTTTCTTCTTCTTCTTTCAAGTGCCATACACTTCATTGTGCGTAGGCGATCAGCTTAGCCGAAGCCAAGCTGACTTTACTAGGGATATAATTAATGGGGTGGTTTCTCGTTGCCTTCCCCACAGTCCAAAGATTGATATCGGACCTTTGATCACAGCAGTGTAACCGACTCGACTAGGAATCGAACCATGGTCTACCGCTTTAAAGTCGGCCGGTGTATGCTTTACGCTACACTGCTGGTTGATCTTCAGTTTACTTCTAATAAAATAAATTACTCAATCCGGGGTCTGGGGTGTGGAACACCCTTCAATGCACAAATTTTGAAATGAAAACATTGCAGAACAGAACCCCAGAACTCCCAGACCGAGAAGTTTACTTTTTATCAGAAGTAAACTGAAAGTTTCCCGTTGCAGGGGCACTGGAGGGTGTTCCACCAGACCCCCGGTTTAAATAATTAATTTTTATTAAATTAGTGTATTAGTATATTAGTGTAGTGAATTAAATATTTAAGCATATCTCAAGTTTATTAAAATTAGCTATGGCCAAGTAAATGTGTTTAATTCGTAATCTGACAATTACTTATAAACTGCGTAATTATAAATTCCGTACCCCTGGGAGGCAGATCTCTGCAACAAAATAAAAAATAAACTACTTAATCCGGGGAGTCTAGGGGGTGTGGAACACCCTCCAGTGCTCAAATTTTGGATTCTCGGTAAATCTCTGAAATACCGATGCAGTACGTGAAATACAATGAAGTATCGATGAATTAGATGAAGTACCGTGAATTATTGATGAAGTACGGTGAATTACTGGTGAAGTACGTGAAGTTAATTGTACACGATTTCCTCTAGCGGTTGACCCCTCGTAAAATTGGTTTATGGGAACTATTGTTTTTTGTTTTTAAATTTTATTATTTAATATTAATCTTTATTTAATATTTTAAAAACTAATAAGAATTCCAAAACCAAATTTGAGATTTCGTATCTTTATGGCTGATACGTAGACCTGATTAAATTTTGGTTAAAATTGGTTAATAGAAACAATTTTTTTTAATCTTTTTATTTAATTTTTAAACTTTCTCGCAAATACATTTACCACGTGACATTTTTAAGGTTAGGGTCATTCGAGCGTCGGAGTCGGTTGCAAAAGATAGTGAGTAGATTTTGTACTTTCTTTATCAATCTGGGTCTGAGGAGATCAATTCCACTTTGTGGATAAGATCGAATCCAGTAAGTTGTTGAAATTATAATTTTGTTTGCTATTTTTTCATTCGACGATGTTGCTGAATACGACTCTGCCTTTTTAAATGTTTACGTTGGTAATGGTTAGACTTTCATTGGTGTCGTCAAAAAATATTAAAATACTTGAAAATTAGAAGATTAGTCGGCGTTTTACCAAGTTTTGTTGTTATGGTTATAGTTTTTATTTATGTTAGTTGCATGTACAAAAATAAACGAATAGACGTAAAAAAGTGTTGTGGTCCGTTTATTTGCCAAAGTTGAAATAGTTAACGGCAATAGCTGTTAAAAACCTGGCTACTTGGCCGTAGTCAGACGAAACAATTGGCCTATCACCTCAACTATATTTTTTCAATTTATAATTCAGGTCGACTAAGTTATGTTCTTTTTTTTGCATTTCTAAAAATTTCCAAAATTATTTTAAAAATTTTTAAATTTTTTAATTAATTTTTCCAATTTCTCCAAATTCAAATTTTGGCGCTGCTAACTTTTTATTTAATAGTATTAGTTTTTATTAAATATTTCAAAAACTAATGAAAATTTCAAAACTAAATTTGGTATTTTGTATCTTTGTACTGAGGCTTAGACCGGATTATATTTTGGGTCAAATTTGTTAATATTAAAATTCTTTTTCATTCAAGTATGATAAAGTCATAGGCATGGTCACATCCGTTTTTTTTTAAATATGTTACAAACAATATATTTTAGAGTCACTTATGAAGTTTCAGGATACTTTTTTATGAAATTTTATTTGTACAGTTCCTATTCCTCGCACAAAAACAGGTTAGAGTGTACACCTCAACAAAAAGTATTTTATTTTTTATTTATAGTATGCAATTGTTGGAATTTTATGATATATCGCACAAAAAAAAATAAAAAAATTGCTGATAAACAATTCTCCATATAAAAACCGCATAAAAATAGGTTTGAATATACTTACAATTTTGTATATTACAACATATTTGTTGTAAAATAATCAAGAATAATAATTACTAATTATAATCGGTTTAAATTTAAATCAATTACATTTTGTAAATACAATGTTATTTTATTTCAATTTAATTTGATTGGATGTTTAATTCGCGGCTTTGTCGCGGAATAATTAATTGAAATTTTGTTGAATAAATAACAATTTTGAATATATTAAAATAATTAATCACATTGAGATTTAAATGACGCAATATAATAATTGTCTAACCGCTGGCGGCTCATAATCAATTTAGCTAAGGGGGCACCTCCATAGTCAGAGGGGCGGGGCACATGCCACCTCTTTTAAATTAGAACCATATGTTCGTAAACCGAGGGGTATTTCAAAAATAGTTAAAGTAACGTAAATTTTTCAACAATACAAAATAAAAAGGCACACTAACGGCATGGGCATAAAATGCCTGCATAATTATTAAACATTTCATATTTTGCCTCCCGGTACTGGGTTACTGGGAGTATTCCATACCTCCAGACTGCTCAGTTTATCCGGGTTATTTTTTCAGTGGTGAATTAAGTTACTTATTTCAGTTACTGATGCGATAAAATCAGTGACAATCAGGAAGGGAGAGGTCAACAAGGGGTAGTAAGTACGAATTGAACTTACACCTTTTCAAATTAGTTTAAAGAGGGCGTTCAAATATTACGTATGCAAACTTTCAATGATTTTAGACCCCCTGTATAAGCAAAAATAAGAAAATCGGGAACCCTTACCTGCTTTCCACAAATTCTTGTTGGGGTAATTGTTGTAATTCTTTTATTTTATGCAAGATTTATAAATACCCCCCCCCCGCTTTTTTTGTCAGCAAAACTAAAAACAAACAATAAACCTCGCGCCCCCATAAGAAAGTTTACGTAATACTTTAACGCCCTTAAAGGGAATAATAACTATAGACAGGAGGCATCTCAAACTTGTTCAAACCCCTCCCAGAAACCGAAGAACAATTAAAAAGTGCAAGAATTGTACAAAAGAACAATAGTAGATGCTTTTCTAAATAACTTCATACCCCTCCCTCCTTCCTCCGAAACTCCAGATCAATATCTTGCATTTTATATTATTTTGAAAAGTTTCTCTATTAATCACTTAATGCTAAAAGTTGTAAATTTTTAAATGTAACTACACTCAAACCTGTTTTTGTGCAGGGATAGAAACCGCATAAAAGAAATTCCTATAAAAATTTTTATTTTTTCTTCATATTATGCATTTGATGAAATTTTATGATATATCGCACAAAAGAATCCCTCATAAACAATTCCCCACTTAGAAAAACTGCCTAAAAACAGGTTTGAATGTATTACAATTTGTATACTGGGGGAATATTTAAATTAAATTTAAGTAACAAATTTCAAAAGCTCAAACTAGAAAATATGATTTTCCACGATTTAAAAAAATCGGATGTGGTCATGCCCATGACTTTATCATACTTTCACTAAATATTGATTAATGAAAAGATAATTTTTAATAATAAAAAGGAAACATAAATATTAAAAAAAGAAGATTTTTTCATAACCAATTTGAACAAAAATATATCCGCTTTAAGTCTCACTATTAAGATATGAAATTCCAAATTTGTTTTTTAAATTCGTATTAATATAGTTTTTGAAATGATACATAAAAACTAATATTACATAAAAAATTTTTAAAATAATTAAATATTAAAAAAATAATTTTTTGAAAATTAAAAGAATGAAATATTTTCCAATAACCAATTTGATTCAAAATCTAATCAGCTCTAACTCTCAATACAAAGATACAAAATATCAAATTTAGTTTTAAAATCTCATTCGTTTTTTAAATATTTAATAAAAACTAATATTAAATAAGAAGAATAAAAAAAACATGAACCAATTTCGACCAAGATTTAATCAAGAGAGTCAGCAAAAATTCCAAAAACTTATAAGGGGCTCTGCCTTTTTTTCGACTTTCGACTATTTAGCGGCCGATTTTTGAATTTTTGGCTTTTAATTTTTTTTCTATTATTTTATTTTAGATATTTTAGATCTGTTGAATTTTCATATTCATTTTCATATTTTATATTTTTGGTACAACCATGCAACTGTTTCGTTCAAAAATAATTAATTGGTTTATTTAAAAATTCAAATATTTTTGATTGGATAATTTAATTGGTTTTGATTTAATAATGCAATTGTTTTTGATTTAATAATTCAGTAGTTTTGGTATATAACAGTGCAATTGTTTTCTTCAAAACTGCAACTATTTGGTTCAACAGTTCAACTGCTTTGTTTAATAATTCAACTGTTTCGTTTAATAATTACAGTGGTGCCTCGCATAACGAACGCCTCGCACAGCGAACGCTGCACACAGCGAACTTCCTATTCGTTCATTTCATGATTCATACAACGAACTTCGCTTCACACAACGAACTTCACTTCACACAACGAAGTCGCCCGAGCTTCCACGATCGCTGCCGATGTATTGCATCCTCCCGCGCAGGCACTGCAGTCGTTAGTCACTGCGCTTAACTTACGCACGTATCACGGCAGTCGTTCTTTAAAGTTAAACTCAATATTTTTGGAAGATGCTTGTGCCTTTGTGAACCCAGGAAGAAGCAGTTGTTGATGACACAAAAGTGGTGAAGGACATGATCACAGTGGCTCAAAGGCTGGAATTAGAGGTAGAGGAAGAGGATGTAGAGGAGCTTATTGAGGAACACGAAGAAGAGCTGACAACTGAAGAGCTACAAGCACTTCTGGTCCTGCAACAGGACAATGCTCAAAGGGAAGCGTCATCTGATAACGAGGATCAACAATCAAACAATCTACCAATCCCAACTGCTGACATAAAGAACATCTTGGTCAAATGGAAAGCAGTTTAGGAGTTTACCAATGCCCACTATCCAGATTCAGCTGAAGCAAACAGGATCAACGATCTTTACTCCGATACTCTTGTCCGTTATTTCCGGCAGATGTTGAAGAAAAGTGAAAAACAAACGACTTTGGAGGGGTTTTCATGAAACCATCGGCCAAAAAGCAGAAAATGGATGAAGATGTGCAAGATTCGGTAGACTCTACTTAGTCTGACTTAAAATTAAAAAATTATGTTTTTAGATGTATGTATCTAAATAAAAATAATAACAAAAATTTATCTTTTTCTATGTCATCTTAGCATATTTTATGCTACAGAACGAATTATTTTTTTTAACATGTATTTATATAGGAAAACGCGTTTCACATAACGAACTTTTCGCATTACGAACTTGCTCTTGGAACGAATTAAGTTCGTTGTGTGAGGCACCACTGTAACTGGTTTATTAAACAATTTATATATTTTTGCTGGGTGCGGAGAGTAGGTTTTGACAGCGCAACCATAGCAGAAACGAATTCACACAAAAAGTGATTTTTTTTCGGAAATTTGTTGTCCGATCACAAATTTAATTCTTTTTATTAGCTAATTACACCATTATCTTTCATAATTCGTTGTAAAAAACGAGATTCTGATATATTTACTGTCACCACAACCTATTTTAATTTTGGTGGGCGGAGTTACAGTTCAAAAGAGCTAATGATAAAATTGCGTTCTAAATTAATTTTTAAAGCCGTTTTTTAACCAAATTTGTGGACTGACCGCAATTTTTTTTTATGTGTAGAGAACGATATTCTCTTCACTTCAAAATCATAAAATTCCGAATTCGGGTTTATTGACTGTCCCCTATTTTTCAATTAATGAATAATAATTAATTCAAATTAATTCAAACTGGTTTATTTAATAATTCAAATATTTTTAGTTCAATAATTTAATTGATTTTCGTTTAATAATTCACTTGTTTTTTAGTTTGATAATTCACTTAATTTTGATGCAAAAATACAACTGTTTCGTTCAACAGTTCAACTATATTGTTCAATAATTCAGCTGTTTTGTTCAATAATTAACGGGTTTATTCAACAATTTAATTGGATTTAATTTAGTAATTTAATTGGTTTTTGGTTCAATAATTCAGTCGCTTTTGGTACAACAATGCAACTGTTTTTTACAAAACTGCAACTGTTTCATTCAATAATTCAACTGTTTTGGTCAATAATTTAGTTGTTTTGTTTAATAATTAATCAACAATTTAAAGATTTTCAGTTTCATTTAATTGGTTTTGGTTTAGTAATTCAATTGTTTTTAGTTTAATAATTCAGTCGGTTTTGGTACAATAATAAACAATGCAACTGTTCTGTACGAAACTGCAACTGCTTTGTTTCATAATTCAACTGTTTTGTTCAATAATTCAACTGATTTGTTTAATAAATTGATGAATAGGTACATTGTTTAATAAATTAAAAAAATAATAATAATAATAATATTTTTAAAGATAAATTATTTAATGCAAGATTGATGGTTTCCGCATTACCCGAAGGAATTGTCATCTTCAGACATACATTGGTTCAGCAGTACCATGAGCAAGCAAGCAAGTCTTAACATATCCCAGGGCTCTGCCAAACATACATTGAAATATAACTTCTCAACGAGAGCTGAAAAAACCCCAACTCTTAAAAAATCATAGGTGGAAAATTTTTATCGTACAAAAAAACAAAACAATCGAATTTAATGATAATATTTTACTTTATCATAGTATATTAGAGCTGATTAGGTTTCGGTAGAAATTATTTGTTGATGTAAACTATTTTTTCTAATACTTCTATTTAATATTAGTTTTTATTGAATATTTTAAAAACTAATGGGAATTTCAAAACCAAAATTGGTACTTCTTTGAGACTTAAACTTAATTAAATTTTGATTAAAATTGGTTTATGGAAACTATTTGTTTTAATATTTTTAAATAATATTTTAAAAAGTAATGGGAATTTCAAAACCAAAATTGGTACTTCTTTGAGACTTAAACTTAATTAAATTTTTATTAAAATTGGTTCATGATGGGAACTATTTTTTTTATATTTAATATTAGTTTAAATAGTTTAATTAATTTAGTAAAATTATTAATAGTTTTGTAATTATATATATATACAAAAAGTAATTTTACCCCAGTCGGTTCCTAAAGAGGAAGTTATTCGACTACATCTATGCCGAATTTCATTGTTCCCCTAATTACTTCTTTGTCTCTATTTCCTAAAATATATTTTTACTGGGCTAAAGTATCAGAAGGTAGATATATGTCGAGGGGTTAACCGCTGGTGAAGTTTTTGTACACATCTCATAACATGAGTACTTCACGTGGAACATCCTCCAGTGCCTCTGCAACGGAAGATCTTCAATTTACTTCTGATAAAAAATAAACTACTCGATCCGGAGGGTCTGGGGAGCGTGGAACACCCTCCAGTGCCTCTGCAACGGAGACCTCAGTTTACTTCTGATAAAATAAACTATTCAATCCGGGGTCTGGGGTGTGGAACACCCTCCAGTGCACAAATTTTGGAATGAAAACATTCCAGAACATGCAGAACTCCCAGACCAAGTAGTTTACTTTCTATCAAAAGTAAACCGAAGATCTCCGTTGCAGAAGCACTGGAGGGTGTTCCACACCCCCAGACTTCCCGGTTTACATAATTTATTATTATTAAAAGTGAATTAAATATTTAAACATTTATTTAAAAAATAGCTAAACTATCCCTAAATGAATAAAAATGGATTAACTTATGCGCAACGGGGTCCTAGACTAAAATATAAGTTGGAAAATTTTCAAATTTCATTCAACTTGTAATTTTTAAAATATTTTATTCAACATATAATTTCACAAGTTAATAAACATTTACAATTAAAGGTTCTCTATAATTTGTTATAAATATATGTAGTAAAAAATATTGTAAATATTTAATGTTTTGCTTTACGATAGTGAGGCACTGGAGGGTGTTCCACACCCCCCAGACCCCCCGGTTTGTACAGTTTATTTTTTATTAGTAATAAATTGAAGATATCAGCATAACCGATCTAGAAAAAATCTCCAGAAAAACTAATTAATCCAAACTTTAACAAGTCATACTCAAGTAACTAATATTCCAATTATCCCAAATTATAAATCAAAGTTTCAAAAACCGGGGGGTCTGGGGGTTGTGGAGTACCCCCCAGGTATACTTAAACTGTAATAGATAAATTTGCAAACTTATGGTCTTCAGTATTAAGCGATTAATAGTAAAAGTTTTTAGCACAATAAATATCAAGCAGCGACCGAGAATATGGGGGGAGACAAGGTTATGAATTCCCCCCAATATAATATGTCATCGTTCTCAATTAAACCAAAGCGCTGCAATAAACCCCACTCGTAATCTGTAAACATTAAATGTTTTACCTTTCAACACTAAGGCACTGGAGGGTGTTCCACACCCCCCAGACCCCCCGGTTTGTGCAGTTTATTAGTAATAAATTGAAGATATCAGCATAACCGATCTAGAAAAAATCTCCAGAAAAACTAACTAATCCGAACTTTAACAAGTCATACTCAAGTACTAATATCCCAATTATCCCAAATTGCGTAGATGCGTAGACCGGGGGGTCTGGGGGGTGTGGAACACCCTCCAGTGCACGAATAACAATAGACAGAATATTACATTTTATGCTGATTTAAGAAGTTTCTCTTTTAATCACTTAATACTGAAACCATAAGTTTGCAAATATATCTATTATATAATTTGAGTGTGCCTGGGGGGGGGGGATCCATACACATAAAAATTTAAATTACGATAAATTGCGATGTTGTCAAATACTATGTTAATAATTTACAAAACAGAAAGTTTGCTTTTTTATAACCTTACTAAACTAAACAGTGCTGTTTACTTTGTACTAAGACGTTCTTTTCGAAATGCCTGCAAACATCGAAATTGGAATACTCTCTTATTGGTTAAGTTTTTTAAACTTAAAATTTAAATTATACAGGCAATCGTGGTACGTTAGCTATTTAAGATATGTATTATAAGGTAAAAGTGAATCAAAGAAGTTGAACCCTCACCTGGAGAAAATTTTATATAAATTTAAACCCCGGCGAAGCCGGGTATCCTGTTAGTTTTTAAATAAAATTTTTGTCCTAGTCCAAACTCTTGGGCTACCCCTTTAAAGCGATTTTTCTTGAATTTGTGCCTTCAGACGGTCATAGCACCGCAACTATTGATTTTATAGTATTAATGATTTTTTAAAGAACATCAAAGTATTTTAGTTTTCTTAGTTAGTTGTTCCACATGCACCTGAGAGAAAGAACTCGCGAGATCTTGGATTACCCGGCTCTCCGAACTGGCAAAGCTAGTCGCTGCTTGCACAAGTAGTTAGCGCAGTACCAAAAAAATGCGAGTTATGGTACAATATATTAGAGAGGTGTCTTCTATCACCACCTTAAAGGTTTACAATAGTCACGGGGACGCGCTATATATAGCATGTCTTCAGTCCCCCCTTTCAAATTTTGATTTTAAAATGATCTTAATCTTTCATGATTTGTTTCTATACAATTGTACATCATTAATTTTCGTTTGTTTATTTTTGTTTTCGAGTAAATTAGAAAAGTTTCAAAGAGATCTGGAGACATGCTAATTTTCAAATTGTTTTTTCATTTGTTCAAGCTTTATTTTCGTTTGTATTTTTACAGTTTTTGAAATATTCAGAAAAATTAAAAATAGTACTAACAGGCTAAAGCAAGCTTCTTCAATTACTCCAAAATAGAAGAAGCTCAAAACTTGATATGAAAAGGGAGAGCTAGCATGTGTCCCACTCTCAGAGATCTGCTACTTAAAATCTTGTTAATTGGTTGGTTAACCGCGTTAGCGCGTCAGTATTATTTTTTAATTTTTCTGAATGTTTTAAAAACGAAAGTGGTTCAAACGATCGAAGTGATTATGATCAGAAATTCAATCTAAGAAGCAAATCCTTTCGGGTAGCACAGCTTAGCATGTTGGCCGGAGTTAGGACTTAAATTGTCACTTTCTTGAATTAAAAAAATATTTTTAATTTTACGAACCACTTGTTGTTAAAAAACAATATTTTTCTTTTCGTTTACTTATAATGATACAGTAAATGAAACCGAATTTAACTTAATTTTACTAATTAAATACCAAAATAAAAATTTCTTTCCTCGGCTCTTTTATGAAGCTTTAATAAACCAATGTAGTATAAATAAGTTTAAATGTAGTAATTATATTTTAATGTAAATAATTAATATCTGAAGAGTGTAACATGCCTTAAGTGAATGTATTGAACTGCAGTCAAAGTATTTGCTCATGGGACAGATACATACTCATAAAACGGATGTTTAGCGGCAATCAACTCTGAAAAACGCTGTACACGTTATTTTGAGTTGACGTCAATAAACTTGCGTATTTTTGCAAATGTAGTTAGTTGCCAATTGTAGTTCTTAGTCTTAGTTTGTTCACGGGCGGAATAACTATATAAACCCATCTGGAATTTTTCTAAAACCACAAATCTTCTGATAGGGGAGCGTTCAAGTATTACGTAACGCAATTTTTGAGGATTTTGACCCCTGCCCCCACTGTAACGCTCCGTAACGTTTTTCTGTACTCCCCACCCCTCTTTAAACGTTACGTAACACTCAAGTGATCATTTTACCCTGAAGTCGCATAAAGTTATGTTATAGTTTTTATTCTTGGTACAGTTTTAATTGCCTTATAATAAAACACGAGATTTTTAATCCGCAACACCTGCGTATTTTGTTTATTCTTTTGTAATATTTTGGCTACACACACTTGTTTTCTCCTTTGTAATTAGTAAAAAGCTTAAATACTTAATAGGAGAAGTATTTAAGCTTTTTACTAATAAAGTTTTCAAATAAAATAACATATTTATTTTAACCTTTGGCAATGCAATTATAAACAGAAACCCAACTCAAATTAAACATTTTACTCGAAATAAAATCGTATTCTTAACAAAATTAAAAAATAATCAACTATTAACCAAGTATCTAAGTAGGTCTATAGAAACAATTCGGTTAAAATTACTGCTCCTCTGTCCACGGGTTTGCTAGCCACTCAGATTCTTTCATCACTGGTACCTGGAGTGCAGACGAAGACGGTTCTGGAATTGTTAAGCCACTTGCATCAACTTCGTCTTCGTCGAGCCATTCAGCATCCTCAGACGATGTTTCATAACGACGTACAATGCAGAGAAGCTCATTTGCCCTTCTGGCAGCAAGGCGCTGTGGCCGTACTCTAGTTTCACAATGGCCTTGGACAGGCTTGCCATGCACGTAAGCACAGTGCATTTGAACACTCCTGTGCGATGTGAAATAGATCCCACAGGTTGGACATACTTTTTTTAGGTCGGATTGTACAGATGGACAAAAGAAATCGTAAGGCATCTGCTTGAACCCTTCTAGAGGAGGTGACAGATCAACGGCCAACCTCACAAGAAGTGGCGCAAACTTGGATTTTCCTTGGTCTAGCAAACTGGGTACAACGAGCTTGCTTGGGGTTTGAAGTACTGGGTAAGGTGGCGGCATGAAAGTATCCATAAGCACAGATTTCAATGCACTTCTCGGTGGTGAACAGCAGGTTTCATCCGCGCATTTTATAACCTGTAAGAAATATTGTGATTCACGGACGTGAATGCTATACCACGCCAGATTTGGTTCTACTGGATCCTGCATGCTATCTTCGGCTGTCTATACTCCGCCGAAACGTCGTAATTATCAATTTTCATTTCTCCACACTTCTGCAAGTGTTTCTCCAGCGTGCTGAAAATTGCGTTTTCCAAAGCATCATCCGTAGTCATTCCTTTGTCGTTGAGATGAGAACCAAAATGTTCATGAGGCAGAATGACGCCTGCCAGTCGTTTGCTGAGGGGAGCCATGCGACGCTCAACTCGATTATATGCGCTCCGCCCAGGAGCATTAGTCGCTATAAACAGGGCGTCCAGGTTGTACTTTTTAAAGTGTTCAATTGCAAAGTTCTTGACTTTGCGATAACGCGGGTTTTCGTCCGGCCCACCATCTACAAAGATGATGATTACTGGCTTCACGGTGTTCGATTCTGTCATCATTAAGGGTTTGAATGAAGGTATTGATAAAAGTGCTTCGAAATCATAAGCGTGGGTGTTCGCTGTGGAGGATGAGTGTTTCCGCTCCTTATGGATATGTGTGTCGGCCCGCTGTACCCAACAGCTTCTTCCTTACCGAAATTGTTAGATTCTACGTTGACGCCGGCGTATACAGAGGGAATAAGTTTGTGCCGCTCTGCCACGACCCAGTCATGATCGGGTAAAAGTATTCTGTATTCCATATGCATTAAAAGAGGGCTCTGACTTTTCACTGCCGGTAAACCAATTGGTACACGTGCCTTATCGTCTTGTGAGAGAACGAATACTTGCTGCGGTCCCAGAAGCGAAGCGAGAGATTCCAATGACCTGATTGTAGCAGTGCAAAATTCGCCGTCCACGTGCTTTTGTGCATCTCGGTCTGTGGTCTTGCTAACTTTACGGGTACAGTACTTACGTGTCTTCTTCCCTCTCGTGTGTTAGAAACGCGTGGGAGTAAATGAAGATATGTGCCGCTTCGAGAAATTTGGAATCCCATTAACAACAGCCTCTCATGCAGGTCGGACAGAGTAAGACAACTCCTAATCATCTCTGTTCGGCGGCGTTCATCAGCAGCGCTGCCATGAATGGCAATATTAATTATGGTCTCTAGGAGAGCAGGTTGCGAGTCAACTAAAGGGGGCTGTCCAGGGCCAGTTCGAGGTTGTACTGCAGCAGGATTGTTTCTCAGACGTTCAGTTTTGTCCAGTTTTTCTTTGGCTCGAAATTTTTTTGCACGCTTAGCAGAGTCTCTTTTTTTCTTTAAAAATTTCTCTTCTTCTTTCAACTCTTTGCGTAGCTTTTTTATTTCGTCATGAACATCATCTTTGGCTATACCAGTGTCCCTTGCTTCAGTGAGAACATTTATTCTTTTTTGCAGTACACCAATTTTCTTCATAAGAATTTCTTGAGCCGGTTTGCTTGTAACATTTTTAGTGATGACCGAATCAACCAAAGTCTTTTCTGGTTCTGTAGACGATGTCTCCACAGTTTCTTTATCAGTATCCTGACTTTGCTCATCGTGGGTATCGCTCATCTTTCGTTTGACGGCAGTGCTTTCATGCCCAGCGACTGAGACAATCGATTCCACAAGAGATGAACACGTGGATGAAGCTACAACATTCGAATCCTATAGACCAAAAGAAAATAAATTAAGAATAGGTATTATTGACACATGCGATAAAAAAGAACATAATATACGACATATATAAGCAGATGCACCTGTTTTTGTTGAGGAGCACGCGAAGTCGATGGAACTTTGGGCCTTAGTGTTGCTGGCGTGCTTGATGTTTGCATAGGTAGCTAGAAATATAAAATACTTATGACCAGTTCTTTTATGAAAAATCAAGGTTTGGATTAAATATAATACTTATGTCATTAATTATTACATTTTATTAGTAGTAAACTTACTTTTGAAAAATAACTAAGCATTGTTGCTTTCTTCTTCGTGGCCTTCACCTTCAACTCTCGTATGACATCATTTATATGTTCTATAAACTTTTCTTTATTTTTTAGTTTTTCTTTAGCCGTTTTCCAAATTTCGTTGGCATTTTTTTGACATAGTTGCGCTGGCAAGTCAGCATGAGAGCCTTTATAGGCCAAAAACAGCTGATGATACAAATCTCCTTCTTTTGAGGACATTACAGTATGAACACTATGAACTCACTTTAATCACACCGACTACCACAATGTGCTTCTGCATAAACACTAACGAATACTGACAACAAAAATAACATTAAATGACGTACAATACAATCTAGGGATTCCCCGTGAAATATAAAGGAAAAGGTTTGTCAACATGCGAGAACAAATTAAAATGACGACCAGACTAATACAATCTAGGGATTCCCGTGAAATATAAAGGAAAAGGTTTGCCAACATGCGAGAACAAATTAAAATGACGACCAGACTAATACAATCAAGGGATTCCCGTAAAACGTAAACGAAAAGGGTTGCCAATTTGGGAGTTTTAATTCTAATTTTTATATAGAAAAGAGATAATGTTACGTAACTTGTTGTAAGAAAGACCCCTCCGTCCCTGTAACGCATCGTAACGTTTTAGAGACCCCCGCCCCCAAATTGCGTTACGTAATACTTGAACGCTCCCTAGTCAATGGCGATCCAAATATTCCATTAAACAGATCATATTTCACCAAGTTTTATTTTTTTTAAGTTTGCCAAGTTTTTCTTTATAGAGCATTTTATATGACTATTCAAGATGAATTTTGCTATTAGGAAGTGTTTTTCACAGATGTTGCATACATATGCATTTTCATTGCTATGATGTATTTTTGAATAAATTTTAAAATATGTTTTATTTAAATATTTTTTATTGCAAACATTGCATTCATGCATCCAACCCATTATGTATTTCTAAATGTTGATTAAAGTGTGATTTTAATGCAAAGTTTTTTTCGCAAATTTTACATAGCTGCTTCTCCATTCCTAAATTTGTTAGGAGAAATTATAATAGCACTGATACGGTTTTCCCCAGTATGAATTATTAAATGATTTGTCAAGGTTTCAAGCTCTGTTTGCAATTCAACATTTACTTTTTTAATCTAATATTAATTTCAGAGGTTAATGATATATAATTTCTATAATTTTTTTTCCTCCAAGGACCATTAAATGGGATTCCATACTTGAGTTACATAAAATCCTTTTTACATATTTTACATTCATACGACTGTTCCCCAGTATGTTTTCTTGGTACCGCTTAAATTTTCTTTACTTAAAAATTTCCTGTCGCATATTCCACATACAGGGTATCTCTCTAGAGAACCTCAGAGGTGGTGATAGAAGACACTTTTTCTAAAAGATTTTTAAGCAAAATATTTGTTCTAGTCCAAACCCTTGAGGGGGTACCCGTCATTAAAGCAATTTTAAAATTTTGCCTTTAAACGGCTATAGCACAATAACTAAGTATTGATTTTATAATATTAACAAATTAGCGATTTTTTTAAATTATTTGCTTATCTACAAATCAATTCAAAACCTCTTATCGTCTAGAATCAATGGATTTCGAGTTATAAATTAAATTAAGAGGACAAATGTTCAAGTTTCATTTTTTCGCTTTTGTTGCTAACCTTTTAAACAAAATTACTTACAAAAACACTAATGACCCAATTCGGATAGCAAATTTAACGGACTACAACTTTAGTCAGGTAATTTTTTTTTGGAAAACCTACCCATTTCACAGAAAATTCCAAAATAATGAACAAGGTCGATACAAAAACTAATTTAAGATCTACAAGACCCCCGACAACTATCTTGAAGCTTTGCAAATTTATGAAAATATTTAAGAAATAACTTGAATACTACGTTTATTTAATTAACTAAAAAGAATTACTTGGTTATTATATAAAAATCAGATGTGACCGTGACTGCATCATACTTATATTAAATAAAGACTTATATTAAATAATAAAATTTAAAAATAAAAACAATAGGTTTTATACACCAATTTTACATAACTAAAATTTAATCAGTTTTAAATCTCGATATGAGTATGTAAAATCCTAAATTTGGTTTTAATATTTCTATTAGTTTTGAAATATTAATTAAAAACTAATATTAAATAATAAGATTTAAAAAAATTAAATTAATAGTTCCCATAAACCAAATTCAACCAAAATCTAATTTTTATTTATCTAATTTTTCTATTGTTGATAATTTTTGCCAAAATTTAAGCAAAATTCAAATGGTTTTCTCAAATGCTGAAATTAATGATAGTAATAATAATTTTAACAATTGCATAATAAAATTAATTGCACAACAGAAATTTTATAAATGCTATTTGTTTGAAGATTATTGTTCATATAAACTTTTTTTAATATTAATGATACACGCCACTTTATTTATCTTCTGAATAAATAAATTTTTTATCCTACAAACATAATAAACTGATCAAATTTAAACGTAATTTTTAATTATCTATAAAAGATTGCTTGAAATTTTTTGGATATAATTAGTTGTTGTTATTTAATTATTTATAGAAAAGTAATTTTTCAAACTTATAACAACCCTAAAACGATAAGTGCCAATAAATGAACAAGTATTCGACCACATTTATGCCAAGTTGACATGTACCATTTTGGTAATGGATAGTTTAGTCAAATTTTAGATAAGTAATGTCAAAATGGTAAATTTAAAAATATTAAATTTTCGTGTAAATGACGGCATTGGTCATATTGCTACATCGTGAGAATGCACTTAATTTTTAAAACTAAATAATTAATTATTTTATTTAATTGATACTCTTTACGTTATTGATAGCTATAGAAATCATATTACATTACAAATAAACCAAATTATTAATTTAATGTATTATAATATTGATTATATTAGATTATTAACTAAAAGATAATAATAATAATTTTTTTTTCCAAGATTAATTGCCACACATCCTTGGCATTAGTTGTACTCGCTTTGTGTCGGGAAAACAACAGTCAGTAAAGAATTTCCAATAAAACCATAAATTTTCAAGGTGAAAAATAATATTGCTACATATTATGTACCTATTATGTTTTTGAATAAATTTTATTTGTTGTCTTAAAATGATGTGATAAATTGAAAATCAAAATAGAAAAATTTTAATTTTGGAAAATCAAGAATTGATAAAATTGATGAAGTGGAAATTTCAAAAGCTAGGGGGATGAAATTGTAGTAACCGTTTTTGGGTATATTTGATCGAAAAGGTGCCAAATAATGATAAATATTTGGAAAATGTGGTTTTATAGATCAAAATAAGACGGGAAATAAAGAAAACGGATAAGATAGCAGTGAACCAATCAAAGAAATGTTGAAAGAAACCATAACCTGGCACGTGTCACGATTATTGATTAGTCAATGATTTATTTATAAATAGTATTTTTAATTTGAACAATTAAATGAATGATTTTATTTTAAAAGTTGGTAAATATTTTGATTTTGATATATTTGAAGTGAATTGTGATAATAAATTGTTCAGATTAAAAAAAGTAAATAAGTTCGATGGGGAAATGATGATTCATTTTGGGAAATTGATATGATTTAAATTAAATTTTTGTAATTTGCAAAATGATAAATTGGCGAAATGATTTGATCAAAATTATGAAAGTTGATATTATTAGTTTGAAGCAATGCAATTGCCACTATTGAGTAAATGATGTGAAAACTTTAATTATGTCGGAGAAGCAGAAGTATTAATATTTTAAGTGATTCAAGACAATCTATAAATGGATTAATAATAATGATATTAGACAAATGATTTGTAAAATCGTGTTTTGAAAGGTAAAGAAAAAAATTTTGTTTATTAAAAATTTAGTAACTTAAGGAAGATTTTTGTTATCAATGATTTGTGATCCTATTAATAATTTGTAGATAACCTGATGATGATTAAACAAAATGTATTATTAATGAGAAATGAATTGTTTATGTATTTTGATAAACTAAAATTTGTTATTTATAACAATCTTAAATTGAACAAGTCTGATAGAGATTTGTTTCGTCGGATTTTATGATGTTTCATATATGAGAAAATGCTGTTTTTAGTTTTTTATTTATTTTTAATTTTTTGAGTATTGGCAACGAAAGAATTTGGATATTGTCAAGTCCAAATCATATTTTCAAATGCAAATGTAAAATTGTCAAATTTAACATGAAATAGAGTAAATTGAGTTGAATGTGTTTTCATGATTTTATTTTATTGTTTTTTACAGTTTTTTCATTTTATTATCAGAATGAATTTAAGAATATTATTATTAAAAAACTTAAATTTTCTTTGATTAACAAAATAGTGATAACTATAATAACGCTTAAAACATTAGAAAGCGCATTTATGAAAAACATTGTTATCGGTTGTTGTAAAAAATAAACTTAAGTATATGGTTGTTTATTTACAAAGGAACAAGATTATTAAAAATATATATCCGACAAGTACATGTTTTGTACATACTAACAGATAACAGTTCAATTGACCACAGACAATTACGATTTAATATCGATAATTATTATTGTCGGCAAGTTCCTGTAATAAATACTGCCTTTGATAGTAATAGCTATTTATGTAATGAGTACATAATTTAGGTCTTTATTGGACGAAGCCTATGGTTTATGGCAGAGCGAGCTTGCGAGCGAGGCCAATAAATAGGCTGAGTCCAAAACGCCTAATTATGTGCGAATTACATACATAGCTTTATGTTCGACTGCACCCTAGAAGATTTTCTTTTACATTATTTGACGTAATATTTGAAAATCCACTTTGACATTTATAAATTTTATAATTGCAAAGAGTGCTTTTTCTATTTTTCCTGGTTACTATAAGTCGTTTATTGATTTGTTTTAAATTGTGTGAAATTATTTCGGGTTAGCTAAAGTATCGCTTCTTCCGACCAAGTCGAAATATTTGTACGAAGAAACTTACGTCTAATGCTGTAATTTACAGATGTTCCTTTGCAGCTACATTAAAATTTCAAATTTAAATAACACTTGGACATTAATTTTGACGTTTATTTCATTGACATTGACAGGCGGCCGTTTTACTTTATTAATAAAGTAAAATGGACTAGTACTATAAAATAGTATCTTATGGCTGCTAAGTGATATTGTAATCATATTATTATAATGCAGTCGTACATAAAAATATTTTCGAGTGTAATCCTGTATAATTAAATAATTGTGGAGTCGTTAAAAAAAATTATTTCGAATTTTACAGAGATAATTTTTGGTTGTGGATATTTTACAAAAATTATTGATATTGCACTCCCAGTTACACTCGGACCCCGGGGCTTGAGTTCCAAAACTTTGAATTGAATCAATCTCAGGGAAGTTTTTTTAAATTTTAGCCAATCCGAAGGCTTTGAAACCTTAGCAATTATATTATAAATATAAAATACTCCCTTTTAAATTACTTTTATCCCTAAAAATGTAAAAAATACTCTACATTAAATTTTTTCTTTAATATTTCTTACATCGCCTCGATTCAATATTTTATATAAATAACAATACACATACGAGACGACAGGATTAAAAAGCGATAATAGTTATTTATGCACCAAGGGGCGTAAGTGCTACTTTTTTGCGGTCGAGAATGTTTGTGAGCTGAGGCGGAGCCGAAGCTCACAAAATTATTCGAGATCGCAAAAAAGCACTTACGCACCGTGGTTCATACAACGTTTTTCCTAATAGCGGCCAAAAAATTTAAAATTAAATAGTTACATTATGTATTACTATAATATCCTTATGTATTAAATGTCAAACAATTAATTAATATTTTTGCATATTAGTTGGCATTACGCCTTGTTACTATGGTGTTAGCGATATAAACAAACAAAAAATTGTTGTTAATCGAAAAATATTTCAACATTTAAAAATATGGATAAAAACTCGAATGTTAGTGCAGACATAGAAGAGGCAGCAAATATCGCTTGCTATACACTGCTCCCAGAGAAATTAAAAAAAAGGTATAAAATGACGTACAACGTTTTTAAGAACTGGTGCATGGAGAAAAAAATTAATTGTGTTGTTGAAAACGTACTATTGGCTTATTTTCTAAAAAGATCAGAGATACGGAAATCCCCAGCAAGCTTGTGGTGCGAATACTCGATGCTGAAGACAACTATATTTATCAACGAGGATATAGATATTTCGAAGTACCCAAAACTGAAAGCATTCCTGAAAAGAAAAAATGATGGCTATCGGCCAAAAACATCAAAAGTATTTAGTAGGGAAGAAATTGATAAATTTTTAATTGAGGCATCTGATGATATCTACCTAATGATGAAGGTATGTAATATCTTTTTAATATTTGCTGTATAATGGATACGTAACTTATTTAATTTCAGGTGGTTACAATAATGGGATTGGCTGGAGCTTGTCGAACAGACGAACTGGTCAAAATGACGATAGATGATATTGAAGATACGAATAACATTGTAATAGTTAATATACCTGACACAAAAAACAACATTCCGCGTACGTTTACTATAGTCGATAAAGATGGCGACAATATTCATTTTCTTGCAATTTTTCAAAATATGTTGAAGCCAGACCAAAAATACTGATCTTCGGCGATTCTTTATGAGGTATCAAGCAGGACAATGTATTAATCAGCCGGTTGGTAAAAATACTTTTCAAGAATACCTAGTCAGATTGCGAAATTTCTAAATTTAAAAATCCAATGTCTTATACTGGACATGCTTTCCGAAGAACATCTGCGACATTGTTAGCAAATACCGGAATTGATGTCCTTGGTCTAAAACGGCATGGGGATGGAAATCTGCAACAATAGCGGAAAGTTATGTTGCAGATTCCATAGAAATAAAGTAGAGGTTACCAATAAAATTTTGTATAATAATAACCAATCAGTCACTTTAGCGGAAATGCAGCCTTCAACTGCAAATAATAATATACAGTCAAACCTGGTTAAGAGAGAATTCAAGGGACCGTCATTTTTTTTTCGCTTATAGAGGTTTCTCACTAATCCGAGTTTCTAGCTTATAGAGGTACAAGAGAAGTCTCTCTCACTTACAGAGGTTATTTAATAATATGCAAAATATGCAAAAAAAATGTGCAAGTAATATTTATCAACTGTACTTAGCATTACAAATTAGTGAGGATAGTTGATTATATTCTTCGAACTACATATAATAACTGTATAAGAAAACAAAAACACACACAGTTCCTGAAAAATAAAGAATGAGTCATACATTGCTAGTATTAAATTGTCGCTTATAGAGGTTCAGGCACGAGAGACTCTCAGTTATAGAGGTCAGGGCGAGAAAAAAGACTGTCGCTTATACAGGTTTTTACTTCTCACTTATAGAGGTTTTTGGGGGGTCAAAGTTCGGGACCTGAGAATTATTCTCACTTATAGAGTTTTCTCGCTTACCCAGTTCTCTCTTACTCAGGTTTGACTGTATTATGGTTCAAGAGTCAAATTCAACTTCCACATTAACAAAAAATTTGAAAAAGAAGGATTCTCTAATAAATATTTCCAATTGTTCTAATTGCTCTTTCACTTTTCATGTAAATAAATAATGTTCAGTTCTTTATGTTTAAATTAATTACAAATAATGTTTTGTTCTTTATGTTTAAATTAATTATTTATTAAATAAATTCATAAAATTTTCAATTGCGTTAATCAATTAGTTATAGTAGACTGCTTTAACCATTATTGAGCATAAATAAATGTTCTGTCTATTACATATATTTCGTTATTTACTTATTTTCCCTAGGGAAAAAAAGTAAATAATTATTACCCGCTGTCCATGGCAACTTGTACATAAGACAAAAGTTCCACTTACGCCGCTCGCATATAGGTCATAATGATGCACTTACGATGCCGATATTAGGAAAAATACATTATTTTGGTATAATATGCACAAAAACTCAAAATGGGCGGGGCTTGGGTTTGAATTTAAACGTTAATAAATGTATAATTTTAAAGTAAATACAAGTAAAAGTATATCACAGTATTCGCCATAATTTATTGATCCCACTTTTCTATAATTTTCTATACTTGAATCTTTAAAATCAATTATAGATCCAGGTCTATCTGATGAGAATAAATTTGAAATATAAAAGATCTTCTATATCATAGGCTAAAAATTTAGGTTAGAAAAAATTTACTAATTTATAATTCAATTAAAATTTCGTTCAACTTGAAATCATTAAATTCGTTCTTAAATTTTTTATTTTACCGTGGTGAGTGGACTCAAAAAGAACAACCAACAACATCTGAAAAACAGTCATTAACAACAAAAGTAATTAAATTAGACCACTGCAATATATAATCCTTAGAAGCTATCTAAAGCGTATTTTACACTATGTGATTTCGCTTATGATTTTCCGTATGACTTTTGATGTGATTTTAGATAGTGTTGAGTATGACTAGATTTTATTATGTTTGCACCCTGCAACTGCTTGTAACAGAATCACATGATAAAATAAATTTTCAACAGAGCAAACTTGTCGTAAAATTTTGAGATTAACAAGGGAAGACCGGCAACTTCCCACGCCAAAGAGTATATAGATATGTACTCTATATACTCTTGCCCACACTGAATTGATTCATTTTCATTGTGCTTGTAGGTCTTGTATTGGACTTCAACAGGTGTAAGTATAAGAACACGCTTCCTTGCAAATTTCGAGAAAATTGAATTTGAATAATTATATATTACTGATGAACTGCATTAAATTAACATAAATTTGGTAAGTTGTTAATGGAATTGCGTAAAATTGAAAAAAAAATTAATATATATGCGAAGGGTACTGGGATCGCATCCAGCTCCTGCCAATTTTTGTTTTTATTTATTTGATTATTAATTCCCCAGTATAATATGTCATAGTTCTCAAGAAAACCAAAGCGCTATAATAAACCCTACTCATAATTTGTAAAGATTGAATGTTTTACTTTTAGTAGAAGCACTGGAGGGTGTTCCACACCCCCCAGACCCCCGGTCTTTACAACTTTGGTTTATAATTTGGGCTAATTTGGATATTAGTTTCTTGAGTGTGACTTGTAAAAGATTTTTTCTATATCGGTTATGCTGCTATCTTCAATTTGTTTCTAATAAATAGTAAACTGTGCAAACCGGGGAGTCTGGGGGCTGTGAAACACCCTTTGTGGGTGTTTTTTTTTCTTTTTTTTTAACTCTTTTCTAAAAACAAACAAATATTTAATCATAATCGCCTACAATAACACCTTTTCCATGTCTGACAGTGGCGTATTTTAGGGAGCACCTAGGGGCACGTGCCTTCCCCACCATGAAATGTTAAACAAAAATTCGTATTGATAGTAAATAAATTTGAATTATGAAAATAAACAGGTGTAGGTATTTTCAAGTTGAAAAATTTTTACAAATGCCCCCCCCCCCTCTAGAAATTAAATCCTGGCTACGGGCCTGTGAGTGAGGTTTATCATAGCGCTTTGGTTTTCTTGAAAACGATAACATATTATAATAGGGGAAGTTCATAATCCCCCAGATTTTCGGTCACTGCTTTATATTTCTTGTGCAAAAACCTTTCTCTATTATTCGCTTAATACTGATAACCATAAGTTTGCAAATTTATCTATAACAGTTTGAGTTGCTCCACACCCCAGACCCCCGGTCTCTACAACTTCAGTTTATAACTTGGGCTAATTGAGATATTGGTTACTTGAGTGTGACTTGTTAAATTAGGATTAATTAGTTTTTCTGGAGATATTTTGTAGATCGCTTATACTGATATCTTCAATTTATTTCCAATAAAAGAAAACTGTACAAACCGGGGGGTCTGGGGGGTGTGGAACACCCTCCAGTGCCTCACTGTTGAAAGGCAAAACATTCAATGTTTACAGATTATGAGTAAGATTTATTATAGCGCTTTGGTTTTCTTGAGAACGATGACATATTCTACTAGGGGAATTCATAATCCTCTCTCCCCCCTGATTCTCGGTCACTGCTTTATATTTCTTGTGCTAAAACCTTTCACTATTAATCGCTTAATACTGATAACCATAAGTTTGCAAATTTATCTATTAACATTTGAGTATTCTTGAGAGGTACTCCACACCCCCTAGACCCCCCCCACGGTCTCTAACACTATGGTTTAAAATTTGGGCTAATTGGAATATTTTTTTGTTACTTGAATGTGACTTCTGAAAGTTAGGATTAATTAGTTTTTCTTGAGATTTTTTCCAGATCGGTTATGGTGATATCTTCAATTTATTATTATTAAAAAATAAACTGTACAAACCGGGGGGTCTGGGAGGGTGTGGAACACCCTCCAGTGCTTCACTGTTGGAAGGTAAAACATTTAATGTTTACAGATTACGAGTAGGGTTTATTGTAGCGCTTTGGTTTTCTTGAGAACATATATATATTTGGGTTAACTAAGTACAACTTATCATTACATTATAAATAGTTATACAGCAAGTCGCTGTCTACCCACTCCCTCTTCCAAGCCTCTCGATCGTATGCCATATCTTCCTCCAGGTCACGCTTTTCCATCGCAGCTTTCACCCCGTCGTTCCACGATCTTCTCGGTCTGCCTCTTCTTTCTTCCCGGTGGGGTCCAAGACCACATGCGCTTTGGCCAACGATCATCCGCCATTCTCAGGAGGTGCCCAAACCATTTTAAACTTCTTTTTCTATTCTATCTATAATAGTTTCATTTGCTTTCATTCTATTCCTTATTTCGACGTTGGTAATTCTATCTCTTCTGGACACTCTGGCGCTTCTTCGTAGATAGTCCATTTCAACAGCCGATATTTTTTTCTTGTCATCCTCCTTCAATGGCCACACCTCACTTCCATAGCACAACACCGATTCCACCATTACTTGTCCTATTCTTTTTTGTTCTTTTATTTATTCGTTGATCCCACCATAGTGAGTTCAATGCGCCTAAAACTTTTCTAGCATTTTGTATCCTTTGCTTTATTTCTCTAGTTCCTATTCCATTTCTATCAACTAGAGCTCCAAGATATTTAAATTCGTTAGTTTGGTTTACGGAAGTTTCTTCATTTATAAGTACCTCAAATCTAGCTTCTGAGTTCACCACGAGATACTCTGTCTTTTGTAAACTAACTTGCAAACCCCATCCTTCGTATTGTGTGTACAACCTTCTCAACATAAATTCCAGGTCATACGCATCCTGAGCAATAACTACTTGGTCATCTGCGAAGCTCAATGTAAACAGCACCTGGTCATTTATAGGATTCCCATTCCTCACAACTCCGTTTCCACGCTTTTAGTGCCGTTTCCACATATATGTTAAAAAGCAAAGGAGATAAACTACATCCTTGTCGCAGCCCTTACTAGTCGATATAGGTTCCGACAGTTGATTTCCATTCTTAACATAGGCGACATTATCATTATATAGCTCTTGTATACTATTCAACAATTTCGGATGTGTGTCCATGACCCTTAGGGCTTTCCATAATTTGCTTCTGGGTACTTATCATACGCCTTTTGTAAGTCGATAAACGCCAGGTGTACTTCATCTCCTATAGATATTTTCTTTTCTATTAGTTGTTGTATTGTAAATAGGTTATCCACACATGACCGTCCCGGTGTAAACCCACTTTGATCCTCTCCTATTTTATGTCCAACATTTTGTCTCAGTCTTTTTTGTAAAATCTTTCCGTATAGTCTACTGAGAGTACCGCTAACACTTAAGCCCCGATAGTTTTGTGGATTTTTCTATCGCCCTTTTTATATAGTGATGTGACATACGATATCTTCCACTCTGTTGGAATCTTCTGTTGTTCAAGGCACATATTTATGAGATGTTCAATAGCTTCTACTAATACTAATCCACCCGCTTTAAGTAATTCCACCTGTACATTTCCTGGTCCCGGTGATCTTCCAGTTTTCATTTCTCTTATTGCTAGTGCTACTTCTTCAGCCGTTATTGCCTCCAATTCTTTGTCATTCTTTCTCTCTACTTCGTTTTCCTCCTCTCGTAGCTCATCTCTTGTTTCCGTCCATAGCTGATCATAATGTTGCTTCCACTTCGCCAACGAAATTAAATTAGTACTTTTATTTACATTTATATTATTTGTTTTCATATTTCTAATCGTTCTCCACACTTCCGTTGATCGGGCGCCTCCAATCAAGCTGTCTACCTCATACACTGTTGTTCCCATTGCCGATTCTTTTCTTCATTTATTTTCTTCGTAACTCTCGATTTTTGTTTTATAGTTTTGATTGTGTCGTAGGACTTAAGTGCCAGATAATTATTATATAGTTGCTTTTTTTCTATTACGAGCTGTTGGATATCCTCATTAAACCACAGCGTCCACCTCTTTTTTGATTTTTGTTCATACTCTCCTAAAACTTCTCCGGCTATCTTGTGTACAGCTGTTTTTATTCTTTCATGTTCTTCTTCAATATCTTTGTTCTCTGGTGTTTCCTTTAGTTCCATCGTCAATCTTTTTTCATATAGCCCTCTGATGCTATCTTGCTGTAACAAGTATATCATGTATCGTTTTGTACTTATTATTTTATTCTTTTTTCTCCGGTATTTGTTTTTTGTTTGATTTTCGAGTTTCATAGGGACATATTATCTTCGCTATTAACAGATGATGATCAGTTCCACAGTTTGCTCCTCTTTGTACTCTGCAATCGTAAATTTTAAATACCGTATTCATCTTAACCATTATATAATCAATGATAGATCTTTGATTTAAAGATGGTCTCTCCCATGTATATCGATGGATATCTTTGTGGTTGAAGAACGTATTGGTTATTTTTAGTTGATATTGGCTGCAAAGATCAACCATTCTCTCTCCGTTGTCGTTTTCCACCTCTTCCGCAAACTGTCCTATATTATCATCATTGTGTCGACCTATAATTCTGCCATTTAAATCCTCTCCCACTATTATCTCTTGTTGTCTCTTAGCATTATTTAATATATTCGCAAAGTCTCGGTAGAACTCTTCCTTTTCTTGTGCTTCTGAGGAATCCGTTGGTGCGTACACTCCCACTACCAAAGTCTGATGTTCATATATTTCCAACGTCACCGTTATTATTCTATCTGATACAAAGCTGTAATCTGTAATATATTTTTTGGTGTTGTGTCTTGACAAGTATGGCTACTCCTGCTTGTGCCCTCTGTGACTTTTCTCGTCCTGACCAAAAGAGCTGGTATCCGTTCAAATTCTCACTTCCCTGACCTTTCTTTTTTGTTTCCGTTAGTATGACAATATCTAGATTGTATCTTTGTGTTTCCATAAGTATTTCAGGTGTTTTGTTTGTTAAGCTGCGAATGTTCCACGTTCCTATTCTCATTGTCCTGTTCTTTGCCAATCGTTGTCTTAATTTTCCGTCCAATTTCCGAGAACGTTTTCTTGAGAACGATGACATATTATCCCTGGAGGAATTCATAATCCTCTTCCCCTAGATTCTCGGTCACTGCTTTATATTTCTTGTGCTAAAAACTTTCACTATTAATCGCTTAATACTGAAGACAATAAGTTTGCAAATTTATCTATTAATATTTGAGTGTACCTGGGGGGTGCTCCACATTTAACATGGGGGGGGGATTAACATTTCGCCCCCCGAAATGTAAAAAATTTTTGAAAGTAAAAATTTGAATTTTGAAAATAAATAGGTGTAGGAATTTTCTAGTTGGAGAATTTTTACAAGTGCCCCCTCAAAATGAAATCTTGGCTGCGGGCCTGGGATATCGATATTTCACTTGAATGTAAAGCTAAAATAATAATATGAAATTACAAACCCTAAATATGAAATGAGGGATGCTGAAGGCCAAATTACTTAGAAGTATGCTGTATTTTTCAAAATAAGGTTGACATGCGAATTTTACGCAGTTTTAGGATTTACAGTTTATTAGATATTCTCCGCGTGTTTATCATGATGAAGAATGGAAGGATACCCATAGTGTCTCCACTTAAAAAGTATTCAACAGTTCAACGCCAATACAACAATTGCAAGATCTCCACAAAATGTTTTATCTTCCCGATTGTTCATCATCATCCTATGATCAAGTTTTGAGAGATCTTTACCAAGTGTTTTTACTTACAGATTTTTCACCAGTATTACAAGAACAGAAATGGCAAGATCCCCAAAAAATGTTTTATCTTCCCGATCGTTCGCCAGCATCCTATGATCACAGTTTGAGAAATTTCTACGAAGTGTCTTCATCACTTGCAGATATTTCACCAGCATCATAAGTGCAAAAGTGGCAAGGTCCCCAAAAAAATGTTTATCCTACCAGAATCTTATGGTTAAGAATAGAGAAATCCCCACAAATGGTTTCATTTCCTGATTCTTCATCCGCAACTTATGATCTCATGATCAACTCGTCATGAATAGGCATTTTAAGTTTGTGTACAATTAATAAAAATAAAAATGCAGAATATGAAAAACTTATGGATTTGGAGAAATAGAGAAACTCTTTGGTCAATACGTCTAATTAAAAAAATTCAAGCCTGCTACAGGGTGTTTCCACCTACACTTTTTCAGGTTTTTCTTGAATAAAATTGATAATTTTCCCTAACTTTTGAAATGTTAGTACTAGTAATCAAAATGTTTACCTCTCGGCAAAATAGTGGCAAAAAGGCAAAAAAATGCAGCAGGGGAATTGTTTGAAAAACAGCAAAATTGTTGAAAAAAATTGAATTATTAAATTAAAACTAATTAAATTCTTGAGCAACACATTAGTTACATTTTTGAACCAAACACCTAAATTTATTGAACCAAAAAGTTGCCTTTTTCTAAAATTACGAACAGTTTTTTTGCACAAAACAATTAATTGTGGAAAAATATAGTACAGTAAAATCATTGAAAAATTTGTTAAATTGTTAAAGAAAACTTCAATTGTTTAATCATGAAAAATTAAATTTTGTTGAATGAATGAATGAACTGAACTGTTGAAGCAAAAAAAATTGAATTATTCAACCAAAAACAATTAAATTATTAAACTAAACGTAATTAAAATATTGAACAAATGTTTAATCGAATTTATTAAACAAAACAGCTGAATTCATTAAACAAAACAACTAAATTTATTATGCAAAACAGTTGCAGTTTTTGACAAAGTAGTAGCTTTTTCATAAAACTTTTTCATAAATTTGTTGAAAAACTACAGAAAAATTGTTGAAAAATCCGTTGAATTGTTAAGAACAGTGGAATTGTTGAATCACGAAAAATTAAATTGTTGGATCACAGAAAAATCAATTGTTGAATCAAAGATAATCGAATTGTTGAAACAAAAACAATTAAATTATTCTACCAAAAACAATTAAATTATTAAACTAAATATAAATTAACCTATATTATAAATAAAAATGTTGAGCAAAGCAATTAAATTATTGAAGCAATCAGCCAAATTTATTAAACCAAACAGCTGAATTTGTTAAACGAAACATCTAAATTTATTGAACAAAACAATTGTTTTTTGACAAAGTAGAAGCTTTTTCTCGTACAACAGTTGAATTGTGGAACTAAAAGCAATTGAATTATTGGAAAAAAAGAGAATTAAATTATTAAATCAAAAATAATTAAAATGTTGAACAAAGCAATTGAATTATTTAACGAAATACTTTAATTTATTACACCAAGCAGTTGAATTATTATTGAATAAAGCAGTTGCATTTTTGTACACAAAAATTAAATAAGTGAAACCAAAAACAACTGAATTATTAAACTAAAACTACTTAAATTATTATCAAACCAAAACGATTAAATTGTTGAATTTTAGAACAAAACAGTTGCATTATTGAACCAAAAACAATTAAACAGGTTCCACCAAACTTCTTAAAACAAATTCTCTGGGTTCTTCTCTTCTTCGGGTGTTCTACAATTAAAATTGTCTTTTTTCTCTACTTTTCGATATTTTGCCAATTTTAAAATTAATTATGGTTTTACTGTGCAAAATATATCCTAAAATTTCAATATAGAAAAACAAGGTAATATAATAATGCTTTTCATAATTTTTACTTTATCATATGTAATATGAGAAAGTATTGTTTTCGTGCAGAAAAAAATTTGAGATTTTGATGGATTTACACTTTTGAGGTCCCTGAGTAAAATAAGACCATTTCCAAAAAATGTCTGTGTGTGTGTGTGTGTATGTGTGTGTGTCTGTGTGTGTGTGGTCAAATTTTGTGTGCGACCTACAGCAAAAACTAATAGGAATTTTCAAACAAAATTTTGGATTTTGTATTCTTATGTTGAGACTTAGAGCTGATTAGATTTTGGCTAAAATTGATTCACGGAACTATTTTTTATTTTTAAATTTTATTATTTAATATTAGTTTTTAATTAATATTTCGAAAAGTAATACGAATTTCTAAACTAAATTTAGGTTTTTGCATATTTTAATCGATATTTAGAACTCATTAAATTTTAGTTAAAATTTGTTTATAAAAACAATTGTTTTTTATTATTTTAATTTATTATTTAATATTAGCCTTTATTTAATATTTTATAAAGCTAAAAGGATTTTCAAAACTAAAGTTGAAATTTGTTATGTTTATGGCAGGAATTAGAGCTGATTAAATTTTGGATAAAATTGGTTCGTGGAAGAAATTGTTTTTAAATCTTTTTATTTATTATTAGTTTTTATTAAATATTTCAAAAACTAATAAGAATTTCAAAACTAAAATTGGTATTTTGTATCTTTATATTTAGACTTAGAGCTGATTAGATTTTGAATCACATTGTTAATATTTAATAAAAGTATGATAAAGTCATGGGCATGGCCACATCCGATTTTTAATTTAATTTTAATTTTTTTGAAATTTCAAAACATTTTCAACTTTTGTTTTTGAGAAAAGGAAAAAACACGTCAAATTGATGTTCAAAAGCAATAATAAATATTTGAATTTTAAGTTTAAAATTGATGGGGAGGGGGTCCCTCCATCAACCCCTATTTTGAAATTTTAAATAGCACCCCCTACTTTGCGATACATCATTTTAAAGGTAGAAAATATCCTCGTTCATTCACAAGAACAAAATTGAATTTAGGGAATCAGTTTTTATGAGTTGGAGGTAAAAATTGAAAATTAAAACGAAAAATAATTTTATTCGGGAAATTATTAAAATTCTTGAAATAACATTTTCAAAACGTTTTCCATCATTGGTTAAAAAATAGTACAATCTTTTTTTTAACTCCTTCCGGAGTTCTTGATATGTTTCATTTATGCTTGGCCTGATTTTCAGCAGGGTTTAAATAAAAATAATTTTTATAAAAACTTAACTTTACTCTTATTTACAATATAATAAATAAATTCATTAAAATAATTTAAGTTTAACCACTTTTATTGTTACCCTTTGGTGTTGGTTTACTGAACGGTTTACTTTTCGAGGTATGCAATTGTTTTTTATTTTCATTTTGCTGTGCCTTAACTTTCTGAAATCTTTTTTTCTTCCTCCTCTCGCGAAGCTTATCGGTTTTTGTGCGCTCACTTTTACCTGAAACAAAAAAATTCATAAATCCTCAAATTTACACTTAAAAAACAAATTCTTACCGATAAGGTCGCCTTTGATTTTAGGAGCAATTTGCTCAGGTCCGAGAAGCATGGCATCACTTTCGGCAAGAGGTCCAACTTCCTCCATTTGCAAAACAGGTATATTTGTCTTAATTTTAAGTTGTGGAATCGCAGGACGTGGAATGAAATGGTAATTTGTTAAAGCATCTAACTGACCAAATAATTCATGTTGCAATTTCCTCAGTTCATTGAAAAGTGGTGGTTCCTCCTTTTCTTGATCATCACCGTTGATTGCCGCCACCTGCTTCTGATATTCTTTTTCATAAATTTGTGCCAAAGACTCTTTACTCTTTTCCTGATTTAACTGCAACCGCTTCTTGAACTCCAGTGGTGTTTCAGTGGGTTTAGTCTTTCTTACGACATCGTCAAATGATTTATCTTTAATTCTTTGTCTAATAATGCTTTCTAACGTGATGTTTGTTTCTTCTGTAATCACTGGAGCAGGGCGTGACGTGACATTGAACTGAAGCACTTCTTCAAGAGCCGAATTTTCTGGCCTGTCTTGACTTCGAACCTCACCTTTCATATACCAATCTTGGTCCACCAACGCGTTTTCCTCCAGCCACTTAATCTTTTCTTTTCTGCGATCTTCTATCAACTCAAATGTAGATTTAACATCCTTCTTTTGCGGTTTGTCCCCTTCTAACTCCCGTTTATCCCTGAGATCATAGTCATCCCCAATTTTATCATTTTCATCACCAAAATCTTCCTCAACTTCACTTTCATCTTCATCATCACTCAAACTTCGCTTTTTACCACCACTTTCAAAATTTTCAACCATGTTTTCAAGATCGTCTTCAAAATTGTCTTCGTTTTCCTCACCAAGTTGATTTTCTCCAAAAAATTCTGCATTCATGTCTTCGATTTTGTCATCAAATTTAATTTCAGAAAAATAATCAATATCCTCGTCTTCGTCATCCTCGGATTCACTCTCGTCAGCATTTACATCCAAATCCTGCTCCTCTTCGTCTTCCAATGTTAAATCGTCCATTTCATCACTTTGCTCATTACTTTTTTGTAATTTCAAAGTTTCCTGTGGGTTCACTACATCCAATTCATCATCTTCATCATCGTCAGATTCATCATCAGAAGACTGCAACTCTTGAAACTGCAAGGATTCCCTCGGAGCGCTCAACTTGTTACAGTCACGAAGTAACCGATTATAGCAATCATTATTCAACAACTCAACCTGCTGGAAAATTTGCTCCGAATCCAACCCATCGATGTGCAGAACTGGTAAAGACGATCCACCCTCACGTTTGTGTTCCCGACTTTTAACAAACTCGTAGGCACGTTTTGTAAACGCACGTAAATCTTCTGCGTAATTTTCATCCTCGCTAAAAAATAAAATTCGATAAAAAAAACCTTAAACATCTAAACAATCATACAAACCTCTTATAAGATTTCCTTTTGTTAGTCAATTGACCAAAAATTGTTATAATTTCGTCCATGTGTACTTCTAGGTTATGTTAAAATTTCAAAACATGCGCTCGGTGCGTTCTCGTTGAAAAACATGTGACAAGAAACAACGCGGTAAAATTGAAAAATTAGTCAAATAAAAATCAAAAGAAAGCCAAAAATTGGCCAAAATTAAAACTGTAAAATTAAAATACTTTGCACAACTTCTGAGTTTATAAGCATGTTCGTGAGTTAATAAAAATACATATACAGGGTGTTACCTAAAAAAGTGAAAGGTATGCAACCAGTTTGACAGCAATGCACCTTCGTACATGGTATGCTCAAAAGGTTTGCAACAAATTCGATAACATTTTTAGAAGAATTTTCTCAAAAACCTTAGAAACAGCAATTGTATTTTTTTAAATGCCATTTTGTCTGTCATTGAAAATTTTTTATCATATATTTTGTTTTTGAGCTGTGACGTCAGCGTAATTTTTTTTAAATGGCAACCCTTATTTTTCTTTACTCATTTAAATAGAGCACAATTCTTTACGTATGAAAATGTAAAAAAACTATGACCTCAAAGAAATAATCGGTTCCATAAATTAAAAATGTATTTAATCTTAAATTGTTTACGATTGTAATGTACGAGTGTAAATTTAAAAGTAAATTGACGAAATAACCAATCAGACGCCAACAAAATCAATGAATCAATCATTCGATTGGTGATTTCGTTAATTTAATTTGAAGTTCGATAACTTGAAGATAACTAACTATGGGTGAAGAAATCTGACATCAACTCTCGGAGATGAAGGCAGGGTTAATGTCATGGGTGGTAAGCTGGGCAATTATCAAAGCGTAGGCAGCGGACGATATTCTGGAGGTATTTGAAGCAGCTTATTATGTTCGATTTTTGGAAAGGTGACCATTAGTAGTGGAATAAGTTTCTTATCGTATCCACAGTACATCCTCGCGACGTAGTAGGAAGTCATCCTTCACTTCGTGATGAATGCTCTGTAGTCGTCCTGGGTGGAAGGCACGATAGAGATGCCTTCAGGGACGCAGATAATTATTCTATACTTTAAATTTATATTGGTTGTGAAGTTCTTTGATGTATTGCCGCCATTTGTCTACTGGTCTACATACTTCGGTAGAATTGGGTGGGGGGGATGCAGTGGTTTGGAATTTATTCTATTGGTCGTGGCTGATGCTGACACTAAATTGGCTGGAATAGTGATAAGGTAGACGGAAGGAGTGTGGAGGGGTCGTATTTTGCCATGTAAATGGAAGACGCATTTCTCCTCCTCGTTGTTTTTGCAAATAACTCCTCCATCGTTGTGGTTCAATTGATGGAAGTGGAAGCTCAAGCAATGCTTAATCGTTTGATATTCATTTCAACTAAAAATTTGTTTTTGGACGAGAAAAAAATTCAGGATAAGAAAAAAATAAAACCGCGACGTCCCCCCCCCCCAAGAAGCAGTAATCAATCATTGTATAATACTCTATTATAATAAAATCTCGAATCAACTAAATTCCTTCCCCCCAAGTGTATGGTGACTAAAAATGTCACGTTACCATAGCAACTTAAAGCAAACATGGGAAAATCTTCAATTTACTTTTCTCAGGGGGGGGGGGGAGTTTACAAGAAAAAGAAAGTCATAAAATTATCAACTTTTCTATTTCTTTTTTGGCGTTTTTTTCACAAAATATCCTGGCTTCAACAAAACGACGCAATGCAACAATAACTTTATTGATTGAGAAGTTCCCAGGCTGCATCACCTCTCGAAACAGCGAAGTCAATTGCCCACCAAGATTATGCGATTTGACGCATTTGGACTTCTTTGAGGTTTTCTCAAATGCAAAGTCTATTCGAACAAATCAACAACAATTCAACAGCTTAAGGACGAGATAATAAGACATATTGGTGAGATAGAGGAGCACTTATGCAGAGATGTCATCAAAAAATTTTACCCTTGAGTGGAGAGGTGTGCCGCCGAAGCTTTTGCAAACATTTAGGCGATATTTATAATAATTTTACCCTCTTATCTTAATAATTTAGACAACCAGAATAAAATTCTTAAACAAGAGGCAAGTCCTCTTTTTTTAAAAATACGTCTTGTCCCCTGCTGTAGCGAACACAGGAGTGTTGATCTTCCGAATGCCACTTTGATGTTGAATAAAAATGGGGCGGAGTTGAATTAATTACTTAAACTATGTCACTGCGACCAGATTTGCAGTACTTTATTCAAAATCATTTTTTTAACAATTCCGGGGGGGAGAGCACGTTTCCCCAGGCAACCCCTGCCCCTGGCTACAGGCCTGCTTACTCATAATCTGTAAACATTGAATGTTTTGCCTATCAACGGTGAGTTCCACACCCCCCAGACTCCCCACTGGTCTGTGCAGTTTATTTTTTATCAGAAATGAATTAAAGATGTCAGCATAACCGATCTAGAAAAAAGAAGTTATCCTAACTTTAACAAGTCATACTCAAGTAACTAATATCCAAATTATTGTAAATTATAAACCAAAGTTTTAGAGACCGGGGGGTCTGGGGGGTGTGGAGCACCCCCCAGGTATACTCAAACTGTGATAGATAAATTTGCAAACTTATGGTCATCAGTATTAAGCGAATAGTGAAAGTTTTTAGCTCAAGAAATATATATGGTAGTGACCGAGAATCTGAGGGGAAGGAAGATTATGAATTCCCCCATTATAATATGTCGTCGTTCTCAAGAAAACCAAAGCGCTATAATAAACCCTACACATAATCTGTAAATATTGAATGTTTTGCCTTTCAACAGTGAAGCACTGGAAGGTGTTCCACACCCCCCAGACCCCCCGGTTTGTACAGTTTATTTTTTATTAGAAATAAATTAAAGATATCGGCATAACCGAACTAGAAAAAATCTCCAGAAAAATTAGTAATCCTAACTTTATCAAGTCACATTCAAGTACCTAATATTCCAATTAGTACAAATTATAAACAAAGTTTTAGTGACCGGGGGGTCTGGGGGGTGTGGAGCACCCCCCAGGTATACTCAAACTGTGATAGATAAATTTGCAAACTTATGGTCATCAGTATTAAGCGAATAGTGAAAGTTTTTAACACAAGAAATATATATAGCAGTGACCGAGAATCTATGAGGAGAGAGGATTATGAATTTCCCCCCAGGATAATATGTCAAGGAAACCAAAGCGCTATAATAAACCTTACCCACAGGCCCGTAGCCAAGATTTAATTGAGGGGGGGGATAAGAATTGTAAGAATTTTCCAACTTGAAAATACCTACTCACCTGTTTATTTTCAAAATTCAATTTTTTTACTTTCAACAAATTTTTTTAACATTTCCGGGGCCGAGGGGGCACGTACCCACAGGTGCCCCACCAAAGTTTTAGAGAGAGACCGGGGTCTGGAGCACCCTATATTAAGTTTATATGATCTAAAGCAGTGAGTTATTTCAGGTAAACTAGAGGGGCTAATAATAAAACAAAAATAACTAAACAGTTTCAATTTATTCTGCCAAAATAAATATCAGAATATATGATTACACAAAACGCTAAACAGTTAACAATGCCAAGTTGAAGTGAAGTGTTTAGGTTGAAAACCTAAAGTCTATAAGTTCAAACAATCATCGTCGCTTTCCATTAAAATGAAAAGCGACCTAAAGCCAAAATACAGTTTGGCTTCCCTGAAGGGGAAAAACAGGCAACCAAAGTAAGCTACACTGCAACAATAAACGCTCGTCGACGTAACAATACAGTCGACACAAAAGTGAACGGCAAATTCCCTACAGTTAACGGGTACAAAATAATAAGCCCCTGGTAGTCGCTAAAAAATTTAAAGTAAAAACTTAGCCCATTCCCAGTTTGCATTATAACCATTCCTACACGCCCCATAAAATTCTCCCCAACAGAAAGCTTTAACAAAGTGAAATTTTAACTGGTGATTCTAATATAAATTCTAAGGTCAACACGGCTATTCCCAGTTCTAAACGTATTCCCAAAAAAATATTATTAATAAACCCATAAATTTCATCGCATAGTTATTACCTTAGTACCTAAAATCTATAAAATTTTCATAAAAAACAATAGATAACAAGAAAATTGCAAAATCCCGACAAGAAAGTTATTAGTATTTTACCTCATACCACCTGTGATTGGTGGCCTTTGCCACCATTGTGCCTTTAAATAGCAATTGAATTGGTCAAATAATTATCAGATTAATCCACTAATTACTTGCCAAACTAAATATTTTTATAACACAAAAAAATTAAATGCTTGTTAAAAAATATTGCTTTGCATTTTTAGCAACAGTAATTTCTATTAAGTGACTTTCACAGAAAAAATTAATTTTCAGTTATATTCGGTTATTCACGTCAAAAAACAAAAATGGAATTGAAAACATTCATAGAAGCCATAGATAAGCAGCGTGATCGAGTTTTAATGATAGGGAAGATCCAATACTATTTTAATCAACAAATTGAATTGATTTATTTATTAGCAGTCTTTCGAAGAAATAGTAACTAAATTCGAAAATACCTACTCCTTTCATTGGTTGGTATTAAATGTATTGTTGATACCAATCTATTTTAATTAAGATTAAAAAAACTGAAGAAAAAAACATCTTGACAAAATCAAGAAAATTTAAAAAAACAGTTGCCCAAAATAATTAAAAAATTGATGGAATTTTACCGCTGTCAACAACATGCATTAACGAAATTCTTTCAAATACCGGCATTGCATAAACACATTTTGGAAGTTGTAATAATAACAGGCTGCGCTAAAAAGGAGAATCTATTGTTATACTATGTGTATCGTTAATAGCTTTTGATTACCCATTTCAGTTTTCCGGTAAGGTAAAACCACTCTAGGATTTTGGAAATATCGATTTTCATTTTTTGGCTTAAACAATACTTTAGGATCATTAAACAACTTGCAGTTGGTTCTATGGTGAAAAAATTTTTAAAAGTGCAATTTTAATTTTATTAATTGTAAAACTTGAAACGTGTTTTTCTCAAAACTACTTTTTTCAATTGATTGATTTGAAATTTTGATATTAGCTTCATAATTATATTGTCTATAAAAATACGTAGCCGTTTTTGATTTAATGTAAATTTTTTTAAAAGCAATTTACTGTTTATTCTTTTGACAAAAAATCCATTTATTTTTTCAAAAGTGCACCATTTCTACAAAATTTAATTTAGAAAAAACCCCTACGTACTTCCAGTCAATAGTATATAGATTATAAATTTTTTTGGTTTTATGTTCCATTTCTTATACTTTACAAGAAAACCGTCCTCCCATGAAGATGTTTTAAAAAGACGATTTGTTCTGTCGCCGCAATTTTATATCAAAATGATAATAAATTTTTTTTTCATACTTCAATATTGGCTAAATAAACCCTCTAAAAAGAAATTCTATTCCTTCTTTCATACTTTCAAAATAAATTGTCAAAGTCGAGCCTTTTTTTCTGCTGCTAGAGTGGTTTTACCCGTGTTTTGCGATGACAATAAAGCTCAAGAACAATCGCTCAGGTATTGATTTGAGAGATTCCTGTTTTTCTCACATACAATTTTATGTTGCCTCTTCGAGAGTTAGTAAAAATGATAACCTATTTTTAATCTCTCCTCCAGCTAAAACTCAAAATGTTGTTTATAAAGAAGCATTATGAGCAGTATTTTTCCTAGATAAAATCTGACCACTTTATATTAGTAATAAATAATTATTTTTTAATAAAAGTTTTACTTTTACTGCCCCTTCCCAAGTAGGAAGCAATTTTACATTATTCATAAGATTTTTATTTTGCTTATTGTTAATTTTTATTGTTTTTAGTTAAAGAATTAAATTTAAAAAATCTTAAATATGATAAAAAATAAACAAATTAAAAAATATAAACTTAATTAAATAAATTATGTCACTGTAAATACTCACAATCAATGATATGTCCTCAAAATTAAAAAAAAGCAACTAACACATTTTACACTTACTGCCCCTCAGACGAGGACTGCTCCTTTATCAAGCATTATATGAATGAACACTAAAACAATAAAAAATTTTACAAACAACATTCTTATTTACTGTTAATATCAATCCGTCTTATTAAAACACACTGTATATAAGAAAGGGTTTTAAAGGCTAACGGTAGGCCTCAAAAGTTGCTTACTTTGCCAGGAATTTATACTTATATCTTCTCATGATGAATCCCGGGTAACGCAGATGTGACAGCGCAAAACGCAAATATCCAATTAACTTTTTTGCCTTTTTGAAATTTTTTCTTCCTCCTTTCTCTTAGCTTATGTGTTTAAGTGCACTCACTTTTATCTGAAACAAAAAATTCATAAATCCTCAAATTTACACTTAAAAACAAATTATTACCGATAAGGTCGCCTTTGATTTTAGGAGCAATTTGCTCAGATCCGAGAAGCATGGCATCACTTTCGTCAAGAAGACCAACTTCCTACATTTGCAAAACAGGTATATTTGTTTTAGTTTTGAATTGTGGAATTGCGGGACGTGGAATGAAGTGGTAATTTGTCAAAGCATCTAACTGACCAAATAATTCATGTTGCAATTTCCTCAGTTCATTGAAAAGTGGTGGTTCCTCCTTTCTTGATCATCACCGTTGATTGCCGCCACCTGCTTCTGATATTCTTTTTCATCAATTTGAGCCAAAGACTCTTTACTCTTTTCCTGATTTAACTGCGACCGCTTCTTGAACTCAAGAGGTGTTTCGGAAGGTTTAGTCTTTTTTATGACATCGTCAAGTAATTTATCTTTAATTCCTTGTTTTACCATGCTTTCCAGCGTAATGTTTGTTTCTTCTGTAATCACCGGAGCAGAGCGCAATGTGACATTGAACTGAAGTACTTCTTCAAAAACCTGTATTGACTTCAAACCTCATCTTTCATATACCAGTCTTGGCCACCAACACGTTGACAGTTGAAAACCAACGCGTTTTCTTCTAGCAACTTAATCTTTTCCTTTCTCCGATCTTCTATCAGCTCAAATGTAGATTTAACACTTTCAAACACCCGTTCATCCCTGAAATAATAGTCATTTTCAATTTTTATTTTCATCACCAAAATCTTCCTCGACTTCACTTTCGTCTTCATCATCACCCAAACTTCGCTTTTACCACCACTTTCAAAATTTTCAACCATGTTTTCAAGGTCTTTTTCAAAATTGTCTTCGTTTTCCTTACCAAGTTGATTTTCCCAAAAATTCTACCTTCATGTCTTCGATTTTGTTATTAAATTTTATTTCAGAAAATTAAACAATATCCTTCTCTTCGTAATCCTCTGATTCACTTTCGTCAGTATTCACATCCAAATCTAGCTCTTCTTCGTTTTCTAACATTAAATCATTCATTTCATCCTTTTTTTCGTCACTTTTTTGTAACTAAGTTTACTGCTCAACTTGTTACAGTCACGAAGTAACCGAATATAGCAATCGCTATTCAACAACTTGACCTGCTGGAAAATCTGCTCCGAATCCAACCCATCGATGTGTAGAACTGGTCAAGACGATCTACCCTCACGTTTGTGTTCCTAATTTTGAATAAACTCGTAGGCGCGTACGGTGAGCTATAAACAATATTATTTCTGTCTTAGAACATCATCAGCATAGTAAAAAACATGGAAATTTTGCGTAATTTTCATACTCGCTACAAATAAAATTCGATAAAACAAACCTTAACAATCTAAACACACATACAAACCTCTTATAAGATTTCCTTTTGTTGGTCAATTGACCAAATATTGTTATAATTTCTTTCATTTCTACATACTAAGATGCATTGTACTTCTAGGTTATGTTAAAATTAAAACATGTCAAAAGTTGACAGGTAATATACATTCACAGGGTGTTACCTAAAAAATGACAAAGGATATGCAACCCGTTTGACAGGAATGCATCTTATTATTAGTAATTTTAAGATCGTCTTTTAAAATCGGTGTTTTGACAAGGAATCCTATAAAAGGGATCTAGTTTAGAGTAATGGTAGTACTTTTGGTGTTTTGTTTTCGGCATTTTGACTTGGGTGTTTTGTTTTCGGTGTTTTGACGTGCTACCGTGCGTATATTGCGGCCAAATCAATGACGCCAAAAACACAATTTTGATGACCGGACAGAACAGAACATTGAAAACACGCCTTCACGCTTAAAAAAAGGCGTTCTACATTTTGCCGAGTAGAACCGATCTAGGGGTATATTTTTAGTTAGTGAAGCGTTTGTCTAAACGACCTGTAGCGGTCCGACCATGGACTTAGAAGGTTCTTAGAAGAATCTTCTAAGTCCATGGGTCCAACCGAATGAAACCGGAGCGGAGGCTGCGAAAAGTCGGTTTTGACTAACGCAACCACGGCAAATCACGAATTCGTCCTAAAAAATATACGCTACATTATTTTTTTTACAGAAAACAAAGTTACAGTATTTTCTTAGACATACGTGTCGGCTGACTTAAAACATTGTTGAAATACTTTATTTTTGGTGTAATACGTTTTAAAAACTCAAAACTATATAATCAAAACCCATGCCAAATAGTATATGGATCTATATACTCTTCGCCCATGCAAACAATTGGCAAAACTTCATCCCGATGTTCTCATTTTTCAGTGTTTTCTTTTATCAAAGTTTTGTTATTTTAGTGTTTTCTTTTTTCTTTGTTCTGTTTTTTCATTGTTCTATTTAATCCCTGTTCTGTTTTTTCATGTTCTATTCTATCATGATAATGGAAGCACAAAAACCCAAAAAACCGACAGAATAACAAACATGAGAAGAAAGCAGTAAGAACAAATTAAAAGGAAAAAGTTCCAAAAGGGCAGAAGAAAGAAGGCGATGCCAGCGTAAATGCGAAACCAAACTGGGGAAGTTTAGTCGATACAAATCGCACTGATTTCTCATTAAAACGCAGAAAACAAAAGACCCGAAAGACGAAAATACTGAAAAACAAAAATACTGAAAACAAAAACACCGACGTCAAAACACCGAAAACAAAAACATCGAAAGTACTACTAGTACCAACAAGATGCAACTTATTATAAAAATTTATTGTGCTTGTTTACGTCGTTTTTGTTTTCGGTCGATGACGACGTCACAGCTCAAAAACAAATATGATAAAAAAATTTCAATAACAAAAAATAGTGGCATTTAAAAAAATAAAGTTGAAATGGCCGTGAATTTTCTGAAAAAAATGTTATATGGTTTGTTCCAAACTCGATCTTAAAATTACTAAGATGCATTCCTGTCAAACGGGTTGCATTCTCTTTGCATTTTTTAGGTAACACCCTGTGAATGTATATTATCTGTCAACTTTTGACATGTTTTGAATTTTAACATAACCTAAAAGTACAATGCATTCACAGAATCACATAAAATAATAATACAACATTACAACTTAGAATTCAGCTTGGTATGTAGAGATGGAAGAAATTATAATTATTTTTGGTCAATTGACCAACAAGAAAAAATCTTATAAGAGGTTTGTATGTGTGTTTACATGTTTAAGGTTTGTTTTATCGAATTTTATTTTAGCGAGGATGAAAATTACATAAAATTTCCATGGTTTTTACTATACTGTTGTAAGACAGAAACAATATTAAATATTGTTTATAGCTCACGGTAATTTTGCGAATCTTTTTGAATTACACAAAAGATTTACGTGTATTTTCAAAACGCGTCTATGAGTTTATTAAAACTCATTCACAATTCTCTTTCCCCTCAGATTCTCCGTCTCTACTTTATATTTCTTGTGCTAAAATTTTCACTATTGATCGCTTAATACTGAAAACATTAAGTTTACAAATTTATCTATCACAGTTTGAGTATACCTGGGGTGGTCCACACCCCCAGACCCCCCGGTCTTTGACACTTTAGTTTATAATTTGGGATAATTGGATTATTAGTTAGTTGAATGTGACTTGTTAAAGTTAGGATTAATTATTTTTTCTAGATCGGTTATGCTGATATTTCCAATTTATTTCTAATAAAAAATTAACTGTTTAAACCGGGGGGGTGTGGAACACCCTCCAGTACCTCACCCTTGAAAGGCAAAACATTCAATGTTTTCAGATTATGAGTAAGATTTATTATAGAACTTTGGTTTTCTTGAGAACGATGACATATTATGCTGTGCGGAATTCATAATCCCCCCCTCCATATTCTCGGTCACTGCTTTATATTTCCTGTGCTAAAAATTTTCACTATTAATCGCTTAATACTGAAGACCATAAGTTTGCAAATTTATCTATCACAGTTTGATTATACCTGGGGGGTGCTCCACACCCCCCAGACCCCCCGGTCTTTGACACTTTGGTTTATAATTTCGGCTAATTGGATTATTAGTTAGTTGAATGTGACTTGTTAAAGTTAGGTTTAATTAATTTTTCTGGAGATTTTTTCTAGATCGATTATGCTGATATTTTCAATTTATTTCTAATAAAAAATTAACTCTACAAACCGGGGGGTCTGGGGGGTGTGGAACACCCTTCAGTGCCTCACTGTTGAAACGCAAAACATTTAATGTTTACACATTATGAGTAAGATTTATTTTAGAACTTTGATTTCTTGAGAACGATGACATATTATGCTGGGGGGAATTCATAATCCTCTCCACCCCCATATTCTCGGTCGCTGCTTTATATTTATTGGGGTAAAACTTTCACTATTAATCGCTTAATACTGATGACCATAAGTTTGCAAATTTATCTATGAGTATATGGAGTATATATGAGTATATCTGGGAGGTGCTTCAGAGCCCCCGGTCACTAACACTTTGGTTTATAATTTGGAGTAATTGAGTTACTTGAGTATGACTTGTTAAAGTTAGGAGAGCTTCTTTTTTCTAGATCGGTTATGCTAACATCTTTAATTCATTTCTAAAAAGAATAAACTGCACAGACCGGGGTAACACGTGCCCCCCTCTCCCCAAATTGTTAAAAAATTCTTTTTGAATAGAATACTCTAAATCTGGTCACTTAGTTTAACTTAGTTTGAATAATTAATTCAACCCCCCCCTTTTTATTCAACATCAAAGTGGCATTCGAGAAGATCAACACTCCCGGGTTCGCTACAGCAGGAGATAAGACGTATTCTTAAATTAAGAACAATTTTATTCTGGATGTCTAAGTGATTAGGATAAGAGGGGAAAATTATTAAAAATATTGCCTAAATGTTTGTAAAAGCTTCGCCGGCACACCTCTCCACTCAAGGGAAAATTTTTTTGATGACACTCTGCATAAGTTCTCGATCTCACCAATATGTCTTATTATCTCATCCTTAAGCTGTTGATTTGTTCGCATAGACCTTGCACTTGAGATAACTTCTAGGAAGTCCAAATACGTCTAATCGCATAATCTTGGTGGCCAATTGACTTCGCTGTTTCGAGAGATGATGCGACCTGGGAACTTCTCAGTCAATAAAGTTAATGTTGCATTGGCTATGTGGCGCCGTCTTGTTGAAACCAGGATATTTTGTCAAAAAACGGCGCTTTAAATGGTTAGCAGGCTTCAGTTCTTGCGTCAATTAAATTTTGTAAGCGTGTAGACAGAATGTTTTTCAAAATTCGATGTAACTTGATTGCGGATAGGCTCATTCCCTATGCACAATGACGAATAGAAATTCCTGGATTTTTGCCACATTCTCGCCAAATTTTGGCCAAAATAATAATTATTTTAGTAAATTTTCAAAAAAAAGAAAAACAAAAATGATAATTTTATGACTATTTCTTTTTTTTGTAAACTCCTCCCCCCTCCCCCGAGAAAAGTAAATTGAAGATGTTCCCATATCTGCTTTAAAGTTGCTATGGTAACGTGACATTTTTAGTCACCATTCCGATAGAATCAATAAATAATGGATAATCTTCATAATTTTGAAAAACTTGACCCCATCAGCTTATCAGCAAGTGGTAATCGAACCCACGCCCCTACTTATTTGCTTCGAATGAATCCAACGAACTTGGGAGTAATAATCAGATCAGCACGGAGTTCAAACCTGATGAACTGGAGGGGGGGGTATGAAATATCCTCAAATCAGCTATAATCGTTGCAGTATTAGAATAATTGTATTGCAGTGTGAAAGAGTATAGTAATTATCAGAGGTGTAGCCAAGATATACTTCGGGGGGGGGGGTCAATTTAGTTGATTCGAGATTTTATTACAACTTTATTATAATGATCGATTACTGCATTTTTGAGGGGGGGGGGGACCGTCGCGGAGTTATTTTTTTTTGTAACCCTGAATTTTTTCCAGTCCAAAGACAAATTTTTGGTTAAAATGAATATCAAACGATTAACCATTCCTTGAGCTTCCACTTCCATCAATTGAACCACAATCGTGGAGGAGTTATTTGCAAAAACGACAAGAAGGAGAAATGTTTCCTCCATTTACATGGCATAATATGGCAGGTAACGACCCCTCCACACCCTTTTCGCCTACCTTACGGGTTTTAAAGCGAATTTTGAAATATGAGGATCTAATTAGCAGATAAAAAACAAGAACATTTGCGGCCGGTCCACAAATTTTAGAAAACAAAGGCTTTAAAATTATTTAGAATGCAATTTTCTGATTGGTTCTTATGAACTGTAACTCCGTCCATCGAAAATTAAAATAAGTTTTTAGCGCTAAAAGTAATTATAAATAAGTTTGTCTTATATTTATGTTAGAACCAATGAAAATCATACAAAGCCATCACTGGTCACAAATAATAGAAATCGTACGTAAGTCGGTCCTGATCAACATCAGGACTAGTAATTAATTACCAACTGTAAAACTTAGGAAGAAGGGGATATAAACAGACGAAATAAAAAAGGGGAACGGACAAGAGAGAACAGGGAAGAAAAAGAAAGAAGTGAGGAAGAATTGCCAGTAGTCTTATTTAATTTTGTTGAAAACAAAAGACGATTCTAACATTTATAATGTAACTAGCATGTCGTGCGGCCTACCGGCGCACCACGGAGGGGGGGGGGTAAAACAAACTAATTTTTAGTTTGAACTTTTGGGTTTTGTAACTTAAATTTGTTTTGTAAAATTTAAAGTTTTGAGTAATAGTCTATACTATGATGGCTTTGGAATACAAATTTTCGTTTAGAAAAAAAATCTTTTAAAAAGATAAGAAGAACGAAAAGTTAAAACTACATTTTCTTCGAGTGAAAATTGTACGAAAAACAAAGTGCGAATTATTGGAGAAAGCAGTAAGTAAACAGCATAATCTTGTACAGACAAGGAAGTGTGAGCATATCTCTAAGTTCAGTACCTTAGTCAGGGTTTTTAAA
>JARFIX010000357.1:0-47384 GCA_036346125.1 Lycocerus yunnanus | reverse complement strand
AATAAGTTTATAAATAATCCTGCAATGACAGATGACGATGTGTTGTAATATTATAATATATCAGAGTGGTCTGGCCTTTACTGCGTGAGTCCGGTAATGGTTTACTTTCCTTCGCCGAAAAGTTGCAGTAATTGATCAAGTATGGCCGATTTCAAAAAAAAACTATTGATCTTTTTTTATTGCTTATTGATCGTCACCGTCAGTACGAGAACTCAAGTCAACCCTTCAAAAGAACTCACACTACTAACAGAACACTTAAAAAAAATCTATTCAGGTAACCTCAAACACTCGCGGTTTGTTTTCAATTATTTCTTTCTTCTTAAAAAGAATATTGTAAGAACAACGATTATAATTGTTGTTCTTACAATATTCTTTTTTTATACCAGTACCAACTATTCGTACTACACTCCGTTTTCAAATTTATCTCGCTAATTTCTCTAATTTTCGAAAAATTATCACCTCTAAATCTGTATACCCCATGCAGACCCGTATTCCCTCTAAAACCCCATTATGAATTACAAGTTATAAATGATTGCTACTTACCTTAATAAAATGTGGCAATTATTTCAATAAGAATAGCTAATTTATTTTTTCAATAATTAATTATGCTATGCTTGTGTTTTACAAAATTATAACTGCTATAAATTGTTTTAAACAATTGCGCACTCTACAACTTATGCCCGATTTCTTCACCTAGAGATATCTCTTAGATGATCTATCTATTAGATAAATTAACGAAGTAACCAATCAGAGGGCAGCAAAACAAAACAATCAGAAATATAATTGGCTACTTCGTTAATTTATCTTATAGATGATTAAAGAGATATTACTAGGTGGGGAATCGGGCATGAGCAGCGCTTTTAATTCAAAATTATTGTCACACACGTCTTCTAGTGCATAGGCATGCTTAAATTACAATTACATTTTTTATTTTATTGAAAAGCAATGAGGAAAAATCTTTTGTCACACGTGAAAAATTAGAATATTTCCGTTCGTGGCTCTTTTTGTAGTTGGTTGCGCCTCGTACAAAAATTCATCGCCTAGTACGGAAATATTATACTTTCCATTACTAGTGACATAAATAACTATTTTTACACGTCCGGAAGTTGAAGTCATTTTCTAGGTAATGGAAATTGTGACAGAAATAACTTATTTTACCCTAGAGAGTTTTTCCTGGAGAGTTTTCATTACACACATATTAATAAAATCAATAACGATGAAAAATTTAAGAACGTATTTATTAATATTAATACAAATTGATACATTATGGACTTTTGATAACTGCAGCAACAGCTGGTTACGTTCTGGTAATGGTTACATAGTTATTTTCTGTCATGATTTATAAATTGGTGTTTTATTTATTTCTTGTTTCGGGCGTGTAAAAAATAGTATGTGCACCACAGGAGAGAACGCTATTATTCTCTCAGTGCACTGTAGTCCTCGGGCTTCGCCCTCTGGCTTCAAACTTGCACCTCGTAAATAATTTTGCTTTTCTTTCCCTTCTTTTCTGAGTACCATACACTTTACAGTGCGTACGCGATCAACTTAGCCAAAGCCAAGCTGACCTCTTACTAAGGAATATAATGGGGTGGTTTCCAGTTGCTTTCTCCAGTCTAAAGATTGATATCGGACCTTTGATCACAGCAGTGATCCGACGCGACCAGGACTTGAAGCACGGTTTCCCGTTTTCTGGTCGGTCGGTTTATATTTTACGCTATACTGCTGTAAATCCTTAATGTATGATGTACTTATTAATTTCTAACGATGGCAATTTATTTAATTTAATAGTATGGATACATTGCACAAACTAATACAGAATAAAATGGAATACAATGTATGAATGTTTTTGAACTATTCAAAAACGTTTCTGATTGTAAAAAATTTTTTATGTGTCTGTTCGAGAGCAAATAAACATTACCGCTCTCATAAGATTATCTACCTCGAGTGTGAAACAAGTTGAATGGATACAGATACTCCGGCTAGCGTCGGAGAAATCAACGGGTAGGCTATGCGATGTTTTCTAGATTGATTGCAATTCGGTTAATAATACAACAAAATTAAAATAGAATATATTTAAAACTATATTTACAAAAATAAAAACCCTAGCATGTAACAAAAAAATTATTTTAAATTAGAAGGTTAAATGAACAATAAAACGAAACATTATTTGTAAGCTTTCAGCAATGGTTACTGCCGTCATCAGACTTTAATAATAATTTTAAAGGTTAATAATAATGTATATAATTTCGATATTAAGAGATGGGATAAGCACCCAGGTATAGCGTTAGATACTGCTTTTAGTAGGCACCAAGTTCTTTACATTAATCGAACAATGAATAATAATAATTAAACGAATTTTAGAGTTGAAGTAATTCAAGTTGAACCCCATTTAGATATCAAAAACTTAAGCTTTCATTACTATTAAATGGATGGGCCGACAAAGGATGGTGTCGAACAGTTTGTAACAATTAACGGCGCACACAACACCAAAGCTTGACCAAAGTTCTCGGTGCGATAATTTCGCGTGGCTTATTGTTATAATGTTATTGACAACTTTATCAAAAGATCTTTATCAAAAGATAAAACAAGCTTCGCACAGATACGTTCACAAACTTCAGAAACTAACTACAAACAGTTAAATTTACTGGTTTCTTCAAAAGTTACCGTAAGACAAGAGCAAACTCTTTGCAAAGGTATAAAACAAGACTCCACTAAGATACCGGTACGACTTGTTCAAAGGTAAAACTAAGACAGCGATAAAGGATAAGACTGTAGTAGGATAAGACCTCGGATAAGACTGACACAACGGTATAAACAAAACTTACATAATTTTTCCAAAACACCGCTTATATGCCCTTTGATAGACAGAAATGTGGCGCCGTACTTCTTTCTGTCGGACAATTTTGGGTTTTTCCATTTGACGCCGCAAGTATGAAACAAAGGGTATTGTATGATACCCCAAAGTGAATATTGTATGATACCCCATCATAAACAAGAATTGCTTGCCTGAAATAATTCTACTTCGTATTTTGCTAAGATGAGCCGCAAAGAAACCGAAACCAGTATTGAAGATAGAAAATTAATTCTTCAATTGGTTTGTCAGGGAAAATCTATGCGAGAAACCGCAAAAATGTTAACAGAAACCATTGTACAGTGCAGCGCATATAAATAAATTTAAAAATGAAGGAAATCTCGTAAATAAAGCCGGACGAGAGAGGAAGTGTATACTGACACCAAGACTAAAAATTATATTGTGAAGAAATTAATTGTAATCCTAAAACAAATGTGCCAAAATTGACTGCAGAAGTTTCAAATATTATCGGTAAACACATTGCTACCGAAACTGTCCTTAAAGCCCTATGGAAAGAAGGATAAATTGTAGAATTGCACGCAAGGACCTTATTGACATTTAAGGAAGGTTAATAATAATCCGAGGCGGAGGCCGAGGATTATATTACCTTAAGAGAGTGTTAGTAGTCCTTACACGCTGTGTAGCTGTATTATATTTTTCCCGCTACTGCAATGTAGCAGTTTAATATAATAATTATTTTAAAAACAATTTTGATATCGATTAGCAGAACTTTAATTCGAATTTTTATTTCATTATTTTTATTTTCTAAGCTTGCTTTGCTTGTTGCTTAAACAAACAATTATAAATAATCAAAATTGCAAAATATGGAAATTGACAAAGTCGCTAATATTGTTGCTTAAATTTCCGTCCGTCCGTCCGTTAATCAATTAGTTATAGTAGACTACTTTAACCATTATTGAGCATAAATAAATCTTCTGTCTATTACATATATTTCGTTATTTACTTATTTTCCTAGGAAAAAAGTAAATAATTATTACCCGCTGTCCATGGCAACTTGTACATAAGACAAAAGTTCCACTTACGTCGCTCGCATATAGGTCATAATGATGCACTTACGATGCCGCTATTAGGAAAAAAGTTTTTCTTGCAGAAAATGATGTTACATAAAAAACATAAACATTATCTTGAAACATGACTTACGTTATGTTAAATTGATTTAAACATGATACAGTTATCGTTAAATGTTTCTCTTTACCAAAGTTACATTTATACCTAACTGATGCAAAAAGAAAACTACAGGAATTTGTCAACGCAGTAAAAATCAAGCATCTCGATGACGACGTCATTTTTACAACACGTTATTATTATGATTATTATGATTTGATTATAAGCAAAGTGAACGAAAAACAAACTGTTATGTATACAATTCTAAATTATTACTTAAAATCAATCCAATTTCAAAACTGAAATAAACAGATTTAAAGTATTTGAAGAAGAAGAAAGTATTTGTATAATAATAAGCAGAATCATGTGGATTCGTGACATCCGCGGGGTTGTACAATACTGCAAGTAAACGCATACCGTGTATGTCACAGAGCTGTGCATTAAGGGGTTAATATCCGCTATAATGGGAACCACGAATTTAATAAAAATATATTTCCTGTGTTAATTCCCTAATATGTTCGGGTATACGGCTATGTAATAAGTACATAATTAAAATAAAAGGCTAACTGAGATAGTTCCCTTCTTTGCTTTAGACAGTGGATCTGAAAAAAAACCGAACTTGGAAGGATTTTTATGTTCGTATGAACAGTTTTGGTTTGTACTGTTAATGGTTACGACTTATACAGATTATGGCTTATACACTGAATTTGTTTTGAAATAGTTCAGTTTTCATAGTTACTACATGTTTTAAATTCAATTTACAGCTGTTATATCTTTACAAATTATTGGAAATGTTTAAATGTGCAATTTAAATGGAAACAAAATATTGATAACAGAATATCGACATTATTTTGCGAGTAAGTAAATTATTATCCCACTTGAAAATTGTGTGGAATAAAATCAGTGCATGCGTAAACAGCAGAACGATTTCTAGTGTAAACATGCGTTACATCCTTGTTCTTCTTACCATATTCTGATATTGATCTCACAACATGAATGCCCACTAACCTTTGCAAAATCAGCATCACGGCGCCGGCTAGCGTTGACGTTTATTGTTTTGCTTAGTTTCGTTAGTTTCATCGTTCGCTTTGCACGTGTTGTTTATATAAGTGAATTGGAAAAGTGGGTATTTAAAATATATACATTTTAAATATATTTCTTAGTTGAAAGAAATTGATAATTATAATGAACTGTAAAATCCTACATGTAGGCCTTATGTTTTGGTTATAACGATACTAGATAAAAAATTATTTTTAAATAGTAATTTTCACCACCTTCAATATTAGAATTTTATTGTTTTTAAATTTCACTATTCATGGAGGGAATGAAATTGACAGAAAGAGAATATAACATCAGACGATAATTTTAAACATTACCATAAATTTTTACAACATTCAATGACAATATAGGTTTCTAATGCAGAAAAATTGCATTCTTTATTATATACAGGCCAACTATTTTCCCTTGCTACACGAGTAAGAAATATTACAGAATAATATTTCTTCTAACGGATTAAAAGTGGTACTTCTTGCCCAGCGAAGTGCAACACGACATTTGTATAAAATTTATAGCTAATATGTTCCAAAAAGTGCATTTTGGAACAGGGAATTGATATCTACTATGTACAATGGTTCCGGGAATTATTAGAGAATTATACCTTATAAAAATACAATAATTTTATTGAATATTATTGTAGTAATCTTAAAAAAATTTTGTTATTATATAAAACAGTAATTTAGAATTGATATATACTAAAACAGAATATAAAAACTTCCCATGTGAGCGTACAATTCGAAAAACAAAAGTTAACAGAAATGCAGTTCAAACAATTATTAGAACGCCTATCTTTAGATGAATATGCACTAAACTGCGAATGATGCATTTTAATAATTTTCTAACGCAATACCTAGCTCATTATTCGTAGAACGCCGTAATAACATTTATTAAGTTATAAATTTAACTTAATAAATCGCGATTATTGCGATATTCATTAATATTTCAAATAAATGATTAATAAATCGAGTGAAACGACAATTAGTGAGCGTAAATTAATTTTAAAATTGGTATGTGAAGGTAAATCTTAGCGCGAAACTGCTATTGTTGCGCGAAATTGTTGGAAGATCCCTTTATGATGTGAACTACTATGATAAACAAATTTAAAAACGACGGCGATCTTCAAAATAAAACCTTGCGAGGGAGAAAATATATTCTCAAACCAAGAGTTCAACAATATATTATTAAGCAAATTAAGATTAATCCAAAAACAAGTGTTCCAAAACTAACGGTCGAGGTTTCAACACGCATTAGTAAATCTATTTCAACTGAAACTGTACGAAAAATTTTACGTAAACCAGGGTATAACGGTAGGGTTGCTCGTAAGAAACCATACATAAATAAAGTTAATAGAAATAAAAGACTACAATTTGCAAAAAAAATGCATTGTTGCGTTGATTTCAGTAAAAAAGTAATTTTCAGTGACGAAAGTAAATTTAATATATTTGGTTCAGATGGGAAGCAAATAGTGTGGAGGAAACGTAATACAGAAATGCAGAAAGAAATTTATGTGCAACCGTTAAGCACGGCGGAGGAAATTGTATGATTTGGGGCTGTATGTCTGCAAATGGGATGGGAAAGTTACAATTTATCGACACCATTAGAATAAAATATAAATATTCTACAAACAAACTTGGAGCCCAGTGTCGAAATTTTAGGGTTGAAAGACGGATATATGTTTCAACAAGATCAAGATCCGAAACATACATCGTACCTTGTAAAGAATGGCTGTTGTATCACGTTCCAAAACAACTCCACACGCCACCCCAATCACCGGACCTCAATCCAATTGAGAATTTGTAGCAGGAATTGTAAAGAAAAATTAGACAGCATCATACATTAGAAACCGTATTATTACGAGAATGGGAGAAAATATCAAAAGATATTACCCAAAATTAATTGAATCGATGCCAAGACGATTGCAGGCAGTAATTGATGCGAAAGGATATTCAACAAAATATTAATAGGTTTAAATAAATTAAAACCATTTTCACTTCTTTATGTAACCGTTCTAATAATTGTTTGACTGTAATTTCAGTACATGTTTTATTTTTCTATAATTTTATGTTAATAAATATAATTTTTTACAATTTTTTTATCATATTAACTATTAGTTGTCATTTAGTACAATATATTATATTTAAACATATTGAACATATCAATAGGTTTTTCGTATTACTGTATTGTATAAGGTGTTCTAATAAATCCTGGATCTACTGTATATACAAGTTTAAACAATAGATAGGAATAAAAATTGCATATTAAGTGTGTATCACATAATAGTACATTGTCTTATTCGAAAAACTTGTTTAACAAGCAATTTTGCATTTTCGAGGCGGAGCCGAGGGAATTTAAAATTGCAAGTCAATTTTGCAAATCACTAACAAAGTTTTACTTTTAATTCAAATGAGACATACTACTTTTTCTCCAACCAAAAATTAAATACTATGTACATCATTAATAATGCGAAATTCAAAATTTAAATTACTTCAAACATTTTGTTTGAATAGTTTTGTAATGAAAATGCAGTAACTGGAATTTTTTTTATATTATTTTGTCACAGTTTTACTTACAACATAATATTATTAAACAAAGTAAAATTTAATTCATTTCTTTAATAAAGTTTGAAGATGAATACAGCAGCAAGAGGTTTTAAACTTGTAACATTCACCAATATTGTTAGTAATTCCAATATTGCTAATAAAACGGGTTTGCTTACTTTTATAATTTTGTGTAAACTGTACATTTAATACTAACATGAAGGATTAAGGTATTAAGTATTTTTGATTATTATTGCTATTCATGTTAAATATATAAAATTTGGATAGCCAATACATTATTGGCAATAAAAAATATATTTAACTCACTTTTACTTCTAGCACAAAAAAGTACTGTTAGTGCATGTAAAAAAGTGTTGCTAAGATCTTTATATTAAGGGGTAATGACACACTAGGATTTTTAAAGGACGCAAAATTTTTTTTTTTCATTTATTTATAGTTCCTTCAATATCTTAAAATTTTCTGTTAAAATTTCATATCGATATTCAAATATTTTTGGAATTATCGCATTTAAAGCGCAACAAGACGTGGGTAATAAGCATACTCAAGTTTATGATGTTAGAGCATTACAACTGTCGGTTTACAGATAAACTAAAATGCATCTTTATTACTTTTAAAAATTCAAAATTCAACGTATGAAAATTAAAAAAATTTAATTTTTATAAGTGTGTAGTATCCCTCTGCAATTGTGCATTAGCGTACATCCCGATCACAAAAACTGTTGCAAGTGGCAAAGTTATTGTCGATATAGCAACAAAAATTGCCGTATGTGTATTTAACTGTAGTATGTGTAGTATTTAAAACATTTTAGTATGACAATCGAGCCCAATCTGTGCGGAAGCTGATGCACGCCGCAATAAGTTCTCGGAGCGATTGCTGTCTGCCCGCTGCAAAAGAGGTTCGGCTAACGTTAAAATCAGTCATTAAAAAAAATAAAGCAGTACATTAATATAGAACAATTTTAAGGTGCAAGTATTGCAGATTAGAAAGAAATAAAAAATTTTAATAAAATAATGCTATGTAAAACCGGTAAAACTACTTTAAAACGCTCTAACTTAAAACTACAGTTTGTAAATTGACCGCAACATAATTTTACAAATCTGAACCGATTTGTTGAAATTTTAACTGTAGTATGTGTAGTATTTAAAAATTTTAGTATGACAATCGAGCCCAATCTGTGCGGAAGCTGATGCACGCCGCAATAAGTTCTCGGAGCGATTCTGTCTGACCTGCAAAAGAGGTTCGGCTAACGTTAAAATCAGTCATAAAAAAAATAGCAGTACATTAATATAGAACAATTCTATGGTGCAAGTATTGCAGATTAGAACAAATAAAAATTTCAATAAAATAATGCTATGTAAAACTTTTAAAACGCTTTATCTCAAAACTACAATTTGTAAATTGCCCGGCAACATAATTTTACAAATCTGAACCGATTTGTTGAAATTTTAACTGTTATAAAATTAAATTATCTAATAATACGTAGGATTTGACGTTACATCGTAAACTTTTCTTGTTATAAACATTTTTCACGTAATTTTTCAACAAAATGAAAATTTGAAATCAATCGTGCACTATTCTTACAAAACCAATATTTTTAATTTTCGTACGTACTTCTCGAGATAATCTATTTAGCTGAAAAATTGTTAAAATTGACGGAGAAAACTTGCCTGGAACGCTTTTTAAGAGAGGTTTTCTTCGCTGAGATTTGCACTACAATTTTGTATAAAATGTAAATAAATTTATAAACTACTGTCTGAAAATATGTACAATAAACCTTTAAAAAATTTTGTATTGCATTTACTATAAGGCCATAAAAATTATTAAAATTATGCTATTTTGTGTCTCTAGAGTGTCATTACCCTTAATAACAAAACGTCAACTTTTAGTTGGGGTATTAAAATGTACTGCTTTTAATACGGTTGGAGAAAAACATATTTTACAGTCCTAACCTTAAAATAAATTTGACAATTGTTTTTGGGCAAAATCTGACTACGCACTTTTTCACTTAACATTTATAAATTTGTTCTTTGAACGTTCCTGAAACACTCCAATTTTTAATTTAGTTAAACTATTTTGTCCTGGCAAGAAGCCTATTGAAAACTCTTAGGTTGCGCATAAAGTGGATCCGTTTTCGGACGAATTCTGACTAACAGAAAGTCTGGCGGAGACTCACAGATGCTAGTGATCCTATGAATATAAGATAGTTTGCCATGGTTGTAGTGGCCTGCAGATCGCGCTACTACCATTTACTCGAATTGGCAAACCGAAAAAAACCGTGACGTGAACATAATTAAACTTGGAAGCTTGAAATAGCAATTTATGGTACTAGAGTGTTATATTGCAAATAAGTCACGCAGAAAAATGTGAGCCCTTTGTAATTAACACAAGAATGCCAACAAAATTTTATTCAATACCTCTTAATAAGAATTCAAAATGTGTTTAATGATTTTAGTTTGTGGTTAGAAATTGTCAAATTTAAATTTTAAAAATTTATTAGTATTTTTATTTTCAAGTCTATAACTTTTGGCTCACTTAAATTAAATACGTTAGTCCATATGACAGTTTGTCAATTAAATTTACAAAATTACACTATTTAAGACAATCTGAAATATACAAATACAAATATTCAGGTTGTCTTAAATAGTGTGTAATTTTGTAAATTTTAATTTGACGCTGTCATAGGAAACTTAACTTGTATGCTTAAAGTTAGTTTAACTCAAACGCGGACAACCGAGAATCAGTTCTGAAGTATTGGATAAAAATTAAAGAGAATGATTTTTTTCCTTTATGCAAATTGATTCACTTATCCAGTTTATCTGCAGTCGCGGTCTGTATTTTGGTTAACTATAGTTCCATCACACATGTCCAAATTTATGTGGACTACGTGTATGTCGAGTTGCAAACGATGGCAGTTAAAGACTAAAAGCTAAAGACTAACAGCCTTATGCATAGTCAGAAAGTTGGCTATTAGAACGCTACTAATAATTTAAATAGGAACTATGTAAACCGTATACATAGATGAGTTAAAAACCTCCTATTCCTAAGAATACTAAAATTGTTGACTACTAAAAATTTTAGTGGCGCGTCTGGCATATTTAAGATTATTTTAAGCTTTATTTTTAAATACACAAATAATTTTTTTTATTGACGCCCTATACATATATTGGCCTCACTCGCAAGCTTGCTCTGCCTTGAACTATAGGGCTCGTTTAATAAAGACCTGCATTATGTACTCATATAAATAGCTATTGGGGGTTGTTTATTATATTTTATAATAAATGTTATAATGTAACGGTATATAAATAGTTATGAAAAATTAATAAAAATTTAATTTGGGTTGCTATTGTATTTTTAACCGACTTCACAAAAAAAGTGGTTATCAATTTGTCAGAATCTTGTATTTTTTTTATGTACTATGTTCAGCGATAATTTCTTACCACGTAAACCGATTTCGATTATTGTTTTTTTATTGGAAAGGGGGTACCTCCGAAATGGTCCCATTTAATTTGATCAAGTTCTGATGATATGATCAATGACAAAATAACGAACATCTTTAATTCTTGTGAGCAAGCTATAATTTTTTACCACAATTACCGATTTTGGTGATTGTTATTTTAGTGGAAAGTGAAAAAAACCTTAGGGGTGGTCCCATATTTTTGGTCAAGTTTAATTTGTTCCAGATTAATGACAAAATAACGGAACTCTGCAATTCTTATGAGCACATAAACGATACTTGGGCAAATCTCTTAGGGTATCGGCATATTTGAGTTACCATGATGTCCTTATAGGGAAGTAAACGTAGTAGTGGAACTTGAGTAATAAAAAAGATGACAATGGAACTCCTCAACGGCTTAGAGAAAGGGTATTTTCTATTACCAGATTTCTAACTGATTGTAATTAAATTGATGTTATTTTAAGTCACTGTTGTTTCATCACTAAAAGAGAAAATAAAATTAATTTAAAAATAAAATAAAACCGACTTCAAAAAATAAATGCAAGAATTAAAAATGTAAAATGCACTACAAAATATAAAATAATAATTTAGTTACAACACCACACATATCAAAATACGTATTTACACGAAATCACTTTTTGAAGTCGGTGCCGAACATATAATTTTAATATAAAATGTCATACATTAAAATATACAATTTAATATAAAACATAATACATACCTAAATTAAATTTAAATCTAAATTATTTAAAAAAATTTAGTTAAAATTACAATAACTAAATCTAATAGTACACGTGAGTGTACCTCTTTGCAAAAGAGGCTTACGCGATGTCGTTTTCATTACCCAGTAAACGTAGTAAGTACAATCAGTCGGGTGCGAATCATAAAATGTATATGTTTGGCACAGACTTTAAAAAGTGATTTAAATATCTATTTATTTGTTTACTATATATATTATTACTTACTATATATTTGTTAGTAATATGTCTTGTGTTGTAACTAAATTATTATTTTATACTTTGTAGTGCATTTTTAAATTTTTTTAATTCTTGGGTTTTTATATGGTATATGCGTATGCATATTTACTTTAATCTTGATATAATTGAACCTGTTGCTGAACCCTAGCTATACATCATAACAAATTTATAAAATTCTATTTCTAGGAACAGGTGCCGAACTAAACAGTGCATTCTTGCAGGTTGTGTTAATAGTAAGTAGGGACATCGATGGGACTCACATGAAAATTAAATATCCATTTATGTTGAATATCGCATATTATGCATTGATAGGTGTTAATACTCATCGAACAAATTCTAAAGTAAGTTAGTATTAGCAGTTTTACGAGATCAATTATAACGCTCTGTATAATTTTTCGCGTACAATTTTTTACATGTTAATATCTGGGAAAACTACAAACATTAACAAGTGAAATTCTTGTAGGACATATGTACCTACTATATGATTAAGTATTACGCATACCTAATTTCACGTTGGCAACTTTGCAATAGCTCAAGTTGAGTCAAGAGACTCAAGAAGTCTATCTATCAATCCATATAAAGATAAATTTTAAAATCATGTATGTATTACCTTCACTGTTTCATTTTGTTCCAATTTTTAAACCTTATAGATTTTCTTCGATGTTCAACATATGCATTTCGACCAATTGTCTCATCCTCTTGACAAAAAAAATTATATTAATTTAAGATTTGATATACATAGGTTATACTTGAAATAGTAGAACTTACTATTGCAGTACTTTTCTATTTATCTTTGATCACTGTTATTTACTATAACTTGATAGCCTCTATCAATATTCATTTTTCTTAGTCATTCAAATTTGACGCAGTTGGTGTTTTCGTTTTTTAATCTAAAGTAAAACAAACAGGTTTGCACTACATTACAACAATATTTTTTGCAAGGAGGTACATAACTAGTACGAGTATGTATAAATTCCTTTATTTATAATTTACTATTAGGATACCCTGTTTCGTTCAGGGTCTCACCAAAATAAAAAAATTTGCCTTTGTCTGAAGTACCTACTTTGATTTAGGCTCTTGGATTTCGTACAGCAACCTTTTTATACCACCCATCAACTTTTGTTCAAAGATTTCAATGCTCTTTTATGCTCCATCGTGCATTTATTTTATCCAGATTATCAGTTCATATCTTCTAAGAATCTTCCCCATACCAAATTTTTGTAACTTTACAACAGATTCATCGTTAGTAGCTAAATCTAATGGAAGTTTGAATGCAGAATGAGCTGTACGACCTCCAGGCAGCAATGTGGCACTGGATCTCAATCCAATTGAGAATTTGTAGCAGGAATTGGAAAGAAAAATTAGACAGCATCATACATTAGAAACCGTATTATTACGAGAATGGGAGAAAATATTAAAAGACATTACCCAGAAATTAATTGAATCGATGCTAAGACGTTTGCAGGCAGTAATAGATGCGAAAGAATATTCTACAAAATACTAATCAGTTTAAAAATAAAATTAAAAACATTTTCACTTCTTTATGTAACCCTTCTAATTATTGTTTGCCTGCAATTTTAGTGCATGTTTTGTTTTTCTATAATTTTATGTTAATAAATATAATTTTTTTTACAATTTTTTTATCACATCAACTATTAGTTGTTATTTAGTACAATATATTATATTTAAACATATTGAACATATCAATAGGTTTTTTCGTATTATTGTATTACTGGTATTGTTTAAGGTGTTCTAATAATTCCTGGATCTACTATATATACAAGTTTAAACAATAGATAGGAATAAAAATTGCATATTAAGTGTGTATCACATAATAGTACATTGTCTTATGCGGATTAAAAGTAAAACTTGTTTAACAAGCAATTTTTGCATTTTCGAGGCGGAGCCGAGGAATTTAAAATTGCAAGTCAATTTTGCAAATCACTAACAAAGTTTACTTTTAATTCATATGGGACATACTACTTTTCTCCAACCAAAATTAAATACTACGTGTACATCATTAATAATGCGAAATTCAAAATTTAAATTACTTCAAACATTTTGTTTGAATAGTTTTGTAATGAAAATGCAGTAACTGGAATTTTTTTTATATTATTTTGTCACAGTTTTACTTACAACATAATATTATTAAACAAAGTAAAATTGAATTTATTTCTTTAATAATGTTTGAAGATGACTACAGCTGCAAATATAATTGAAATAGCGAAAAATAAGGGGTTTTAGACTTGTAACATTCACCAATATTGTTAGTAATTCCAATAATGCTAATAAAACCAGTTTGCTTACTTTTTATAAATTTTGTGTAAACTGTACATTTAATACTAACATGAAGGATTAAGGTATTAAGTATTTTTTGATTATTATTGCTATTCATGTTAAATATATAAAATTTGGATAGCCAATACATTATTGGCAATAAAAATATATTTAATTCACTTTACTTCTAGCACAAAAAGTACTTTAGTGCATGTAAAAAGTGTTGCTAAGATTTTATATTAAGGGTAATGACACACTAGATTTTAACGGACGCAAATTTTTTTTTTATTCGTTTCGTTCGTTCAATATCTTAAAATTTATCTGTTAAAATTTCATATCGATATTACAAATATTTTTGGAATTATCGCATTTAAAGCGCAACAAGACGTGGGTAATAACATACTCAAGTTTATGATGTTAGAGCATTACAACTGTCGGTAAAATAATAAACTAAAATGCATCTTTATTACTTTAAAATTCAACGTATAAAAATTAAAAATTTAATTTTTATAAGTGTGTAGTATCCCTCTGCAATTGTGCATTAGCGTAGATCCCGATCACGAAAAGCTGTTTCAAGTGGCAAAGTTATCGTCGATATAGCAAAAAATTGCCGTATGTGCATTTAACTGTAGTATGTAGTATTTAAAACATTTTAGTATGACAATCGAGCCCAATCTGTGCGGAAGCTGATACACGCCGCAATAAGTTCTCGGAGCGATTCCTGTCTGACCCTGCAAAGAGGTTCGGCTAACGTTAAAATCAGTCATTAAAAAAAATATAGCAGTACATTAATATAGAACAATTCTATGGTGCAAGTATTGCAGATTAGAGAAATAAAAATTTCAATAAAATAATGCTATGTAAAACTTTAAAACGCTTTATCTCAAAACTACAATTTGTAAATTGACCGACAACATAAGTTTTACAAATCTGAACCGATTTGTTGAAATTTTAACTCGGGTTATAAAATTAAATTATCTAAATAAATACGTAGGAATTTGACGTTACATCGTCAACTTTTCTTGTTATAAACATTTTTTCACGTAATTTTTCAACAAAAATAAAAATTTGAAATCAATCGTGCACTATTCTTACAAAAACCAATATTTTTTAATTTTCCTACGTACTTCTCGAGATAATCGTATTTAGTACTGAAAAAATTGTTAAAAATTGACGGAGAAAACTTGCCGGTCGCGGAACGCTTTTTTTTAAGAGAGGTTTTCTTCGCTGAGATTTGCCACTACAATTTTGTATAAAAATGTAAATAAAAATTTATAAACTACTGTCTGAAATATGTACAATAAATCCCTTTAAAGAAATTTTGTATTGCATTTACTATAAGGCCATAAAAAATTATTAAAATTATGCTATTTTTTGTGTCTCTAGAGTGTCATTACCCCTTAATAACAAAAACGTCAATTTTAGTTGGGGTATTAAAAATGTACTGCTTTTAATACGGTTGGAGAAAAAACATATTTTTACAGTCCTAACCCCTTAAAATAAATTTGACAATTGTTTTTTGGGCAAAATCTGACCACGCACTTTTTCACTTAACATTTATAAATTTGTTCTTTGAACGTGCCTGAAACACTCCAATTTTTAATTTAGCTAAACTATTTTGTCCTGGCAAGAAGCCTATTGAAAACTCTTAGGTTGCGCATAAAGTGGATCCGTTTTCGGACGAATTCTGACTAACAGAAAGTCTGGCGGAGACTCATAGATGCTAGTGATCCTATGAATATAAGATAGTTTGCCATGGTTGTAGTGGCCTGCAGATCGCGCTACTACCATTTACTCGAATTGGCAAACCGAAAAAAAACCGTGACGTGAACATAATTAAACTTGGAAGCTTGAAATAGCAATTTATGGTACTAGAGTGTTATATTGCAAATAAGTCACGCGAGAAAAATGTGAGCCCTTTGTAATTAACACAAGAATGCCAACAAAATTTTATTCAATACCTCTTAAGAATTCAAAATGTGTTTAAAATGATTTTAGTTTGTGGTTTTAAATTGTCAAATTTAAATTTTTAAAAATTTATTAGTATTTTTATTTTCAAGTCTATAACTTTTTGGCTCACTTAAATTAAATACGTTAGTTTATTGTTTTGAAATCTCTCATGCCTGGTTGCACCGCATTTGACTTAAACTAACTTTAAGCATACAAGTTAAGTTTCATATGACAGCGAGACAATCTGAAATATACAAATACAAATATTCAGGTTGTCTTAAATAGTGTAATTTTTGTAAATTTTAATTTGACGCTGTCATAGGAAACTTAACTTGTATGCTTAAAGTTAGTTTAACTCAAACGCGGGACAACCGAGAATCAGTTCTGAAGTATTGGATAAAAAATTAATGAGAATGATTTTTTTTCCTTTATGCAAATTGATTCACTTATCCAGTTTATCTGCAGTCGCGGTCTGTATTTTGGTTAACTATAGTTCCATCACACATGTCCAAATTTATGTGGACTACGTGTATGTCGAGTTGCAAACGATGGCAGTTAAAGACTAAAAGCTAAAGACTAGCAGCCTTATGCATAGTCAGAAAGTTGGCTATTAGAACGCTAATAATTTAGATAGCAACTATGTAAACCGTATACATAGTTGAGTTAAAACCTCTATTCTTAAGAATACTAAAATTGTTGGTTGACTACTAAAAATTTTAGTGGCGCGTCTGGCATATTTAAGATTATTTTAAGCTTTATTTTTAAATACACAAATAATTTTTTTTATTGACGCCCTATACATATATTGGCCTCACTCGCAAGCTTGCTCTGCCTTGAACTATAGGGCTCGTTTAATAAAGACCTGCATTATGTACTCATATAAATAGCTATTGGGGGTTGTTTATTATATTTTATAATAAATGTTATAATGTAACGGTATATAAATAGTTATGAAAAATTAATAAAAATTTAATTTGGGTTGCTATTGTATTTTTAACCGACTTCACAAAAAAAGTGGTTATCAATTTGTCAGAATCTTGTATTTTTTTTATGTACTATGTTCAGCGATAATTTCTTACCACGTAAACCGATTTCGATTATTGTTTTTTTATTGGAAAGGGGGTACCTCCGAAATGGTCCCATTTAATTTGATCAAGTTCTGATGATATGATCAATGACAAAATAACGAACATCTTTAATTCTTGTGAGCAAGCTATAATTTTTTACCACAATTACCGATTTTGGTGATTGTTATTTTAGTGGAAAGTGAAAAAAACCTTAGGGGTGGTCCCATATTTTTGGTCAAGTTTAATTTGTTCCAGATTAATGACAAAATAACGGAACTCTGCAATTCTTATGAGCACATAAACGATACTTGGGCAAATCTCTTAGGGTATCGGCATATTTGAGTTACCATGATGTCCTTATAGGGAAGTAAACGTAGTAGTGGAACTTGAGTAATAAAAAAGATGACAATGGAACTCCTCAACGGCTTAGAGAAAGGGTATTTTCTATTACCAGATTTCTAACTGATTGTAATTAAATTGATGTTATTTAAGTTACTGTTGTTTCATCACTAAAAAGAGAAAAATAAAATTAATTTAAAAAAATAAAATAAAACCGACTTCAAAAAATAAATGCAAGAATTAAAAAAATGTAAAAATGCACTACAAAATATAAAATAATAATTTAGTTACAACACCACACATATCAAAATACGTATTTACACGAAATCACTTTTTGAAGTCGGTGCCGAACATATAATTTTAATATAAAATGTCATACATTAAAATATACAATTTAATATAAAACATAATACATATCTAAATTAAATTTAAATCTAAATTATCTAAAAAAATTTAGTTAAAATTACAATAACTAAATCTAATGATACACGTGAGTGTACTGCAAACAAGCTTTTGCAAAAGAAGCTTACGTGATGTCGTTTTCATTACCCAGTAAACGTAGTAAGTACAATCAGTCGGGTGCGAATCATAAAATGTATATGTTTGGCACAGATTTCAAAAGTGATTAAATATCTATTTAATATATATTTGTTAGTAATATGTCTTGTGTTGTAACTAAATTATTATTTTATACTTTGTAGTGCATTTTTAAATTTTTTTAATTCTTGGGTTTTTATATGGTATATGCGTATGCATATTTACTTTAATCTTGATATAATTGAACCTGTAGCTGAACCCTAGCTATACATCATAACAAATTTATAAAATTCTATTTCTAGGAACAGGTGCCGAACTAAACAGTGCATTCTTGCAGGTTGTGTTAATAGGGACATCGATGGGACTCACATGAAAATTAAATATCCATTTATGTTGAATATCGCATATTATGCATTGATAGGTGTTAATACTCATCGAACAAATTCTAAAGTAAGTTAGTGCAGTTTTACGAGATCAATTATAACGCTCTGTATAATTTTTTCGCGTACAATTTTTTTACATGTTAATATCTCGTAAAACTACAAACATTAACAAGTGAAATTTTGTAGGACATATGTACTATATGGTTAAGTATTACGCATACCAAATTTCACGTTGGCAACTTTGTAATAGCTCAAGAAGTCTATCAATGCATATAAAGATAAATTTTAAAATCATGTATGTTTCCTTTACCTTCACTGTTTCATTTTTGTTCAAATTTTTAAACCTTATAGGTTTTCTTCGATGTTCAACATATGCATTTCGACCAATTGCTCTCATCCCTCTTGACATAAAAAATTATATTAATTTAAGATTTGATATACATAGGTTATACTTGAAATAGTAAAACTTACTATTACAGTACTTTTCTATTTATCTTTGATCACTGTTAGATACTATAAATATTGATAGCCTCTATCAATATTCTTTTTTCTTAGTCATTCAAATTTGACGCTCTTGGTGTTTTCGTTTTTAATCTAAAGTAAAAACAAACAGGTTTGCACCACATTACAACAATATTTTTGCAAGTAGGTACATAACTAGTACGAGTATGTATAAATTCCTTTATTTATAATTTACTATTAGGATACCCTGTTTCGTTCAGGAACTCACCAAAATAAAAAATTTGCCTTTGTCTGAAGTACCTACTTTGATTTACGTTCTTGGATTTCGTACAGCAACCTTTTATATCACCCATCAACTTTTGTTCAAAGATTTCAATGCTCTTTTATGCTCCATCGTGCATTCATTTTATCCAGATTATCAGTTCATATCTTCTAAGAATCTTCCCATACCAAATTTTTGTAACTTTACAACAGATTCATCGTTAGTAGCTAAATCTAATGGAAGTTTGAATGCAGAATGAGCTGTACGACCTCAGGCAGCAATGTGGCAGAAGAAGCTATTGCTTCAGCAAATTTATTTTGCTTGCGAACACTGACTAGTAATAATTTTGTAACAAATATTTTTCCAGTACCGTAGCGCAACATTCTTAAAAGAAACACTCCTGCTCACTAAGATTAATGGTATAAACTTTACCTAAAGCACTGTAAAATTTTACGCCTGGATAACATTTAACTTCGTTCCTTCTTTTTATCTCAATTTTTTATCGTTCTATGTGTAATATTAAAATAAGAAGGCAATTGGTGGTACAATAAAGTTCATGCAAACACAACATCTTGACACAAATTAAAGAAAGCAGTAATTGCAGTATTTTTAGAAACTAAAGCTTGTTGGGCAGCTGTCGCTCTAATATACTAAAAGATACCGAATTTTTTGAACGAATCGTTGGGGGAAGAATAGGCGAGCCGCAGGCGAGCCCTCTCGCCCCGCAGGGGCGACCTTCCGAAGCAGAAAAACGTCCTACGTCCGGTAGGCTAGGTGGTTTTACGCTAAATTATCGATAAATCGCTCTAATTAATTAATTAAAAATCGATTAGAACCGTTGCGCCTCTGTGTTCTTTGTCGGATTTTTGTTCGATTTTTAAGAATAAACGTCCACATTTTTAGTCGCATGCTTTTGCATCTCTCTCGATTGCACGTCGAACGAGGCAGACGGAAAACGAGTCGCGTCGATTCGCGATTCGAAAAATTTTCCAAATTAAATTAAATTATTGCGACGTTTGACGTTTGCATTTTTTTCGCATTTTTTGGGTAAAGTCGATCGGGGCGGGGCGGGGGAGAATTTTTGGGGGGCGAGAGGGTACGTACGGAGCGTTAAGTCCGACGAGTCCGTACGTACCCGTCACGAGGGCCAAAGAGCAAAATTTACCCCGAAATTTTGCGAGGAAAGATCGAATTTTGTTTGACGTTTGACGAGGGTTCGACATCTTGCGGGGTAAATTCGATTGGGCGGGGGCGCATTTTCGAGGGCGCGAGGGTACGTACGTGAGCGTCAGAGTCCGACGAGTCCGTACGTACCCGTGACGAGGGGCATCGAGCAAAATTTACCCCGAAATTTTGCGAGGAAAGGTCGAATTTTGTTTGACGTCCGACGAGTGTCCATTAAATTTCCAGGCGGGGTAGGAGGAATTTTCGAAAAAATTACATTTTTTGGGGAAATTTTGCAAATGCGAGGCGACGAATGGCTTCGGGAGACCGAGCCGCATCTGCGCGAGCTAATTTTGTTGCACGTGGTAGAGTAGGAGGGAAGATATGAGCAATCAAAGTCAAACTTTGTACGAAAATTTTACATTTACCTTCTCAAGTTGCAATCTGTCGCGATCGAGAAAGATTTTCGAGACATGGCGGCCATAGAAAATCGTCGACCGCATGTGGAAGAATGTGTTGCTAGCTCGAAACGTCGCTTGCGAAGCATCCTATATATTGCAAAGTACAAATATGTAAGATGCACTTTTGTGAGGTTAGAATATGTCAAAGTTGAGGGTGATTGGATTTGTTAAATTTCATCATTTGCAATCGATTAATTATAAATACGAGGCCACGGATCGACGGCGGATGTGTGTAAGAACGGTTTCGTCGACAAGCACCCGAGGGAATCGTCAAACTATGTGGATAAAATTTGCAACAAAGTGGAGCGTTCGGGTTGAATGTGTGTGAAAATTTTTCCATTTTGCACAGTTTTACCGATGAAAATTGAAGGTGCGTCGGCGTAGTTTGCGGTTAGAGTGGTGTTTTAAGATGGTTTTCGTTTTAGGTGCAGAATTTTCAAAGAAAATTACGTTGGTCGTTCTTCCGAGGGCCCGACGACAATTTAGAATCGAAATTGTTTGGAGGTTTTTCGAGGTTTCGTCGTCAAAGGAGGCGAATTTCACGTCGAAATTTTGCACACGGGTGCGCGGCGCGACGTTTTCGGAGAATCTATAAAAAATTAGCGAAATTCCATCAAAACCTTCCATCGAAGGACCTTCCGTACTTCTCAAACATGTAGCGTATAGGTACAATAGAGGTTTTCCATTAAACTAGGACGAATTCAAAGTTAAAATTTAGACTGCCGATGGGTATTGCGGTGCTCTTGCAAAATATGCAAAAAAATTCGACAAGAATTAAATTTTTAGTTGACCCGAACCACTATTTGTAATTTCCAATTCAGTACGGAAGAAGGTTTTCGAGAGGTTTTTTCCTCTACGGTGCCGAATTTTACGACCAAATTTTGCATACTAATGCGCAGAGCGGTCTTCTCCGAGGATCTAAAAGAAAATTTAGCAAAATTTCATGAAAACTTTCTGTCGAAGCACTTTTTGTACTTCTCAAACAAGCATCGAATAGGTTCGATGAAGGTTTTCTATTAAACTAGGACGAATTCAAAGTTGAAATTTTGCTTGCCTATGGGCACTGTGGTGCACATGAAGAATATGTAAAAAGTTTCAAAGAAAATTTAATTTTAAGTTCACCCGAACCATAATTTGTAATTTCCAATTGGAAACGGATGAAGGTTTTCGAGAGGTTTTTTCGTCTCCGGTGCCGAGTTTTACGTCCAAATTTTGCATACTAATGCGTGGAGCGGTCCTCTCGAAGGATCTAAAAGAAAATTTAGCAAAATTTCATGAAATCTTTCTGTCGAAGCACTTTTCGTACATCTCAAACAGGCATCGAATATGTTTTATATAGAGGTTGTAAAATTTCAAGGTGAAGGAGTGAGTTTTTTGGATAAAACTCTGAGGAGCTTTTCGAATTGCGTGGCGGGGCACCATCGATAGAAAGGAAAAAAAATTTGAATTTCGAAAATTTTCGAAAAAAATTTCGGGTTCCATCTTTCAGAGAACTTCGTCGAGTGCTTGCCGCTAGATAAATGCGTTCCAAAACCGATCGCTAATCTTAGTCGACTGTCGTGCTTGCAAAAATTTTAAGTATTTTTGTCAAATTCGTGCCGTGGCATGCAAAAACGTACGAAATTTTGAGCATTTTTCGAAATTTGCCAACTTTGGATTAAATTTGCGGGCAAACCAAGAGGAAATTTATACGAAAATTTTTAGAAAAAGCGAAGAGGGGCGGGAGGGAAATACGCACCTCCGAATTATTTTAAAATCGGGGAAAATTTTTTTTGATCAAAAATCCTCAAAGGGGGTACCCTTTGAAAATTTTTAAAAAAATTTCAAACGCGTTTAACGCAGTCCGCGGTGCTTCGACAAAAAAATTTATTCTTAGCTTTATGGTGCGGGACCGCGATTCGGTTCCGCTCGACTTTTTAAATTATTCATTTATCGACAAGGGAACGCGCTACGGGCTCGGAAAGATCCGCTCAAAATTTCGACATAAAAGACGATTTTCGCTTCAAGGGGTAAAAATATTTAAGAATTTTTCGAGACTTTCGGATAGGCGACGACAATGTGCGCATTTTTGCGTACTTGACATTTTGGCCAAAAGCGCATAATAACGCCGCAATTAAATAAAGAAGCGGCACGTCAAAATTTCCGATTCAAATCTCCGCAGTTTTGACTGCAAATCGAAATGGTGAATTTTCGTCGTAATCCGATGGTTTTTCAAAAAAATTTGTATAAGCTTTTCGAGTTGTTTCGACGCGCGGGATCGGCGGAAACGATAAAAAAAATGAAAAGTGAAAATTTTGAAAAAAACTTTTTTATGAATTTTAATTTAGTGGTGTTGGTGGCAAGACTTTTATACGTATTTCGATAGGATTTGAACACGAAAAAGTTAAAGAAGGTTTAAGGTGCACAAGGCGATTATTTAATTTATCGGAGGTGGATAAATAAAGAAGGAATGTGCACCGCAAGCACGTAAGGTCGCCGAGCGTCCGGTCGAGAGAGAGGCACGGTGGGCGTGTAGACGTGACCACCAAGCCGTGACGGGTGTCGACGCAAGTTGCTCGGTTCGACAAGTGATAGAATCGCGGAGTATGGGTCGTCCCCTCTTTCGGGTAAAAAAATTGCGTGGATCTTTGGGAGTTTTGGTCGTCGAATTGTGTTGCGGAAACTTCGTTTGGAGTAAAATACTTTCTTTTACCACGTAAATTGGAAACTAAAAATTCTTAAAATTGGTTTAAATTATTGAAGTGTTTGTCGACGTATCGTTTCCAGTAACTACGTGGGCGTGTTAGTGAACAAAGGGAAATGAACAAATATAAACGAATGCGTTTATTATCGCATCGTTTGAGTCGACACCTTTTTTTTCGGCAAAAACAACAGCACAATTCTTGGAGTTTTGGTTGTCGAACGATTTTGTGGGAAATAAATCGATATTATTAAACGTTATGTTTTATTTATAAATTCTCCCCTTTCCTTTAGTGTTTTCCATTTGAAATATAATAATTATTTTTATTTTTTATTTTTCGAATTCGAATATTGCATTCGAGGTTGCATTGCAATAAAGCGATCCCTATTAATCTAAGCTTGAAAATTTCGACGGCCACCCACCCACCCGCGCACCAAAATTTCGACAATATTTTTATAACTTATTTTTTCATTTTGTCTAATATTGGGCCCCAAAAAACTTCACGAATAGATAAGAAAATACTAACTAACGAAACCAAGATCACAGGTAAATTGTTGGACGAGCCCTACAAAGTTTATTAAAAATGGCTTGGAAAAACGAAAAAAATTTTACGTACAGATTACGGGGTTCATAATATTTATTCTTTTTGTATTTTTTGGGTCAAAATATGGCCTTTGGGGGTTTAAATTTTTAAAAGGTCGAAAATTTTGTTATTCGTACAATTATTCATTATTTTAAAATGAATGCCTGTAAGGTGTAACTTCTACGTCATTGTTCTTTTCAAAAATTTATGACATTGCCATTAATATTCGAGGAAAGCGTTTGTATATTAAGAATATTTTGGAATTTTAAATAAAGAGAAAAATTTGAGAGATCCGTGATTTTTCCAGTGCAAAACCCAAAAAAACTAAAAAAAGTTTTGACAGGGGTTATTTTCGAAGTTGGAAATTTTCGTGTGGGTTAGAGTTATTTTGAATTTTTAATCAATACCAAAAGGTGAATTTAAACCAATTGCTATCGATTATCGGCAATAAAAATGCCTATGTGAAGTAGAAAAACGTTTCGTTCATTTTAATTATTTTTCGCTGGAAAAAAGGTATCGTCTGTAGGTTTGAGTTAGTTTTGTTGCTGTTTCTAGAGTTGCATAGCAAAAGGTGGATCTTTTCGCAAAAAGGTGGAATCCATCGGTAGGTTAGAGTTAATTTTGTTATTTTTCTAGAGTTGGATACCAAAAGGTGGAATTTAAACCAATATGCTATCGATTATCGGCAATAAAAATGGCCTATGTGAAGTAGAACTTTTCTTCAATTTTAAAATGGTCCCCTTTTGCGAAAAGGTAGATCCGTCGGTAGGTTAGAGTTAGTTTTGTTACTTTTTCTAGAGCTGGGATACCAAAAAGGTGGATCTTTCGCAAAAAAAAGGTGGATCCGTCGGTAGGTTAGAGTTATTTTTTGTTATTTTTCTAGAGTTGCATACCAAAAGGGGGAAATCCTTTCGCAAAAGTGATCTTGAAAAAAAGGTAGATCCGTCGGTAGGTTAGAGTTAGTTTTGTTATTTTTCTAGAGGTGCATACCAAAAGGATATTTGCAAAAGGTGGATCTTTCGCGAAAAGGTGGATCCGTCGGTAGGTTAGAGTTAGTTTTGTTATTTTTCTAGAGTTGCAAACCAAAAGGTGGATCTTTCGCTAAAAGGTGGAAATTTTCTTTTTTTTCGCGAAAAGGTGGATCCGTCGGTAGGTTAGAGTTAGTTTTTGTTATTTTTCTAGAGTTGCAAACCAAAAGGTGGATCCCTTTTTTTTTTTTTTTTTCGGTTAAAAAAAGGTGGATCTTTCGCGAAAAGGTGGACCCGGGGTTCGGTAGGTTAGAGTTAGTTTTGTTATTTTTCTAGAGTTGCATACCAAAAAGGTGGATCTTTCGCGAAAAAGGTGGATCCGTCGGTAGGTTAGAGTTAGTTTTGTTATTTTTCTAGAGTTGCATACCAAAAAGGTGGATCTTTCGCGAAAAAGGTGGATCCGTCGGTAGGTTAGAGTTAGTTTTGTTATTTTTCTAGAGTTGCATACCAAAAGTGGATTTGCAAAGGTGGATCTTTCGCGAAAAAGGTGGATCCGTCGGTAGGTTAGAGTTAGTTTTTTATTTTTCTAGAGTTGCATACCAAAAGGTGGATCTTTCGTTCAATAATAGTCTAAAGTGTGAACTTCCTTACGTCATAAGGTTGAAAATTGACCGTTTGGTAGGTTAGAGTAGTTTGTTATTTTCTAGAGTTGCATACCAAAGGATCGTGTGATCTTCGCAAAAAGGTGATCCGTCGGTAGGTTAGAGTTAGTTTTGTTATTTTTCTAGAGTTACATACGAAAAGGTGGATCTTTCGCTAAAAAGGTGGATTTTTCGCGAAAAAGGTAGATCTGTCGGTAGGTTAGAGTTACTTTTTGTTACTTTTTCTAGAGTTACATACCAAAAGGTGGATCTTTCGCGAAAAAGGTGGATCCGTCGGTAGGTTAGAGTTAGTTTTGTTACTTTTTCTAGAGTTGCATACCTAAAATGGTGGATCCGTCGGTAGGTTAGAGTAGGTTTTTGTTACTTTTTCTAGAGTTGCATACCAAAAAGGTGGATCTTTCGCGAAAAAGGTGGATCTTTCGCAAAAAAGGTAGATCTGTCGGTAGGTTAGAGTTAGTTTTGTTATTTTTCTAGAGTTGCATACCAAAAGGTGGATCTTTCGCAAAAAGGTGGATCCGTCGGTAGGTTAGAGTTAGTTTTTGTTACTTTTTCTAGAGCTGCATAACAAATAGGTGAAATTTTTAAATTCCAATCTGCGCGAAAAGGCGGATTACGGCCGTAGGATATCGTCACTTTCGTAATCGTAAAGTTTGCCGGCCATACGCGACGGCACCCGACGTGAGGCCTATTCCCAGCCCGCCACGCAGAACTTTTTAGCCCAAGTGTGCATTTGTCAATTTAGCAATAAGGCGACACGTGTTCGCGCCACACTCGACGATTTGCCGGTCACACACGACGACGCCCAACGTGGAGCGGCACTCTCCTTTCGCGAATCGGGCTCCCGCCGTCCCTCTCTCTCAGTCCTTCCCTCTCTTTTACTGCTCCACCCTCTTCCTGCCCTCTCTCTTCCTTCCTCTCCTCTCATACCCCTCCTCATCACCTCCTTCCTCTTCTCTTATCTCCCTTCACTCTTCCTCCTTCCTCCCTTTCCCTCTGCCCTCTCCGCCCCCACCCTCCTCCCCGCCGCTCCCACCCGCACATTAAGTACAACCACACCTATCGCTGATCCGCCCCTGGTTGACCACTAGTCGTTAATAAAATATATGTTGAATAAAATATTTTAAAAGGTTTCAAGTATAATGAAATTTGAAAAAAATTTATTATTTTTTTACAATTCTAATGAAATTTAAAAATTTTCCAACTCACATTAAAGTTTAGGACCTCCCTTTGCGTAAAAGTGGTTTCGTCTTTTCAAGATATCATCAGCTAAACTATCCCTAAATGAACTAAATGGATTAAAATCCATTAAAATTAAAATCAAAAACTATATTGGAAAATTTTTTTATAATAAAATTAATTGACATGTGTTTTGACAAACCTACATATATCGACATACTATGTAGATTATAAAATTGAATGTCACTAAGTAAACAAAATTATTCAAAAATGTTTTATATTTCGAAAAAACAAGATTACCTTTTCACCGTCCATGGGTTTTGGACCTAATGAAATTGTAATAGGTTTTCTCATGTCTTTTCAAAATTCATCAACAAAATCTAAGAACCAAAATTGTAACCTGTAGCAAAGATACACCGAAGTTCAATATAAAATATTTATTATATTTAACAAAATATATCCTTTGTACGTTTTCTAAATGCACTGTCAATTATTGCTGTACTGAAGGATATTGCTTATGTATTGGAAAGTCGAAAATTCTTTCAAGAGCTTCAACCTTGTTGAAAATAACTAACTTTATCTTTGACTTGAGAGAATTACAAAATTCTACATTAATACGAGCATTACAAGTTTTAGTCAAGAAGCCAATACGGAATTATCCATCTATTGGCAATCTGAAAGTCTCGAATTTTGGCTGAATGCAGAGAGCATTTGATCTATTTTTAAGTATCACTGTCAATTGCTAGTCTGCTTAATGAATGAACTTAGATTACTTATGCCCGATTTCTTCACTCATAGTTATCTTTAAGTTAGGCAACTTTAGGTTAAATTGGCGAAATAACCAATCAGACGACAACAAAACAAATAAATTAAACATCTGATTGGTTATTTCGACAATTTAACCTGAAAATACCAAACGAAAGAACACAAAAATACAAGCTCTTTAAGGTGAGGATCAATCTTGTCGGAGTTGTAATAAGGCCACAATTTAATTTTGAAAATTGCAATTTTCCCATAAGAAATACATGTAAGTGTATAAAATGAAAAGTCTCATTCATTCTGTTGGCGGTACGTGTGCTGTGCCTGGGTCGACAGTGACTAGTGGTGGGAGACCAGTCGCTCCCTGAGATCCGTCGCGTCAACTTTCAAAATTTTCGAGTTTGAGCCGCTTAAGGGATGTTTTTAATGAGTTTAGCACGTGTCAAAACCGTTCGGAGCCCCGTACGAGCCCCGGAGGGGCGAGGGCGGGTGCGGAAAATAGGTTTTGACAGTGCAACCACCTCAGAAACGAATTCACGCTAAAAGTAAAAAAAACACCATTCAAAATTATTTTTGGCCCTGAAAAGGGCCGATTTTTTAAACTTCCAGCAGCTCTGCACATAATTACACACGATACCGCTCCGTGATCTGCATGACCATATTTTCAAAGCGTTCTATAGGTGTGCGCCCAAAATGGACACCCATGAACTCCTGCAAATGTTCCGGTAGCATGGTAGAAGATAACTAACCGACGACAATACATTTTCAGTTGCTCCCAATAACCTTCCACCCTATTTGTGCAAACCCCGGTAACGGGGTCCACAAAATGCGAACTGTGGTTCACGGTTTTATGGATATAGGGCGAGACGCCACCCAGATGATTTAAACCCACATAACCCCCAACAATCGGTCCAAATCTCGGTGCCAGGTCTTATGTACACCCCAATCACCGGACCTCAATCCAATTGAGAATTTGTAGCAGGAATTGTAAAGAAAAATTAGACAGCATCATACATTAGAAACCGTATTATTACGAGAATGGGAGAAAATATCAAAAGATATTACCCAAAATTAATTGAATCGATGCCAAGACGATTGCAGGCAGTAATTGATGCGAAAGGATATTCAACAAAATATTAATCGGTTTAAAATAAAATTAAAACCATTTTCACTTCTTTATGTAACCGTTCTAATAATTGTTTGACTGTAATTTCAGTACATGTTTTATTTTTCTATAATTTTATGTTAATAAATATAATTTTTTACAGTTTTTTTATCATATTAACTATTAGTTGTCATTTAGTACAATATATTATATTTAAACATATTGAACATATCAATAGGTTTTTCGTATTACTGTATTGTATAAGGTGTTCTAATAAATCCTGGATCTACTGTATATACAAGTTTAAAAATAGATAGGAATAAAATTGCATATGAAATGTGTATCACATAATAGTACATTGTCTTATTCGAAAAACTTGTTTAACAAGCAATTTTGCATTTTCGAGGCGGAGCCGAGGGAATTTAAAATTGCAAGTCAATTTTGCAAATCACTAACAAAGTTTTACTTTTAATTCATATGGGACATACTACTTTTCTCCAACCAAAATTAAATACTACGTGTACATCATTAATAATGCGAAATTCAAAATTTAAATTACTTCAAACATTTTATTTGAATATTTGTGTAATGAAAATCCAGTAACTGGAATTTTTTTTATATTAAGTTGTCACAGTTTTACTTACAACATAATATTATTAAACAAAGTAAAATTTAATTCATTTCTTTAATAAAGTTTGAAGATGAATACAGCAGCAAGAGGTTTTAAACTTGTAACATTCACCAATATTGTTAGTAATTCCAATATTGCTAATAAAACGGGTTTGCTTACTTTTTATAAATTTTGTGTAAACTGTACATTTAATACTAACATGAAGGATTAAGGTATTAAGTATTTTTTGATTATTATTGCTATTCATGTTAAATATATAAAATTTGGATAGCCAATACATTATTGGCATTAAAAAATATATTTAATTCACTTTTACTTCTAGCACAAAAAAGTACTGTTAGTGCATGTAAAAAAGTGTTGCTAAGATCTTTATATTAAGGGGTAATGACACACTAGGATTTTTAAAGGACGCAAAATTTTTTTTTTTCATTTATTTATAGTTCATTCAATATCTTAAAATTTTCTGTTAAAATTTCATATCGATATTCAAATATTTTTGGAATTATCGCATTTAAAGCGCAACAAGACGTGGGTAATAACATACTCAAGTTTATGATGTTAGAGCATTACAACTGTCGGTTAATAATAAACTAAAATGCATCTTTATTACTTTTAAAAATTCAACGTATAAAAATTAAAAAATTTAATTTTTATAAGTGTGTAGTATCCCTCTGCAATTGCGCATTAGCGTACATCCCGATCACAAAAACTGTTTCAAGTGGCAAAGTTATTGTCGATATAGCAACAAAAATTGCCGTATGTGTATTTAACTGTAGTATGTGTAGTATTTAAAACATTTTAGTATGACAATCGAGCCCAATCTGTGCGGAAGCTGATACACGCCGCAATAAGTTCTCGGAGCGATTCCTGTCTAACCCTGCAAAAGAGGTTCGGCTAACGTTAAAATCAGTCATTAAAAAAAAATAAAGCAGTACATTAATATAGAACAATTCTATGGTGCAAGTATTGCAGATTAGAAATAAATAAAAAATTTCAATAAAATAATGCTATGTAAAACCGGTAAAACTTTAAAACGCTTTATCTCAAAACTACAGTTTGTAAATTGCCGACAACATAATTTTACAAATCTGAACCGATTTGTTGAAATTTTAACTGGGTTATAAAATTAAATTATCTAAATAAATACGTAGGAATTTGACGTTACATCGTCAACTTTTCTTGTTATAAACATTTTTTCACGTAATTTTTCAACAAAAATAAAAATTTGAAATCAATCGTGCACTATTCTTACAAAAACCAATATTTTTTAATTTTCCTACGTACTTCTCGAGATAATCGTATTTAGTACTGAAAAAATTGTTAAAATTGACGGAGAAAACTTGCCGCGGAACGCTTTTTAAGAGAGGTTTTCTTCGCTGAGATTTGCCACTACAATTTTGTATAAAATGTAAATAAAATTTATAAACTACTGTCTGAAAATATGTACAATAAATCCTTTAAAAGAAATTTTGTATTGCATTTACTATAAGGCCATAAAAATTATTAAAATTATGCTATTTTTGTGTCTCTAGAGTGTCATTACCCCTTAATAACAAAAACGTCAATTTTAGTTGGGGTATTAAAAATGTACTGCTTTTAATACGGTTGGAGAAAAAACATATTTTTACAGTCCTAACCCCTTAAAATAAATTTGACAATTGTTTTTTGGGCAAAATCTGACCACGCACTTTTTCACTTAACATTTATAAATTTGTTCTTTGAACGTGCCTGAAACACTCCAATTTTTAATTTAGCTAAACTATTTTGTCCTGGCAAGAAGCCTATTGAAAACTCTTAGGTTGCGCATAAAGTGGATCCGTTTTCGGACGAATTCTGACTAACAGAAAGTCTGGCGGAGACTCATAGATGCTAGTGATCCTATGAATATAAGATAGTTTGCCATGGTTGTAGTGGCCTGCAGATCGCGCTACTACCATTTACTCGAATTGGCAAACCGAAAAAAAACCGTGACGTGAACATAATTAAACTTGGAAGCTTGAAATAGCAATTTATGGTACTAGAGTGTTATATTGCAAATAAGTCACGCGAGAAAAATGTGAGCCCTTTGTAATTAACACAAGAATGCCAACAAAATTTTATTCAATACCTCTTAAGAATTCAAAATGTGTTTAAAATGATTTTAGTTTGTGGTTTTAAATTGTCAAATTTAAATTTTTAAAAATTTATTAGTATTTTTATTTTCAAGTCTATAACTTTTTGGCTCACTTAAATTAAATACGTTAGTTTATTGTTTTTTATTAGTTGACTTTGACTTAAACTAACTTTAGCATACAAGTTAAGTTTCTGACAGGTCAATTAAATTTAAATTACACTATTTAAGACAATCTGATATATACAAATACAAATATTCAGGTTGTCTTAAATAGTGTGTAATTTTTGTAAATTTTAATTTGACGCTGTCATAGGAAACTTAACTTGTATGCTTAAAGTTAGTTTAACTCAAACGCGGGACAACCGAGAATCAGTTCTGAAGTATTGGATAAAAAATTAATGAGAATGATTTTTTTTCCTTTATGCAAATTGATTCACTTATCCAGTTTATCTGCAGTCGCGGTCTGTATTTTGGTTAACTATAGTTCCATCACACATGTCCAAATTTATGTGGACTACGTGTATGTCGAGTTGCAAACGATGGCAGTTAAAGACTAAAAGCTAAAGACTAACAGCCTTATGCATAGTCAGAAAGTTGGCTATTAGAACGCTACTAATAATTTAAATAGGAACTATGTAAACCGTATACATAGATGAGTTAAAAACCTCCTATTCCTAAGAATACTAAAATTGTTGACTACTAAAAATTTTAGTGGCGCGTCTGGCATATTTAAGATTATTTTAAGCTTTTTTTTTAAATACACAAATAATTTTTTTATTGACGCCCTATACATATATTGGCCTCACTCGCAAGCTTGCTCTGCCTTGAACTATAGGGCTCGTTTAATAAAGACCTGCATTATGTACTCATATAAATAGCTATTGGGGGTTGTTTATTATATTTTATAATAAATGTTATAATGTAACGGTATATAAATAGTTATGAAAAATTAATAAAAATTTAATTTGGGTTGCTATTGTATTTTAACCAACTTCACAAAAAGTGGTTATCAATTTGTCGGAATCTTGTATTTTTTTATGTACTATGTTCAGCGATAATTTCTTACCACGTAAACCGATTTCGATTATTGTTTTTTTATTGGAAAGGGGGTACCTCCGAAATGGTCCCATTTAATTTGATCAAGTTCTGATGATATGATCAATGACAAAATAACGAACATCTTTAATTCTTGTGAGCAAGCTATAATTTTTTACCACAATTACCGATTTTGGTGATTGTTATTTTAGTGGAAAGTGAAAAAAACCTTAGGGGTGGTCCCATATTTTTGGTCAAGTTTAATTTGTTCCAGATTAATGACAAAATAACGGAACTCTGCAATTCTTATGAGCACATAAACGATACTTGGGCAAATCTCTTAGGGTATCGGCATATTTGAGTTACCATGATGTCCTTATAGGGAAGTAAACGTAGTAGTGGAACTTGAGTAATAAAAAAGATGACAATGGAACTCCTCAACGGCTTAGAGAAAGGGTATTTTCTATTACCAGATTTCTAACTGATTGTAATTAAATTGATGTTATTTTAAGTCACTGTTGTTTCATCACTAAAAGAGAAAATAAAATTAATTTAAAAATAAAATAAAACCGACTTCAAAAAATAAATGCAAGAATTAAAAATGTAAAATGCACTACAAAATATAAAATAATAATTTAGTTACAACACCACACATATCGAAATACGTATTTACACGAAATCACTTTTTGAAGTCGGTGCCGAACATATAATTTTAATATAAAATGTCATACATTAAAATATACAATTTAATATAAAACATAATACATACCTAAATTAAATTTAAATCTAAATTATTTAAAAAAATTTAGTTAAAATTACAATAACTAAATCTAATAGTACACGTGAGTGTACCTTTTTTGCAAAAGAGGCTTACGCGATGTCGTTTTCATTACCCAGCAAACGTAGTAAGTACAATCAGCCGAGTGCGAATCATAAAATGTATATGTTTGGCACAGACTTTAAAAAGTGATTTAAATATCTATTTATTTGTTTACTATATATATTATTACTTACTATATATTTGTTAGTAATATGTCTTGTGTTGTAACTAAATTATTATTTTATACTTTGTAGTGCATTTTTAAATTTTTTTAATTCTTGGGTTTTTATATGGTATATGCGTATGCATATTTACTTTAATCTTGATATAATTGAACCTGTAGCTGAACCCTAGCTATACATCATAACAAATTTATAAAATTCTATTTCTAGGAACAGGTGCCGAACTAAACAGTGCATTCTTGCAGGTTGTGTTAATAGGGACATCGATGGGACTCACATGAAAATTAAATATCCATTTATGTTGAATATCGCATATTATGCATTGATAGGTGTTAATACTCATCGAACAAATTCTAAAGTAAGTTAGTGCAGTTTTACGAGATCAATTATAACGCTCTGTATAATTTTTTCGCGTACAATTTTTTTACATGTTAATATCTCGTAAAACTACAAACATTAACAAGTGAAATTCTTGTAGGACATATGTACCTACTATATGATTAAGTATTACGCATACCTAATTTCACGTTGGCAACTTTGCAATAGCTCAAGTTGAGTCAAGAGACTCAAGAAGTCTATCTATAATCTATATAAAGATAAATTTTAAAATCATGTATGTATTACCTTCACTGTTTCATTTTTGTTCAAATTTTTAAACCTTATAGGTTTTCTTCGATGTTCAACATATGCATTTCGACCAATTGTCTCATCCCTCTTGACATAAAAATTATATTAATTTAAGATTTGATATACATATGTACATAGGTTATACTTGAAATAGTAAAACTTACTATTACAGTACTTTTCTATTTATCTTTGATCACTGTTAGATACTATAAATATTGATAGCCTCTATCAATATTCTTTTTTCTTAGTCATTCAAATTTGACGCTCTTGGTGTTTTCGTTTTTTAATCTAAAGTAAAACAAACAGGTTTGCACTACATTACAACAATATTTTTTGCAAGTAGGTACATAACTAGTACGAGTATGTATAAATTCCTTTATTTATAATTTACTATTAGGATACCCTGTTTCGTTCAGGGTCTCACCAAAATAAAAAAATTTGCCTTTGTCTGAAGTACCTACTTTGATTTAGGCTCTTGGATTTCGTACAGCAACCTTTTTATACCACCCATCAACTTTTGTTCAAAGATTTCAATGCTCTTTTATGCTCCATCGTGCATTTATTTTATCCAGATTATCAGTTCATATCTTCTAAGAACCTTCCCCATACCAAATTTTTTTGTAACTTTACAACAGATTCATCGTTAGTAGCTAAATCTAATGGAAGTTTGAATGCAGAATGAGCTGTACGACCTCCAGGCAGCAATGTGGCAGCTATATCAGAAGAAGCTATTGCTCCAGCAAATTTATTTTGCTTGCGAACACTGACTAGTAATAATTTTGTAACAAATATTTTTCCAGTACCGTAGCGCAACATTCTTAAAAGAAACACTCCTGCTCACTAAGATTAATGGTATAAACTTTACCTAAAGCACTGTAAAATTTTACGCCTGGATAACATTTAACTTCGTTCCTTCTTTTTATCTCAATTTTTTATCGTTCTATGTGTAATATTAAAATAAGAAGGCAATTGGTGGTACAATAAAGTTCATGCAAACACAACATCTTGACACAAATTAAAGAAAGCAGTAATTGCAGTATTTTTAGAAACTAAAGCTTGTTGGGCAGCTGTCGCTCTAATATACTAAAAAGATACCGAATTTTTTTTGAACGAATCGTTGGGGGAAGAATAGGCGAGCCGCAGGCGAGCCTTCTCGCCCCGCAGGGGCGACCTTCCGAAGCAGAAAAACGTCCTACGTCCGGTAGGCTAGGTGGTTTTACGCTAAATTATCGATAAATCGCTCTAATTAATTAATTAAAAATCGATTAGAACCGTTGCGCCTCTGTGTTCTTTGTCGGATTTTTGTTCGATTTTTAAGAATAAACGTCCACATTTTTTGTCTCATGCTTTTGCATCTCTCTCGATTGCACGTCGAACGAGGCAGACGGAAAACGAGTCGCGTCGATTCGCGATTCGAAAAATTTTCAAAATTAAATTAAATTATTACGACGTTTGACGTTTGCTTTTTTTTGCATTTTTTGAGGTAAATTCGATCGGGGCGGGGCGGGGGAGAATTTTTGGGGGGCGAGAGGGTACGTACGGGAGCGTTAAAGTCCGACGAGTCCGTACGTACCCGTGACGAGGGCCAAAGAGCAAAATTTACCCCGAAATTTTGCGAGGAAAGATCGAATTTTGTTTGACGTTTGACGAGGGTTCGACATCTTGCGGGGTAAATTCGCTCGGTGTGGAGCGGGGGTGCATTTTCGAGCGGCGCGAGGGGCACGTACGTGAGCGTCAGAGTCCGACGAGTCCGTACGTACCCGTGACGAGGGTCATCGAGCAAAATTTACCCCGAAATTTTGCGAGGAAAGGTCGAATTTTGTTTGACGTCCGACGAGTGTCCATTAAATTTCCAGGCGGGGTAGGAGGAATTTTCGAAAAAATTACATTTTTTGGGGAAATTTTGCAAATGCGAGGCGACGAATGGCTTCGGGAGACCGAGCCGCATCTGCGCGAGCTAATTTTGTTGCACGTGGTAGAGTAGGAGGGAAGATATGTGCAATCAAAGTCGAACGTCGTACGAAATTTTACATTTACCTTCTCAAATTGCAATCTGTTGTGGTCGAGAAAGATTTTCGAGACATGCCGGCCATAGAAAATCGTCGACCGCATGTGGAAGAATGTGTTGCAAACTCGAAACGCCGCTTGCAAAGCATATTATACACGGCAAAGTACAAATATGCAAGATGCACTTTTGTGAGGTTAGAATATGTCAAAGTTGAGAGTGATTGGATTTGTTAAATTTCATCATTTGCGATCGATTAAGTGGAAATACGAGGCCACGGATCGACGGCGGATGTGTGACGGGGCAGTTTCGTCGACAAGTACCTGTAGGAATCGTCAAACTATGTGGATAAAATTTGCAACAAAGTGGAGCGTTCGGGTCGAATGTGTGTGAAAATTTTTCCATTTTGCACAGTTTTACCGATGAAAATTGAAGGTGCGTCGGCGTAGTTTGCGGTTAGAGTGGTGTTTTAAGATGGTTTTCGTTTCAGGTGCAGAATTTTCAAAGAAAATTACGTCGGTCGTTCTTCCGAGGGCCCGACGACAATTTAGAATCGAAATTGTTTGGACGTTTTTCGAGGTTTCGTCGTCAAAGGAGGCGAATTTCACGTCGAAATTTTGCACACGGATGCGCGGCGCGACGTTCTCGGAGCATCTATAAAAAAAATTTGCAAAATTCCATCAAAACCTTCCATCGAAGGACCTTCCGTACTTCTCAAACATGTAGCGTATAGGTGCAATGGAGGTTTTCCATTAAACTAGGACGAATTCAAAGTTGAAATTTAGGCTGCCGATGGGTATTGCGGTGCTCTTGCAAAATATGCAAAAAAAAGCGACAAGAATGAAATTTTTACTTGACCCGAACCACAATTTGTAATTTCCAATTCGGAACGGAAGAAGGTTTTCGAGAGGTTTTTTCGTCTACGGTGCCCAATTTTACCACCAAATTTTGCATACTAATGCGCAGAGCGGTCTTCTCCGAGAATCTAAAAGAAAATTTAGCAAAATTTCATGAAATCTTTATGTCGAAGCACTTTTTGTACTTCTCGAACAAGCATCGAATAGGTTCGATGGAGGTTTTCTATTAAACTAGGACGAATTCAAAGTTGAAATTTTGCTTGCCTATGGGCACTGCGGTGCACATGAAGAATATGTAAAAAGTTTCAAAGAAAATTTAATTTTTAGTTCACCCGAACCACAATTTGTAATTTCCAATTGGAAACGGATGAAGGTTTTCGAGAGGTTTTTTCGTCGACGGTGCCGAATTTTACAACCAAATTTTGCATACTAATGCGCAGAGCGATCCTCTCGGAGGATCTAAAAGAAAATTTAGCAAAATTTCATGAAATTTTTATGTCGAAGCACTTTTGTTGCATCTCAAACAGGCATCGAATATGTTCGATACAGAGGTTGTAAAATTTCAAGGTGAAGGAGTGAGTTTTTGGCCAAAGCTCTGACGAGCTTTTCCAATTGCGTGGCGGGGCACCGTCGATAGAAAGGAAAAAAAATTTGAATTTCGAAAATTTTCGAAAAAATTTCGGGTTTCATCTTTCGGAAAATTTTGTCGAGTGCTTGCCGCTAGATAAATGCGTTCCAAAACTGATCGCTTTTCTTAGTCGAGTGTCGTGCTTGCAAAAATTTTAAGTATTTTTGTCGAATTCGTGCCGTGGCCTGCGAAAACGTACGAAATTTTGAGCATTTTTCGAAATTTGCCAACTTTGAATTAAAATTGCGGGCAAACCAAGAGGAAATTTATACGAAAATTTTTGAGAAAAACGAAGAGGGCCGAGAGGGGAATACGCACGTCCAATTTATTTTAAAATCGCGACAAATTTTTTTCGGCCGAAAATCCTCAAAGGGGGTACCCTTTGAAATTTTTTAAAAAAATTTCAAACGCGTTTCACTCCGTCCCCGGTGCTCTGACAAAAAAAATTATTCTTAGCTTTACGGTGCGGGACCGCGAGGCGGTTCATCTCGACTTTTTAAATTACTCATTTATCTATATGGGAAGACGCTACGGAGTTTTAAAAATCCGCTCAAAATTTCGACATAAAAGACGATTTTCGCTTCAAGGGGTAAAAATATTTAAGAATTTTTCGAGACTTTCGGATAGGCGACGACGATGTGCGCATTTTTGCGTACTTGACATTTTGTCAAAAAACGCTTAATAAGGCCGCAATTAAATAAAGAAGCGGAACGACAAAATTTTCGATTCAAATCTCCGCAGTTTTGACTGCAAATCGAAATGGTAAATTTTCGTCGTGATCCGGCGGTTTTTCAAAAAAATTTTTATAAGCTTTTCCTATTATTTCGACGCGTGATATCGGTTGAAACAAAAAAAATTTTGAATTTCGAAAATTTTTGAAAAAAATTTCGGGTTCCATCTTTCGGAAAATTTCGTCGAGTGCTTGCCGCTAGATCAATGCGTTCCGAAACTGATCGCTCATCTTAGTCGAGTGTCGTGCTTGCAAAAATTTTAAGTATTTTCGTCGAATTCGTGCCGTGGGACGCAAGAACGTACGAAATTTTGAGCATTTTTCGAAATTTGCCAACTTTGGATTAAATTTTGCGGGCAAATCAAGAGGAAATTTATACGAAAATTTTCGAGAAAAACAAAGAGGGACGAGAGGGAATACGCACGTTCAATTTATTTTAAAATCGCGACAAATTTTTTCGGCCGAAAATCCTCAAAGGGGGTACCCTTTAAAATTTTTAAAAAAATTTCAAACGCGTTTCACTCCGTCCCCGGTGCTCTGACAAAAATAATTATTCTTAGTTTTACGGTGCGGTACCGCAAGGCGGTTCATCTCGACTTTTTAAATTACTCATTTATCTATATGGGAAGACGCTACGGAGTTTTAAAAATCCGCTCAAAATTTCGACATAAAAGACGATTTTCGCTTCAAGGGGTAAAAATATTTAAGAATTTTTCGAGACTTTCGGATAGGCGACGACGATGTGCGCATTTTTGCGTACTTGACATTTTGGCCAAAAACGCATAATAACGCCGCAATTAAATAAAGAAGCGGCACGTCAAAATTTCCGATTCAAATCTCCGCAGTTTTGACTGCAAATCGAAAGATGAATTTTCGTCGTAATCCGACGGTTTTGAAAAAATTTGTATAAGCTTTTCGAGTTGTTTCGACGCGCGGGATCGGCGGAAAGGATAAAATGAAAAGTGAAAATTTCGAAAAAACTTTTATGAATTTTCATTTAGTGGTGTTGTTGTCAATACTTTTATACGTATTTCGATAGGATTTGAACACGAAAAAGTTAAAGAAGGTTTAAGGTGCACAAGGCGATTATTTAATTTATCGGAGGTGGATAAATAAAGAAGGAATGTGCAGCGCAAGCACGGAAGGTCGCCCGACGTCCGGTCGAGAGAGAGGCAGGTGGGCGTGTAGACGCGACCACAAAGCCGTGACGGGTGTCGACGCAAGTTGCTCGGTTCGACAAGTGATAGAATCGCGGAGTATGGGTCGTCCCCTCTTTCGGGTAAAAAAATTGCGTGGATCTTTGGGAGTTTTGGTCGTCGAATTGTGTTGCGGAAACTTCGTTTGGAGTAAAATACTTTCTTTTACCACGTAAATTGGAAACTAAAATTGGTTTAAATTATTGAAGTGTTTGTCGACGTATCGTTTCCAGTAACTACGTGGGCGTGTTAGGGGAACGAAGGAAGAACAAATATAAATGAATGCGTTTATTATCGCATCGTTTGAGTCGACACCTTTTTTCGGCAAAACAACAGCACAATTCTTGGAGTTTTGGTTGTCGAAAGATTTTGTGGGAAATAAATCGATATTATTAAACGTTATGTTTTATTTATAAATTCTCGCCTTTCCTTTAGTGTTTTCCATTTGAAATATAATAATTTAATTTTTTTGGGTTTTATTCGATTTTTTGGGTTTTATTCAATTTTTTTTGAATGTTCGAGCATCGTATTGCATCCTCGACCACCCGTCCACCAAAATTTCCACAATATTTTTATAACTTATTTTTTCATTTTGTCTAATATTCGGCCCAAAAACTTCACGAATAGATAAGAAAATACTAAATAACGAAACCAAGATCACAGGTAAATTGTTGGACGAGTCTACAAAATATAAAAATGCTGACGAAAGATACGTACCAGATTACGGTTCATAATCTTTACTTTGTATTTTGCAGATATGCTTGCATTTAATTTATTTAAAGGTCGACAAAACATAGAAGAATTTGCTTATTCGATGCAATTAATGATAATTTAAATTATATAAATGATATACAGGGTAACTTCTAAGTAATTGTTCTTCTTTTTTCTTTTATAATATAATAGTAGACTTTCGGTCAATTATTATTATTCGCGTCTTCCTTTAATACTAACGAATAAGTATGTATTTTAAAAATAAAGAGGAAAATTTTGCAGGACGATCCGGTGTTTTCAGACAAAACTTAATAAAAGTACTTGAACTAAATTTCGATAGAGGGCGTTTATTTTTCAAGTTGGAAAATTTGCGTGTAGTTCATGTACACACTTTTCGATTAGTTCTAATGAATGCGTGTAAAGTGTGCAACTTGCCTTACGTCATAATGACGTTTGTCAAAAATTATGACATTGAACCATTGAATAAAAAAGAGAAAAGAAGCGTTTGAATATATTTTTAGAATATGTTGGAACCATAAATACAATAAAAATAGAGCCGCTTGATTGATTTGCCAGTGGCGTAACACAAAACCACAACTAAATAAGTTGTTGACAAAATGTGGAATTTTCGCGTAAAAAGTAAATCGGTCGATAGGTTAGAGTTAGTTTTGTAATTTTTCCAGAGTCAATACCAAAATGGTGAAATTTAAACCAATTTGCTATCGATTATCGGCAATAAAAATAGCCTATGTGAAGTAGAACTTTTCGTTCATTTAATGGTCGCTGCGCAAAATGGTGTATCGGTCTGTAGGTTTGAGTTAGTTTTGTTGCTCTTTCTAGAGTTGCATAGCAAAAGGTGGATCTTTCGCAAAAAAGGTGGATCCATCGGTAGGTTAGAGTTAATTTTTGTTACTTTTTCTAGAGTTGGATACCAAAAAGGTGGAATTTAAACCAATATGCTATCGATTATCGGCAATAAAAAATGGCCTATGTGATGTAGAACCTTTACTTCAACCTAATGGTCGCCCCTGCGGAAAAAGGTAGATCCGTCGGTAGGTTAGAGTTAGTTTTTGTTACTTTTTCTAGAGCTGGATACCAAAAAGGTGGATCTTTCGCAAAAAGGTGGATCCGTCGGTAGGTTAGAGTTAGTTTTTGTTATTTTTCTAGAGTTGCATACCAAAAAGGTGGATCTTTCGCTAAAAAGGTGGATCTTTCGCGAAAAAGGTGGATCCGTCGGTAGGTTAGAGTTAGTTTTTGTTATTTTTTCTAGAGTTGCATACCAAAAAGGTGGATCTTTCGCTAAAAAGGTGGATCTTTCGCGAAAAAGGTGGATCCGTCGGTAGGTTAGAGTTAGTTTTTGTTATTTTTTCTAGAGTTGCAAACCAAAAAGGTGGATCTTTCGCTAAAAAGGTGGATCTTTCGCGAAAAAGGTGGATCCGTCGGTAGGTTAGAGTTAGTTTTTGTTATTTTTCTAGAGCTACAAACCAAAAGGTGGATCTTTCGCTAAAAGGTGGATCTTTCGCAAAAAAGGTGGATCCGTCGGTAGGTTAGAGTTAGTTTTGTTATTTTTTCTAGAGTTGCATACCAAAAAGGTGGATCTTTCGCGAAAAAGGTGGATCTGTCGGTAGGTTAGAGTTAGTTTTTGTTATTTTTTCTAGAGTTGCATACCAAAAAGGTGGATCTTTCGCTAAAAAGGTGGATCTTTCGCGAAAAAGGTGGATCCGTCGGTAGGTTAGAGTTAGTTTTTGTTATTTTTTCTAGAGTTGCATACCAAAAAGGTGGATCTTTCGCTAAAAAGGTGGATCTTTCGCGAAAAAGGTGGATCCGTCGGTAGGTTAGAGTTAGTTTTATTATTTTTCAAGAGTTGCATACCAAAAGGTGGATCTTTCGCAAAAGGTGGATCTTTCGCGAAAAAGGTGGATCCGTCGGTAGGTTAGAGTTAGTTTTGTTATTTTTCTAGAGTTGCATACCAAAAGGTGGATCTTTCGCTAAAAAGGTGGATCTTTCGCGAAAAAGGTGGATCCGTCGGTAGGTTAGAGTTAGTTTTTGTTATTTTTTCTAGAGTTGCATACCAAAAAGGTGGATCTTTCGCGAAAAAGGTGGATCCGTCGGTAGGTTAGAGTTAGTTTTTGTTATTTTTTCTAGAGTTGCATACCAAAAAGGTGGATCTTTCGCTAAAAAGGTGGATCTTTCGCGAAAAAGGTGGATCCGTCGGTAGGTTAGAGTTAGTTTTTGTTATTTTTTCTAGAGTTGCATACCAAAAAGGTGGATCTTTCGCTAAAAAGGTGGATCTTTCGCAAAAAAGGTGGATCCATCGGTAGGTTAGAGTTAGTTTTTGTTATTTTTCTAGAGTTGCATACCAAAAGGTGGATCTTTCGCGAAAAAGGTGGATCCGTCGGTAGGTTAGAGTTAGTTTTTGTTACTTTTTCTAGAGTTGCATACCAAAAAGGTGGATCTTTCGCGAAAAAGGTGGATCCGTCGGTAGGTTAGAGTTAGTTTTTGTTACTTTTTCTAGAGCTGCATAACAAATAGGTGAAATTTTCAAATTCAAATCTACGCGAAAAAGGCGGATTACGGCCGTAGGATATCGTCACTTTCGTAATCGTAAAGTTTGCCGGCCATACGCGACGGCACCCGACGTGAGGCCTATTCCCAGCCCGCCACGCAGAACTTTTTAGCCCAAGTGTGCATTTGTCAATTTAGCAATAAGGCGACACGTGTTCGCGCCACACTCGACGATTTCGCAATCGCGACCTTTTCCGGTCGCACGCGACGACGCCCAACGCGGAGCGGCTCTCTCCTTTCGCGAATCGGGCTCCCGCCGTCCCTCTCTCTCAGTCCTTCCTCTCTCTCTTTTACTGCTCCACCCTCTTCCTGCCCTCCTCTTTTCCTGCCCTCTCCACTCATACCCCTTCCTCATCGCCTCCTCCCCTTCTTTGCTTCTCTTATCTCCACCTCACTCCTCCTCACTTTCTCCCTTTCCCTCTGCCCTTCTCCGCCTCCCGCCCCTCCTCCCCGCCGCTCCCACCTGCACAATAAGTACGTTTTACCTATCTCTGATCCGCCCCTGGTTGACCACTAGTTTCGTTAATAAAATATATGTTGAATAAAATATTTTAAAAGGTTTCAAGTATAATGAAATTTGAAAAAAAATTTATTATTTTTTACAATTCTAATGAAATTTAAAAATTTTCCAACTCACATTAAAGTTTAGGACCTCCCTTTGCGTAAAAGTGGTTTCGTCTTTTCAAGATATCATCAGCTAAACTATCCCTAAATGAACTAAATGGATTAAAATCTATTAAAATTAAAATCAAAACTATATTGGAAAATTTTTATAATAAAATTAATTGACATGTGTTTTGACAAACCTACATATATCGACATACTATGTAGATTATAAAATTGAATGTCACTAAGTAAACAAAATTATTCAAAAATGTTTTATATTTCGAAAAACAAGATTACCTTTTCACCGTCCATGGGTTTTGGACCTAATGAAATTGTAATAGGTTTTCTCATGTCTTTTCAAAATTCATCAACAAAATCTAAGAACCAAAAATTGTAACCCGTAGCAAAGATACACCGAAGTTCAATATAAAATATTTATTATATTTAATAAAATATATCCTTTGTACGTTTTCTAAATGCACTGTCAATTATTGCTGTACTGAAGGATATTGCTTATGTATTGGAAAGTCGAAAATTCTTTCAAGAGCTTCAACCTTGTTGAAAATAACTAACTTTATCTTTGACTTGAGAGAATTACAAAATTCTACATTAATACGAGCATTAAAAGTTTTAGTCAAAAGAAGCCAATACGGAATTATCCATCTATTGGCAATCTGAAAGTCTCGAATTTTGGCTGAATGCAGAGAACATTTGATCTATTTTTAAGTATCACTGTCAATTGCTAGTCTGCTTAATGAATGAACTTAGATTACTTATGCCCGATTTCTTCACTCATAGTTATCTTTAAGTTAGGCAACTTCAGGTTAAATTGGCGAAATAACCAATCAGACAACAAAACAAATAAATCAAACATCTGATTGGTTATTTCGACAATTTAACCTGAAAATACCAAACGAAAGAACACAAAAATACAAGCTCTTTAAGGTGAGGATCAATCTTGTCGGAGTTGTAATAAGGCCACAATTTAATTTTGAAAATTGCAATTTTCCCATAAGAAATACATGTAAGTGTATAAAATGAAAAGTCTCATTCATTCTGTTGGCGGTACGTGTGCTGTGCCTGGGTCGACAGTGACTAGTGGTGGGGAGATACCAGTCGCTCTCAGAGATCCGTCGCGTCAACTTTCAAAATTTTCGAGTTGGAGCCGCTTAAGGGATGTTTTTAATGAGTTTAGCACGTGTCAAAACCGTTCGGAGCCCCGTACGAGCCCCGGAGGGGCGAGGGCGGGTGCGGAGAATAGGTTTTGACAGTGCAACCACCTCAGAAACGAATTCACGCTAAAAGTAAAAAAAACACCATTCAAAATTATTTTTGGCCCTGAAAAGGGCCGATTTTTTAAACTTCCAGCAGCTCTGCACATAATTACACACGATACCGCTCCGTGATCTGCATGACCATATTTTCAAATCGTTCTATAGGTGTGCGCCCAAAAATGGACACCCACATGAACTCCTGCAAATGTTCCGGTAGCATGGTAGAAGATAACACCCCTAACCGACGACAATACATTTTCAGTTGCGCCCAATAACCTTCCACCCTATTTGTGCAAACCCCGGTAACGGGGTCCACAAAATGCGAACTGTGGTTCACAGTTTTATGGATATAGGGCGAGACGCCACCCAGATGATTTAAACCCACATAACCCCCCCAACAATCGGTCCAAATCTCGGTGCCAGGTCTTATGTACTTAAGGATGAGTCGCCTTAACGTAGCAGAATCTCTACTACCAATGTACAGTACGATCCCCCTACGTTCCAACGTACTGTACAGTCCTAATATCCACTGCTGTTGCCGGGGGGGTATCCGGCCAACACCAGCTTTCCGCCTTGTTATGACGGACTCATCAATCTGTACTACCTGGCCCGGACCACCGATTTGAAGGAGAATTGGGTTTACCACCAGCGTCCAAGCGCAAATATGTCGGAACGATTGGTAAAGCCGGTACACAGCTTGTCGATTAAGACCAACTGCGGGCGCGACTGAACCAGCCCTAATATTGCACGCCCATAGCCACATAACGTAAAACACAGTTTTCGGCGGGAGCATATTGTCGGCAAAGAAGGTATTCTCGGTTAAGCGGTATTTCTTCTTGCAACCGGGACATTTGAAGCTGTGGTTTAAAAAATAGTCAGCGTCATGGACCACATTACAATATCGCCTGCAATTACGTACTTTGCATCGCATGTTCTGCGGTAAGTAGCGCAAACCCTGCAGCAGTTCGACTACTTCCGTGTCGTTGCGGTCGAAAGTTTTAACAATATCTTCAATATTTCTAGCGTTCATGTTGCTTGCAACTGATATACTGATGTAAAATCACAAATGCATGGGCAAGAGTCGACTAACCCTGATTCGAAAACACACTTTTTCCTATAGAAATGGCTTTACAAAACGAAAGAACGCAAAAATACAAGCTCTGTAGGGTGAGGATCAATCTTGTCGGAGTTGTAATAAGGCCACAATTTAATTTTGAAAATTGCAATTTTCCCATAAGAAATACATGTAAGTGTATTAAAATGAAAAGGTATCGTTCATTCTGTTGGCGGTACTTGCAATTTCATATACGTGAATAGCCCCATAAGGCGGGGCCAACTAGAGCAGCATCAGTAACGAGTCAGTTGCTCTCTGAGATCCGTCGCGTCAACTTTCAAACTTTTCGAGTTGGAGCCGCTTAAGGGATCTTTTTAATGAGTTTAGCACCTGTCAAAACCGTTCGAAGCCCCGTCCGAGCCCCGGAGGGGCGCGGGCGGTGCGGAGAATAGGTTTTGACAGTGCAACCACCTCAGAAACGAATTCACACAAAAAGTGATTTTTTTTCGAAAATTTGTTGTCCGATCACAAATTTAATTTTTTTATTAGCTAATTACACCATTATCTTTCATAATTCGTTCTAAAAAACCAAATTCTGGTATTTTAGATGTTGCCACAACCCTTTTAATTGTGGTGGGCGGGGTTACAGTTCAATAGAGCCAATGAGTAAATTGCATTATTAATAAATTTTAAAGCCGTTTTTTTCAAAAATGTGTGAGCCGTCCGCAAATTTTAATTTTTTTATGTGTATCTGGCATTATTATCTTTCATAATTTACAAAAAGAATGGTAAAATTCGTGATCAGGGTTAATCGACTCTCGCCAATGCATGCGCTAGTATGAGAATAAATGTGGGTGGGCGGGGTTCCGGTATGAATGAGCCAATGAGCGTACCCCATTCCATAACAACTTTAAAGCCGTTTTTACAAAATTGTGTGAATATTCCGCAAATTTTATTTTTTTATGCTATTGGGACCCTCATCTTTCATAATCCACAAAAAATGGTAAAATCGCGCTCCGGGAATCTTAACCGCTCCCTCTTAACCTATTCGTACGCGTCTGCAATTCTCCGCTGATACCCTTTTTACAAAATTTTCCTTTTTTGACCCCCCGTTTTTATGGGAAAATGTCCACTTGATCCTAAACAGTAAATGTGAAAAAATTTGGTTCGGATCGGTTCAATATTCGAGGAGTTTATAGGAAATAAATTGACAAACGAGCTCTTTTATACATATAGATATATAGGTAATAAGTAATAACTTACCGACGTAATTTTACTTTTTTATAGGTAATTTTTCTTAGTCATCGTTTTTGCTTTTTGTCAGAAGCGTTGTGACCCAACTTAACCGAAGCCAAGATAAATTTTCATGGGAGTATAATTCACAGGATGGTTTTCCATTGCCTTCCCCATAGTCCACAGATCGATATTGGACTTTTGTTCACAGCAGTATATCTAACGCGAGCAGCAGGGTACGAACCTCGAGCTCACGCTTGT
>JARFIX010000356.1:0-205693 GCA_036346125.1 Lycocerus yunnanus | reverse complement strand
ATTTCATCGTATTTCAGATACTTCAGCAGTAATTCACGGGACTTCACCTACTTCACTAGTAATTCGCCTTACTCCACCCAACTTCGTCAATAATTCACGGTACTTCACCTACTTCATCGATACTTCATTCTATTTCACGTAGGTACTTCATCGGTATTTTAGAGACTGCACGTGTTAAAAATATTTCCGGTTTTACAAAAAATAATGTTAACTATATGTGTCGTTTGTGTTCGTCACACATTTTGAAAACGTAACGGGCACTGACAGTGAACATCGGACAACATTGTAAGTCAAAAACCGTATCTATATAATAATTTTATGTAATAAGTAGGGTAAGGTAAGGTAATTTGGTGATAATTTTTGAAAACTGCATTTTTATAAACTTCTAAGGTTTTTCAAATAATTTTAAGTTATCAAATATCTTTGATAGACATCTCAGACACCCCCCTTTGGAATTTATTTTGAATGTAATTTATCGGGCTTGCCACAACTGGAACTTGAAAAAATACCTATATAGGTTATTTGGTGATATTAAAAAAAAACATTGTTTTCAGTACAAAAATGACAAAATGTTTACTTAAGATGTACTTTAGTAAAGTATTTACATTTTCAAAAATCTTACAACATAAATCTGAAAACATAAAGCTGCAGTTTATTAAAATGTTTTTATTTTGTTTCAACGCATCTTACTTGAAAATCTAATGTGGGATAAAAAAATTTTCCTACAAAGTTGTTTATTTTTATGCAAAATATGAATCTGCTAAAAAAATTAAGGTGCCATTTAAAAACCAAAGTTGACCTTCAAATGACCTTGAAAAGGTCAATAAATTAAGAAAACAATTATGTCATATTCTGTCCCCTTCGCTATCATACAACTTTCGTTCGAAATATTTTTCATCTGACTTTTGTTTTGAGATATTAATTGCTGGAAGTTTTAAAATTAACACCGGTATAATAAAATCCTCAGCAAACGTGAACTTTAAGTTCCCACTTGGCTAAGGTTATTACAACTACAAATCTAAATTATTTTCAAAAACAAAGGTGAATTATAATGCCAAATCTATGGCGAATACACTCATAACAAATTATACGTAATTTTATTTGCACGAACTTGACAACAAAATTCGGAATTCAGATACTGCGATTAATCCAAAAATGTCATTTAATAATGAAGGTTAGGGGGATTTCGTTTTGTTTTGAGTAAACAAGCGCATCATCTGGCTGCCTCACATTTAACTATGAATGTAGACTATTTACTCTATCTGCTAGAAAAAAATTGGACTATTTTGGCAATAGGATATTATGTGGTCAATTTTATAAAAACTATCACCAAATAACCTATATCACCAATTTACCTTACCTTACCCTACTACATAGTACGTATGGTTTTTACGTACGGTGATTTACTCATTTTTTATTTTACGCGCGGAATACAGACTGATGCGAAAAACCACCACTCAGGCTTTAATTCAAATTTGTAAAAAATTCTAAGCACAGCAAATTTTACTAAATTGTATCGAATAAAAATATACAGTGGAAGTAATTGGAATAGCCTCGCACTTTTTGATCAAAATTATTATATTTAGTTGAAAATATAATCTTTTTTGATTAATAGTAGGTAATACAAACCCATAACATTTTAATAATAATTTAAACAAAAGTACAAGATTTTTCTGAAAAACTTTTTATTTAAATAAATTACACGGAAGCTCCACTTAACAATTTTTTTTAAATGGTTCCTTTGGTATTAATTATACCACATAATTTCTATAAGGGGTTTAAAGCAGGACAGCAGGCGAGCCAGGATAAAACTTCAAGAGGTAGCAGTTCGAATTCCCGGAATCGAAAATACACTTTTCCCTATAGAAATGGCTATACCAAACGAAAGAACACAAAAATACAAGCTCTTTAAGGTGAGGATGTAGGAGTTGTAATAAGGCCACAATTTCATTTTAAAAATTGCAAATTTCCCATAAGAAATACATGTAAGTGTATTAAAATGAAAAGGTATCATTCATTCTGTTGGCGGTACGTGTGCTGTGCCTGGGTCGACAGTGACTAGTGGTGGGGAGATACCAGTCGCTCTCAGAGATCCGTCGCGTCAACTTTCAAAATTTTCGAGTTGGAGCCGCTTAAGGGATGTTTTTAATGAGTTTAGCACGTTTCAAAACCGTTCGGAGCGCCGTACGAGCCCCGGAGGGGCGAGTGCGGCTGCGGAGAATAGATTTTGACAGTGCAACCACCTCAGAAACGAATTCACACAAAAATTAAAAAACCCAATTCAAAATTAATTGTAGCCCTGAAAAGGGCCGATTTTTTGTTCTCCCAGCAGCTCTGCAAAAAATTATACACGATACTGCTCCGCGATTTGCATCACCATGTTTTCCAACCGCTCTTTATGAGTACGGCCGAAAACTGACACCCACATGTACTCCTTCAAATGTTCGGGTAACATAGTAGAAGATAACACCCCTAACCGTCGGCAATACATTTTTAGTCTCGACCAATAGCCTTCAACCCTGTTTGTGCATGTCCCGGTAACGGGGTCCACAAAATTAGAGCTATGGTTTACTGTTTTATGGATATAGGGCGATACGCCATCGAGGTGATTTAAACCCGAATAACCTCCAACGATCGGTCCAAATCTCGGTGCCAGGTCTGATGTACTTAAGGATGAGTCGCTTTAACGTAGCAGAATCTCTACTACCGATGTATAGTACGATGCCTCTACCTTCCAACGTACTATACATCCCTAATATCCACTGCTGTTGGCGGGGTATCCGTCCAACACCAGCTTTCCGCTTTGTTATGACGGACTCATCAATCTGTACCACCTGGCCCGGACCGCCGAGTTGGAGGAGAATCGGGTTTACCATCAGCGTCCAAGCGCAAATACCTCGGAAGGAATGGTATAGCTCGTACACAGCTTGTCGGCGAAGACCAACTATGGGCCCAGCTACACCTGCCCTTGTATTACACGCCCATAGCCACATAACGTAAAACAGCGTCTTTGGTGGTAGCTTATGGTCGTCGAAGAAGGTATTCTCGGTTAGGCGGGTTTTCTTCTTGCAACCCGGACATTTGAAGCAGTGGTTTAAGTAATAATCGCTATCGTGTACCACATTGCAATACCGCCTACAAGTGCGACCCTTGCACCGCATGTTTAGTGGCAAGTAATGCAACCCCTGCAGCAATTCCACCACTGCGGTATCGTCTTGGTTGAAAATATTTACTATATCCTCTATATTTGACACGTTCATGGTGATTGTTAAACGTAGAATGGGTAAAATTCACATTTTCAAGCGCTTTTGTATGAATAAATGCGGGTGGGCGGAGTATCGGTTTGCAACAACCAATGGGAGTACCTCATTACATAGGAACTTTAATGCGGTTTTTTACAAAATTGTGTGAATATTCCGCAAATTTTATTTTTTTTATATGCTATTGGGACCCTCATCTTTCATATTCCACTTCAAACATGGTAAAAATCGCGATCCGGGAATTCGAACCGTCACCCTTCAAGATTTTTTTAAGTGAACCAGTAAAATTAAAGTTTTATAATAGTGCTTTTTTAGTATGTTAATAAAAGCAAAAATAAAATCAAATAACCATATCAAAATAGTATTTTTAATTTAAATTATAAATATTATTTTGGAAACATTTTCATTACTTGTAATTTTTTATCTTACGTAAGATTTATAATATGTCCTAGCTCTATGTTAACAAAAGTATGGAAAAGTAACCTCCCCAAGCTTGCTTACGTTATATTTGAAACCCCTCCGTTTTGTATTTTAATTCAAAAAGTCTTAATCGGTTGTGGATGATTATGTGTATTTTATTTCTGCTTGTATCTTTTTGTTTTCGTGTAATTTAGAAAAGTTAAGGGATGGGTGAAACTGTTTTAAGACACTTTATAAAACCCTGTATATACAGGGTTAATACAATACGATATAATACCTATATAATAACAATAAGTTTTGGAGGAAGGAAAACATGCTAATTTTGAACCAACAGAAAATATCTGTTAGTACTAACAGGGCTATTTTTAATTTTACCTAATATAATTAGAGCAAAATTAAAAATATAATTTCTTTTATAAAGAGTGTCTCAATAAAACACCGATTTGGTTTTAATTCATTATTTATTTTCTTTCGTCAGAATTCGTTGTACATTGCTTCATGAAACGCCTAATTCTTGTGAACGATAAAAATTTTTATAAACGAATAATTAAGTTTTATTGTTTAGTTAACCTATTAATTTTAAAAATTTTATTTTAATAATTAATTTAAATTGTTCTACAATGAGGCTATTTTAATTTGCACTGAATTATTGTTAAAATTTTATAAAATATTTAAAATAAAACTAAAAATACGCTTTGAATGTGCAATAATTAGTAAGTACCTAGCAATGGTAAATTTAACAATGAAGTTGGATCCACAAATATTTCTACCTGATTTGACGATAAGAACTTAAGAATTTCAAATGCTTTTAGTTAAATATTTTTTTAGCTTTATTATTTAAAATTTATTGGTTCAACAAATTATTATTGAAATATGTAAAATGTACCTTATAGGGTTAATGCTTATCAATACTAATTTTGAATCAATAATTTCTAAATAATTTATAATAAAGAAAATTTAGATAACATTTTTATGCACTTTGTTTACCTAGATCGGCTAATTAGAATATATTATAACAAATAAATGAATTCGTACCGAGTTTTAAAAATGCAGTTTTTCGAACATTTGTAATTTAAGGTTTATTTACCGGAAAGAAAAATAACAACTAAAAATATTTATACTTAAAAACGTAATTAATAGTATATTTAAGTAATCGGATGCATATTCTTTTAAAGTCGAAATGATATCGAAAATGTCATTTCGAGATTATTGATTAAAGTTTTGGTAAGATTAATTCGATTTTCAAAGAATTATCTTGCGGCACAATGGTATTTTAATTTTTTGCATACTGAACAATAGAATTTTGAAAACAATAAATTTGAAATTCTAACTGTGCAAACCCTAATTTTTAATTTCTTCAAATTCAAATTTTGGCGTTGCTATTTATCAGAATATAAGTTTTAAAAGCACCTTTCACTACAGCTAGGGCCTGCCGCACATGCGCTTACAGCGCACACCTTCAATCAATCAGTATTTTGTAGTTGCTTATTGACATTTTCTCACTCTAATACAATACTAACATTTTCATCAATGTCATCTTACAGTTATAATTCCCTTTTCTACATTGGAGCCATGATGAAATTTTTATTAAATTGCATTTATTCTGCAAAATCAATCACCATTTGCATCTAAGGTAAATAGAATACATATTCTAATATTCTATTTACCTTGATTTATCTATTGTTTGCCAAATATCAGGTAGCAAAATTTCTCGTTTTGAAAAGCTACTTGCTTTTATTACCTGCAAATTCCTCGCAGACCGCAATTACCGAGTCCCGGTTTGAAAATTTTTCAAGTTTCAAACAAATAAACCAATATGGCATTATTTCTATTACTCAAGAAAGGGCTACATAAAATGAGGCCATGAGAGCGAAAGTGGTGTAACCCCAAATATAGCTTTTAGAGATATTCTAGGTTATAATTTATCTACTTTTTCAAATATTTTTTCCAAGTTTATTTTTCGCCTTTCCACTCCCAATATTGATTTAAATGGTTATAATAATAACATTTTATATTTAAATACTATTGATTTTGTTCAAAATAGCAAATCAGAGATTTTAATGTGGGTTACACCACTTTTGCACTAACAATTCTAACTTTTATAGGAAAATAATGATGGTTACATTATTATACAGTCATAACCACAATAGATTTTCTTAGATTGCTCTCTTTATATAGTATTATGATTATTAAACTAAATAAGACAGAATATTTTGAATATAAAATAGTTTACTTATTCAATTTATTTCATACTAGCTGGATACCGCTTCGCCTGGGTCTCCCTAAAATTAAAATGCTTTGCCTTTGTGTGAAGTATTTTTATTTTCCAGTATCCTGCTTTGCCTGAGGTTTTCTTTTGACGGAAAATCTTGCTTCCCGTTCCTAGAGCATTTCAGAATGATTTTTAGTCTTACTTCCCATTAGTCAAACATTTCTCTCCTGCTCTCACATTTTAATGATATTATAGCACAGAAACCTTGCCCAAGTCCTACTGACTTGTTAGAGTACTTCTTGATTGAAATCGGTCAAACGGTCTAGGCATTATTAAGAGACGAACAAACAAACAAACAAACATTCAATTTTATATAATAGATAAAGTATAGCAAAAAGTATAAAATATAATATAAAACACAAAAATTATAAGAAATATGGGGTCACTTTGATGGTAATTAACTTTCTTCGTCAGAATCATACGATTCCACTCTCTCTTCGTTTTCAATATCTGAAGTTTTAAGTTATTATAAAAAATATGGTGAACTGGAGGAACAAACTGCAATAGTTCCATCAAATCCTTCTTTTTAGCTTCATTAATAACATGTCCATTTGGGTATAAAACGTCAAGATTAGGAATTGCCCTTGAACACCTCTTTTGTAAGTTCACCGTATCAAATAGTGTACTTTCATTATTACTGTATTTGTAGTTTATTGAAAAAGGGTTTGATTTTAAAAACTGTAACCACTGTATTTTCAGCCACTCCATTTTTCCTTTATTTACATTTGCCTTTCTGTTGGTAATATTTTTGTCTAGATTTCTTGTAGAATATATAATTGTTGAATCTACTTTGATTATTTTAAATGGATCTCTCTTCCTTGCCGCAGCAATGACTTTATGCCAATCATCGGGAACATAAATTTCTTTAAAATACTTCTTCTGCCTTTCTATTAACCCAAAGTCTTGATCACAAGGCAGGAAAGAGTGTCCACTGACCAAGAATTTGTGATCAATTTGATCCACGACATAGTCTGAATTAGACACAATATACTGGCAAAGAACAGCCATTTTGATGTTACGGTTTTGTCCTCCGCATTGGTCAGAATACATAATTAGTTTAGTTGTTGTAACATAGTTTTCAATAAAATGCAAAGACATGATCCTATTTCTTGCGGTCCTCGTGAAGTAACTGACTCGTCCCATACATACATGTAGCCTTTGTTGGTTCCCAAGTTATGAATTCCCAAACAATACGTCCAAAGCTGTCTTTATAATAACATATACCAGTACTAAGTACTGGTGTCGAAAATCTTCATTAAATCAAACGCTATTACTGTTGTATTATTTTCAGTATTCTTGGCCGATTCCGCATCGTTTTCATTCCACTTCTTGCAGAATCCGCTTTTCTTTGATGCAGTTCAGTGCTTCACTTAGTTCTACCTTTTCTGGTTCGTTTGTCGAGTATTTTAATTTATTTTCATACATGTCGCATTTCTTACAAGAGTCCGAGATAGGTTGATGAAATGATAAATTAAATTCGGTGTTGAATATTTTTCGAAATATAAATTGTGATACTGGGTTGGGGTGACAGCTTTTATATAAGTGATACATTATCTGAAGCTCATATCAGGAGCCAAAATTTCCTATTTTCGGTTTTATGACGGGTATAATGTGACTCATATGTTAGAAATTGGCGGATAAATGTTCGAATTTCTGTCAATTTCTCCTCACTAGTTTTATTCACCGGTTTATTCTTACCTCTTTTGTCCAGAGGTAGAGTGTTAGTTTCTGATTTGGTCTTAATCAATCTGCTAACTCTTCCATCAGAAACTTGAAAGGTTTTCAAGAAAAACTTTTACATATCTTAACCTCTTTTCCACCAGTATCAGGCAAATAATAAAGGCATGTTCTTTGCCTTCTAGATTGCTCTTTACCACTGTAAATTCGGCCTCTATTTACAATCTTTATCAGTGATAACAAAAGAATTTTGCAAATTGAAATTTGCCATTTCGTAAAACTTAGTGAACTGCGTAATCCGCTGGCTGGCTTGAATTTTAGGTGACATTTATTTGGACAAGAGCAATCTTCAATGCAATGACTTTTGAGAAACAACTAAACCAGCTTTAGAAATGTATTTCTCACCTTTCGCACCTTCGTTTTCCGTTGATTTCGTATCCACATGTCTTCATTTTAGTACGTTTCCTGGATTTCATTGTTTCATTGCCATTTGAATATGTTGTAGGTATATCTTGTTGTGTTAGTGACAAAATATTGTTATTTGGATGATCTATTGTATCAGTTATGGAAGTATTTGTTGCTTCCAATCCATCTGGCGAAACTGATCTTTCATGTTCTGATGGTAGATATTCTGAGCCGGAGTCTTCAAAATCTTCACCACTTTCGCCCTCCAAAATTTCTAAATATGTACAATAAACATTAATTAATAATAACATAAAATCCAAACGTGTGACTGCATACACTTTGAGGTTAGCTTTTAGTAATGAATATAATATTATGGTTTTGACTTACCTTTCAACCACTCTTCTGTATTTTGTTTATCAGTCATTTTTACACTATATTAAAACGTATTACAGCAAATCCAAACAAATAAAAAAAAATAAGCGATTTTAATCACGCAATGCCTGTTCAACGTTAACTGCAACAAACTGAATGCAATAGAGGTGTATCCCCCATACACCACTATTGCTTTGAATTATTCATTAAATTTGCGAATGCAAAAACAATGTTTCACTACCATCTATTGGAATTTTATGATAATGTTGGTTACATCAGTTTTACTTCAAAGATATTACTATGAAAAAGGCGTTTGACAAAAATCCAATTTTGACAATTTGAGGTTACACCACTCTTGCTCTCACGGCCTCAAATATAATTTTAATGCCTCTAGTTGTCTCCTCTCACCTTAAGATTTTATGACATCAAGTGGGTTTATTGCCGGTATAATTGTTAAGTCCATAAAGTACTTTTACTAATTTTAAGGACATAAAATAATTATTTCATAAACCGTTTTAATAGTTTTCAATTTTCAATTAAAAGGTATTTGATTTAAAGTTGGGTTTAAATAAAGAATAAAACACAAAAATTAATTAATAATTTAAATATTCAAATGAGGTTAGTGTAGATTTAAATTTTAAAATAATTCATTAAAATGTATTAAACAATTTAAAAACATTTTTTAACAAAAAAAATGGAAACAAACGTCCGGGTTAGGCCGGGTTAAAAATAATAAAAAAAATCAAGTGTAAATTTATCTGAGACGAAGCTCGAGTAAAACTAGAACATATTACAAATGAAGAAATTCGTAGACGTATGTCAGGATACGGTAACAGATAAATTGATAGAAGAATTTGAAATGGTTCGGACACGTACTCAGAATGGAAGATCGACGATGGCAAAAAGTTTTAAAATGAAACCTAGACGAAAAGAAAGACCGCGAAGATCTTGGAATGATCTACAAATGAAACCTACATAAAAGATGCTCTGGACAGAAAATTGGCGTTTGAGAACCAAGCCGCGTATTGCAGTATAACCGGAATATATAATAAATTTCTCAAGTGCATAGAATATTATCGATCATTTCGACAAGCAATCGAAAATATGTAAGAGAAAAATAATAGAACAATATTCTATACAGGAGGAAAATTCCGTGAACTATGTACTTACAATTAATTTGCATTATTTTAATTTCAATTACGTTTATATTAATACGCAAAGAGTGCCGGTTATGATTATATTGATTCAATTTTACCGCCCTAAATGTTAAAAAAAATCTTTTTGAAATGAAAAATTTAAATTTGAAAAATAAAATAGGTGTAGGTATTTTCAAGTTGTAAAATGTTTACAAGTGCCCCCCTCCAAATGAAATCCTAGCTACGGGCCTGACGAAACAGATAGGCTACAAAGAAACGGTAATATAGTATGGCTTTGGAAGGAACGTAGTTTTATTTTGAATAACAAACATTTTAGAATGTAAAAGCAATGTGGAATTCTACAGCAAAGCAAAATAATTACAAAAACATTATTTCATAAAATTTGATGTGAAGTTTAATTATCGAAAATGAATCGGTAATTTCTGCATTGGTGATTGGTAGATTTCAGTAGACAACTTAAATGCTCGTTAAATATAAATCTGATTGGACTTCATTTTGAAATTAGGTCTCGTGATTGGTGGACTGGTTAGTTATGACGTCAGAGGAGATAGTCAACATAATAACATAATTAACAGCTCGTGAAATTGTGATTTCTGGTATTTATTCCATCAATCGTATAGAAATGATTGAAATAATTGACATTTGCTTGAAAATCGTTTAAAAATTAAATGACAACTTCAGCAAGTTGATAGACGCTTTTAAAATGTAATCGTTAATAGTAGGATGCAGAATATAGGCAATATTCAACTTTTGTAATAATACAACAATCGAAAACAATAAATAAAAAAATTAAATTTTTTGAACCAATAAGTTGTAACTTAAAATAAATTTTCTGGCTCTTGGAATCGCAAATTGTTATATAAAGTTAGCATACAATAAATTTGAATACTAATTTAATATTTGTTTAGTAATTTATATAGAAATACAATGTTCTCCGTACAAATATGGGTTTAAAATGAATTATAGAAAAAAAGTAACTTCCAATTGAATAGTATGTAGTTCGTCAATACTTCACATATTTCATAAAATTTCAATAACTTCATAATACTTCACCTTTATTTCATGATACTTCACCTACTTCACCTCTACTTCGCCTACTTTACGTCTACTTTATGATACTTCACCTCTACTTCATAATACTTCACCTACTTCACCACTACTTCATGAGACTTCATGTACTTCATGAGTTGTGTACAAGAAACTTCACCAGCGGTTAACCCCTCGGTCATATGACATAAATTTAATCTCGGTAAATCCATGATCACTTTGCGAATTTTTCAGTTTAGCTTTTCTATTCCGTCATAAGTTGTCCATGATGATACGCAATTGTCACTAGTATATGAACATCACTTTCATCAATGTCGGTAATTATTGTCTTTTCATTTACACTCGCGATAACTTGTGTTTTATTTCACTAATCAAAATTTTGGGGTAATACGCCAGTAAAATAAAAAAAAGCAATTAATTAAAAACGATAAATACTATGTATATTATCTACTTACCAAAAAAAGGATTTGCCTAGTACTACTTAAAAAAAATTTTAGTTTTGTCAAGAGTAGTTAAATTAATTGCCCCTTGAGGTTAATTTGTTCTTCCTCGGATGGCTTACAATTTTTAGAAACATATTGGAAAATATGAAAAAGAACTGCCATTTGGTTCCAGGTAGAAAAAGTTGGTGCTTGTTGTAAAGTTTCCGATATTGATGTTCTTATGAATTTAGTTAGTAATTTAAAAAAAATTGTTAGTAATGGGTTTAATTATAAGGGATATGTAAGTGATTTATTAAAAAGTTTAGTTTATATTTTTAAGATCCTTTAAGGTAAATTTCAATAAAATTTAATTCAATTTTTAGAATTGAGTTAGAACTATTGTTTTAAAAACTGTACAAAAGGGACGTATGTAGTTAGTGGAATCTAGTCACAGAAAAATAAAAAATTTTGAAGAATGTCTATTAACTTGAATTTTTATTTTGGTTTAATTCAGTGTCGATTTTGATTAATTTAATGTGATTAATATATATTTTATTTCATGTTAATTAATTTTAAAATACTATACTATTAATATGGACGTTGAATTCATTTGATAGTTATGGTTTAAAAACAGTTTAAAAACCTTAGATTAATTTTTAGATTCAATAACAAGGAAGCCCGGACTGGAAATAATTTAGTTAACACTCGTTTGAGCGGTCCCAGTCTGTTTTTGTAAAAATATTAACAATATCTTTATTTTGATCAAATAATAAACAGCAATAAAGTAAATTAATAATAAATATATAACAATAAAAGAAGGCATCCGGAAGAGACGAACTGCCCGGCGAACTATGGAAAAATGGAAATCAACTGAAGAACAGAGTATGCGAGTTAATCTTGAAAATATGGAAGCTAGAAGAACTGCCGGATGAGTGGAAAACGGGTAGAATAGTCCCAATATTCAAGAAAGGAGACGCAGAACTTTGCAGGAACTACAGGAATAATGTTATTACCAGCTGCTTATAAAATACTATCCACAATAATCCTGAAAAGACTCAAGAGTTACACCGAAAACATAATAGGTGATTATCAATACGGATTTAGACAAGGTAGATCTACAGTCGATGCCATCCATGTCTTAAAACAACTGAAAGAAAAATGCCATGAACATAGAATTGGATTGCACCTTCTCTTCGTGGATTTTAAACAAGCCTTTGATACGGTGAACAGGGCAAAACTGTATGAAATAATGGACCACCTGAAAATACCCGAAAACTGATAAGACTAGTACAAACAACATTGAAGAATACCAGTGCAACAGTACTAAGTAGAGAGGGAGAGACACAAAGTTTCGATATAACAGCGGAGTCAGACAGGGTGATGCACTGTCGGCGACATTATTCAATGTCATGATTGATCGGGTGGTGAAGGAAATGGTGCGAGAGAACGCTCGCTACTAGAGAGGACAACTAATAGCATATGCGGATGATGTTGTTATAGTCGCAAGATCAAGAAGAAAACTAGAAGAAATGTTTAAAAGATGAATGAGAAACTAACAAGATCGGACTGAAAATAAACGAAGACAAGACGAAATATATGGAATGCGGACAAAAGATGGATAACATGGAGGTGACATTAAAAATTGATGGCTTCGCCTTTGAACGGGTTAAAGTTTTTAAATACCTTGGAGTGCAGATAAGCAGCACTGGTTTAGGAAGTGAAGAGATCAAGGACAAAATACAGAACGGATACAGAGCATACTACGCAAACAAGGAGCTGTTAAGGAACCGAAAAATAAGTATGAATATTAAAATGAAGGTGTATAAAAGTTTGATAAGACCAGCAGTGACGTATGCGTCCGAAGTGTTGTGCATGACTAAGAAAGAAGAGAACCAGATGAGGGTATTTGAACGAAAGATACTGAGAAAAATAATAGAACCTGAAAGGATGGAGGAAAATGTATACAGAAGAAGAACAAACTATATATTGTGAAATTTATTAAAGCGCAGAGACTGAGATGGCTGGGGCATCTAGAAAGAAGGGACAATGAAAGTACAATAAAAAAGATAGTAAGATGGCGACCAAGTGAGGTATGAGATGGATGGATGCGGTGGCTGAGGATCTGGAGAGGATGGGGATAGAAAACTGGAAGGAGAAATGTAACGACAGGAAGACATGGAAAAATAGTATTCGAGACTAAGTGCCACCCCAATTTATAAATAAATTTTGTAAATGTAGAAGTAGGATGAGGAATAATCCACCTCTTAAAAAGGATTGTAAAGACCTCATACGAGGTTGCTATGTTTCGTATGAAATAAATGCATTTATTGTTATTATTATAACAATAAAATAAATGAGAGCAGTTAAGATTCCCGGATCGCGATTTTACCATTTTGAAGTGGATTATGAAAGATGAGGGTCTAATTAGCGTATAAAAAAATAAAATTTGCGGAATATTCACAATTTTGAAAAAACGCTTTAAAGTTAATTTGGAATGCAATTTTATCATTGGCTCTTTTCAACTATAACCCGCCCCAAAATTGAAAGAGGCTGTGGCGACAGTAAATATACCAGAATCTCGGTTTTCACGACGAATTATGATAGATAATGGTGTAATTAGCTAATAAAAATTAAAGTTGTGATCGGACAACAAATTTTCGAAAAAATCACTTTTGTGTGAATTCGTTTCGAGATGGTTGCACTGTCAAAACCTATTCTCCGCACCTACGCGACCCTCCGGGTCGCTCCGAAACGACTTTGACACGTGCTAAACTCATTAAAAACATCCTTAAGCGGCTCCAACTCGAAAATTTTGAAAGTTGACGCGACGGATCTCTGAGCGACTGGTATCAACCACTAGTCACTGTCGAAAAGCACACGTACCGCCAACAGAATAAATGATACCTTTTCATTTAATACACTTACATGTATTTCTTATAAATTTGCAATTTTCAAAATGAAATTGTGGCTTATTACAACTCCGACAAGATTGATCCTCACCTTAAAGACTTGTATTTTTGTGTTCTTTCGTTTGGTATAGCCATTTCTATAGGAAAAGTGAGCTCTCAACATTTTAACTCTAAATAAATGCACATTTCTGAACAAAGCAAAATAAAAGTAGAAAACTAATAACTAAATTCAAATTAACATATTATTAAAATTATACATCTAAAATAACATTTCAAAACTTAACAAAAGCATATTATTCTAATTAAGTTGTAATATTATTTTAGAGTCAAAAATTCAATGATTAAATTTAAAGTTGATTTGAATTTAGCGCGTTCTCTGACTTCTGTCGCGGCGGCATGGGAAGGAAAGAGGGGATAGCGCGTTGCGTCTTTTCCGCTTGACGGCACTTGTTGCTGGGTGTTGAAACGATGTGTACGTTCGTAATACTGTTCCTATTTTAATAATGTTTTAAAATTTAAATACTTATTATCACAATAAAACTTGTCTGCATTTATAATTACTTACTGTAAGTACAATTTTATGTAACATTAACAAAAATTCAATAATATCGATTATTCGTTTTCATCCTTTTGTTTGAGGAAGCCATATTGATTTTTCTTCGGTGTAGGTTATTTTGAAATGGCTTTGTCTATGTTTGTATTTTCTTCTAAAACATAATACTTAAAGTAAGTGAATACAGTGGAACTCGATTGATGTGGAATTTGATTGATTGCCATATTATATTAATTTTAATAGTATTAAAACCTAACTTTAATTTTCTTAAACTAAACTTTTACACTCAATTTTCGACGGCTAATACTTTTGACATTGCTATTTGGCCTTTGGCCTCACTTGAGGACTCTTAACAGAAATTGTAGGCGATTACTGTTTGGCCTTCGGGATCATTCAGGTTGACCTGACAGAAAGTGTATGTTATTGTTGTTTAGCCTCACTCAGAGAGTTAGATAGTATTTGCACAACATTAATTATTTAATTAGATATAATGAACTGCTTTACATGGACTATTTTCATTGCAATAAAAATTTCTTTCCCATAGATCCCATAGATGGTAACCAGACGGAAGTCGGGAGTAGATCCAGAAATTACTTCTACTGCTGTTCCTATAAAGACAACAATGCCGCACAAGAATTTTGCTCAGGATTCGCCTCCAAGTGATGAGCAACAAATGCAAATAGGTTATGATAATTTTTAATAATATTATATCATTTTGTACAACTATTGTTTCGTTTTCAGTTAAGATCACAGTAGATCCAAACAGTTTTGCAAATGTGAAGCTGAAAAATGGGAAATATGAGAAGAAGAAAGACTCTTCAGATAAACATCTTAAAAATATAGAAAAAAAACTAGCTTTAATAAATAATAAATTATCTAATGGAAGAAAACCCATGGAAGTAAGTGGTCCAGAAATTGAATTCCAAGAAATTCAGAGCATTTCCAATAGCAATCCAAAAGTTAGGGTGGTATCGAGTACCGAACCATTGCAGTATGAAGAAATACAAATTATAGAACCTAAACCTGAAGAACCGATAATAATAACAGATGACAATGTAATAATCGATTATTCTGATTTTGCAACCGTTTTTGTTGAGGACTTACATTACTACCATTTCGTTGAAAAATGTATATACCAAATTATATGCAATTCACAAACTTCAATAGCTGGAGAAACTGAAAATAAATATCCCGAGTTGTATGATTGTCGAAAATTAATTTTTCAACGGATTTCGCGAACCATGCACGAATATTGGAATGGACACGAAATTATAAATTTCGATTGCAATAGGTTGCTCGACGAAATTAAAACGACTTTCGTAGAAAAATATAATAGTGACATCAGCAATTATAAAATTTTAACATTTTTGCACGACATTATATTAACTTGGGAAGAAACTGGTAATGGTTTCCTCAAACTCTTTTGTAATCAGATCAGTCATCACATGATGTTAATTAACATGCAAATAGATAACGATACAAGTCAGCCCGCAAAATCTATTATATCCAGTACTTCCAAAGCGACTTTTGGCAATGATATTGTATCTTTCCCTCAAGCAGGTAAGTTTAGATAGTATTAATAATTATAGTATGTGATTTACGATTGGTAGTCTCAGCTCCATAGTAAGTGATGATTGTAGATAGTATTTGATAAGTTTTTTACCGGATAGGCTTTTTAATGCTATGGCGTCCAAGTAAGTGAAAGATTTGAAAAAAGGTCAGTTTTAGTGCCAGTAGTATATAAATATTAGATAATGGTAAATCCAAAGTTGACTAGCACGTTATGTAATCGGAGAGGCTAAAGAGGGAGTTAATCTTGGGTTAATTGGATTCGAAATTTATACAGCTTAGAATAATTTAATGACATAATTGGCTGTCAAGTTTTTTATATTAACTCAAAGTTTGCTAATAAGATGAGTTTACAAAGAGCCGATGTGTAAAGAATTGCGAGAACATGCAAACAAACACTTGTTATCATATAGATAACATAATTTGTAAACAACTTATCCTACAATATTTATCAGTCCATTTGTGCTTTTTTATTATTCTAGCTCCAAAAATTTGATTTCTTTCCGTTGCACATGCAACCGATTTGCAATAAATAGAAACTGCTGCCAACAACCTTCCAAAATATTATATTTGTTCCAAATATTCGACATAATGTATCGATATAATATATTATGCTAACAATTTGAACAAGGAAAGTCTATGTTTACGCTGATAAAACCCGTTAAAAATTTTTTTTTCGAATTTGGAAGAATTACTCTAGGACCTTGGTGTTAATTTCAAATCACTTATTGTAATAAAATGATTGTCAATGATGTTTTATACCTTAAAAACTATTTAATTATTTCTCACAGAATGACATTTCTTTACATACATTACCACTTGAATGTAATTACGAAATCTGAAACTGTAATGGTTTTATCATTGTTGTGCATATTCAAAATTTAAAAAATATTTGTTGATACTGGACTATAGCCTACTGATCACAGTCGAAATAGTTCTACAATGAGGTCAAACTTCTAACTATTCAGCTGTTTGTATTAATAGTTTCAATTATTGAATACAATTGCAATTTCTTTTTTTTATTCCTATAGTTACCCTTGCTGTACAAAGTACTTCAGAACAAACTTTAAGTACAGAACCAGTACAACAATTTCTCCTCAGCCAATTCAAGAATTACTTGCAAATCCACAACAATCTGTCTCTAGTCAACCTATGCCAATGGAACAAAATTTGTGGATTCCTGAATCACCCTACCAAGCTCACTACCAAGAGGTACAAAACACTTTGCCTACCAACACCTCAAGGTACAGCACTATTGAGGAACAGGTAGAAAATACCCTACCAACTAAAGGTTCTGGTCAAAATACTGAAGCAGAAGTAGTGTCGGAGAGACTGACGCATTTGTGAGTACAATTAATTACAGATCATTTTAATTCAAATCTATCAAATCTATTGAAAAAAGTGATTATTTTGAAAACTTGTTGAGCTTTATTTTTTATTATAAATTTAATTGTCATTTGCAACTTTTGTGTGGGATTGCAAAAACCGAAGAAATTAAAATAATTAATAGTAACATACGGGCGTTGCTTATTGCATTGGTATTAAGGCATAAAACACTTTAATGTACTGAGCATTTACACTAATGGTATTTTATAGAGTACCATTTTATACTGCATTGATTCATCCATGCATGCAATTTCGTCCAAACTCCAACTTTGTTTTGAAATTCTCATTCTTTTTTGAAATATTTAATAAAACCTAATATTAAACAAAAAGATTTAAAAAAATTGTTACCTTGAACCAATTTTAACCAAAATTTAATCAGCTGTAATTCCTACCATAAAGATAAAAAATCTAAAATTTCCTGTTCGTTTTTTAAATATTAAATAAAGATTAAACAAACAATAAAATTTAAAATAATAAAAAATAGTTCTCATAAACGAATATTAACTAAAATTTAATCAGTTCTAAATATTGATATACATAAGTATGCGAAATCCTAAATTTGGTTTTGAAATTCTTAATAATTTTTAAAACATTAATTAAAAACTAATATTAAATAATGAGATTAAAAAAATAGTTCCTATCAATTAATGTTAACCAAAATTTACAAAATCTTATTCTACCTTAAAGATATGAAATCTTAAATTTGATTTTGAAAATCGTTTTAGTTTTTAAATATTAAATAAAGACTAATATTAAATAATAAATTTAAAAATAATAAAGCAAACACAAAAATAGAAAAAAAAGTTTCTTTTATTTAATTTATTGAATTCACTCAGTTGTTTTACATTTGTTAAAACTGTTGATCATAAAATTTTCTTCTTAATCTCTTTTTCTTGCATGAACTGCATCTATTAAAACATTTGCAACTGAAAGATCTTAAAATATTTTATTTTCTAGTTTGTTTAATTTTGAGTTGCTTCATTAAACAATGTTCTATTAATTTTTCAATTTATCCTCCAAATACTTATAGATTTATTTTCTTTGGCCAAAGCAGATTTATTATTGCTATGGATTTTTTAATCTATTTAAATACACAACATATGTAATGGACTTACACCCACATTTAATTTGCTAGTTTAGTTATTTTAATTTTTAATACATTGGAAGTATCACATTCATTTAATTTTCAAACACACTGCAGAAATATCATTTCAAAAATTAGACTCGTTTTGTAAATTGAAAAATTGAAATATCTTCAACCACATTTATCTTATATGTTAAGCTTTTAATTTTACTATATGTGTTCAAGAATTTACCTTAAAACTTGGTAATTTTTAAGTACAGTTTAAGTCAGCATTATAATGAGTTTTTCAGGAAACTCACGCCAAATTTCAAGAACATTTTCAACTTAAGAGAACTAAAGAATTAAATTTTTATTTTCAAAATGCCATTTGGCAAAAAAACGAAATTGCTGTGAAATTGCAGCAATTGAAACAACCGAAAAATTTAAATAAATGGCATGAATTTGTAACAATAAATATGTAAAATATAATTACAGGTTCATTTAATAACTATACTGTTAAAAGCCCTTTAAGAAATTTTACATAAATGTGAAGAAGGAAGTTTGAAATACATTTAACAAAATACCGGCGTAAAGCCTTCATGAATTTGTAATTATAAATGTCATGAAGACAGGTTTGAAATAATTTAAAAACTCATAGCGAAACTTTTCAATGTAAATTTGTACTTAAATGTGCACTAAAGGACATTTTAAAATAACATTTATTCATTTTAATTATTTAAACAATTATGTTTAACAAATTTTAAAAAATTATCTTAATTAGGTGAAACTTTGTTAGATATTTGAAATATGTACAGTAATTTAATTTTATATTTGTATACATTATTATTTAGTAACAGGATAAAATTTCAAAAACCTTTGGTTTAATTATTTTTAACAATAACTAAAAACCAAAGATGAAAAGACAACATTTAAAAGTATTTACAAATATACAAAAGTCGTCGATTCCCCCGACAGAATCAAAGACCAACCCAGTCCAGCCTAAAGTCGTATTTTCCCGTACAAGATTGATTTTAAAAGTTTGCCTTTATGCTTTGAAAAATTAAATTGGTCCAGATGTAATCTAATTTTTTCGAATAACTCGTTGTCTGAAACGACAGCCTTCAAAATTTGTCGGTCGATTGTTTGATAAAATCACCGATTTATTCAAAATTGTTTCTTCGTTAAACCCTAAAAAAATTTATTTTTTTTTTTTAAAAAAAATTTGGTTTAAATTTTTTTTAAAACAAAGTTTTTAATTTTTTGACCCAATTTTTTTTTTTTTTTAAGTTTTCCCCAAAAAAAAAATTTTACGAATTTTTTTTTTTTTTTTAAAATTTTTTCCTTTAAATAAAACCCAAAGAAAATTTTTTTTTTTAAAATTTTTTGTTTTTTAAAACCGGATTTTTTTAAAAAATTTTTTTTTAAAGGGGCAATTATGTTTTTATGAACTTTTAAAATTTAAATTTAAATTTTAAAAAATTTAATTTCAATTTAAAAAAAATATTAAATTTTTTTTAAAAAAATTTTTTATTTTTTTTTTTTTTTTCTTTTAATTTTTTTTTTAAAAATTTTTAAAACCAAAATTTTTTTTAATTATTTAAAGTTTTATTTAACATTTTGGTTTTTTTTCAAATAATTTCTTTAAAATTTTCGACAAATTTTTTTAAATTTTTTGTTCTTTTAAATTTTTCCTTTTTTATTTTTTTTTTGGTAATGACCATCTTAAATTCCTTTTTTAATTTTTATCACTTTTTTCTTTAAACAAATTGATTTCATTAAATTTTCTGTTGGAACATTCTTGTCTTAATTTTTTTTATTCAATTGACATTTATTTTAATTTGTACAATACAATCATCAACACTCCATTTGATTCGAACCAAAATCATTTATTTGCTGTATTTAAATTTGGTTAATTTTTACCAAAGAAAAATCGAATTTTGAAAATTACTAAATTTTTAATAATAACAAATTGTTTACATCGTTATTTTTTTTATGTTTAATTTTTATACCGAAATTTGATGCCTTTTTAATTAAATTAAAATACTATCTTGTTGTATTTGTTAAAGATATTGTAGCTCAACTGATGTTAAATTGTCGATGGTAACATAATAAACATAAAAAGGACTTTCAAATTGATTTTTAAAAAGTTCAGCTGTTATCATTGCTCTGTCGATTCGTGCAATTTTTTTAATTCTGTTTTAATCGATTTTTAAAAACAAAATAATTTTTAAATTTTAAATTATCGTTTACCTTCAAATTTCAGTAATAACAATATATCTTTTCTTAGGAAAAGTTAGATCTTATTTGTTTAAACGCTGGTATTCATATATTAATATTTCATGTTATTTTATCCAAAAAGTTCAATTTATAAATATTCTTAATCTAAGTTTTGATTACGATTTAACACTGTACAGCGTTTAAATCTTTCAATATACATTGATTATTTTTAAATTTAAAAGTGAATCTAAATTTCAATACATATTTTTTGGTTCATAAATGTTGAGTATCCTTTTGATTAATAATTTTGTTTGTTAATTGACTCATCGTAATTTTTTTTTAAAATAATTTACTTTTAAAAAAATTTAAATTAAAAATTTGTTTCATGCTTTTACTAGTTTAATTTTGATTCAAATAAAAAATAATAATCTTTATAAATTCATAATTTATTTTTTATTCGCTTATAATGATTTACATTTTAATTTAATTTATTATTAATAAACTGTTTTCATTCTAATTTTCTTGCTGATACTTAATATAATTTATATCGACTTATTTTAAATTTTATTTAAATTTGGGATAAAATTTATTGTCCTTATTTAGTAATTTTACCTAAAACTTTTGGATTTACCAATTTCAAAGCATCGATACTTCAGTTCTGTCAGGACTGAACGCCTTTTGAACATATCATTTTCTTATCGTTACCACACTGTTATGAAATTATGCCTTCCTGTATAAATCTTGATTTTAATTTGTTGTAATCCTCATATCTCGTAATTATTTTAACCTTATTACCTAAATATTTTAAGTGGAAATTTTGTTTACATATTCCTTGATGTCGTTGGTAATTTTACATGACTTTTGGTAATCCGGAGACTACGATTGGTTTAGGCTTAATTTTTTAGGTAACGAAGTTGCATTTGATGTCACAACGTCCTGTTCCATGTTTTCTTGAGTATTGTTTAACAACTCGAATTGGTTTCTAATTAACATTATACATCGTTTCACTCATCCTTGCTTTTGGTCTTTTTGCCTGATTGGTTTCGGCAATCGTAGTTTTATTCTCTTCGGAGTAAGTGAACTGTTACCGTTTAAGTTTTGCTTGCCTTCATTTTGTTGAGCAAATTTGGTTTCATAACCTAAAATAAAATTTGTAATTAGATGCGCCACTTAGCGCAATTCACAGTAGATATTTTTCGTTTCCTTCAATGATTATTATTACAATTTAATTTACTTTAAATTAACTAGATACAATAAATCAAAAATTGCAATATTGCACAATGTTAAATTATTAATACTACGTCACACAATAGTATCGCGCAGTAACAACACGACCGATCGCTATGAGCTCTCGGCGCCGAATGATAAAGGAACTTGAAAGTTCATTTAAAACTCATACCGGCGAGAAGCCCTTTTATGTGAAATTTGTAACTATAAATGTGCACGAAGGCAAGTTTGAAAGTACATTTAAAACACATACCGGCGTAAAGCCGTTTGCGTGTGAAATTTGTGATTATAAATGTGCATATAAAGCAAGCTTGAAACTTCATTTAAAAAGTCATACCGGCGAAAAGCCCTTTTCATGTGAAATTTGTGACTATAAATGTGCAGTGAAGGCAAGGTTGAAAGAACATTTAACAACTCATACCGGGAGAAGCCCTTTTCATGTGAAATTTGTGACTATAAATGTGCATAAGGCAAGCTTGAAACTTCATTTAAAACTCATACCGGCGAAGCCCTTTTATGTGAAATTTGTGACTATAAATGTGCAGTGAAGGCAAGGTTGAAAGAACATTTAACAACTCATACCGGGAAAAGCCCTTTTCATGTGAAATTTGTGACTATAAATGTGCATGAAAGCAAGCTTGAAAGTCATTTAAAACACATACCGGCGTAAGCCGTTTGCATGTGAAATTTGTGACTATAAATGTGCATATAAAGGAAGCTTGAAACTTCATTTAAAAGCTCATACCGGCGAGAGCCCTTTTCATGTGAAATTTGTGACTATAAATGTGCAGTGAAGGCAAGGTTGAAAGTCCATTTAAGAACTCATACCGGCGAGAAGCTCTTTTCATGTGAAATTTGTGACTATAAATGTGCAGTGAAGGCAAGCTTGGAAGTCCATTTAACAACACATACCGGCGTAAGCCGTTTGCTGTGAAATTTGTGACTATAAATGTGCAGTGAAGGATAGGTTGAAAGTCCATTTAAAAACTCATACCGGCGAGAAGCCCTTTACATGTGAAATTTGTGACTATAAATGTGCAGTGAAGGCAAGGTTGAAAGAACATTTAACAACACATACCGGCGTAAAGCCGTTTGCATGTGAATTTGTGACTATAAATGTGCATATAAAGCAAACTTGAAAGTTCATTTAAAAACTCATACCGGCGAGAAGCCCTTTTTATGTGAAATTTGTGACTTTAAATGTGCATTGAAAGCAAGCTTGAAAGAACATTTAACAACACATACTGGCGTAATGCCGTTTGCGTGTGAAATTTGTGATTATAAATGTGCAGTGAAGGCAAACTTAACAGTTCATTTAAGAACTCATAACGGTGAGAAATCGTAAGCATATAAAATTTGTTCTTCTTAAATTAGGACTAGGTCCTGTTATATCCAACAAGAACCTCGACAAAGATCCGAAGCTACTGCTGGTACTTTGAGCATATTATTTGTTTTACATCTGAAGTACTTTGCTAGACTTGCTTCAGATGAGCCTGTTACCCTATATTATTGTTAATGATGGCAATTCCTTAACATAGGAGGACCAACAGCTTTACGTGCCTTCCGAAGCACGAGGACGGTCATAGAAAGAAGGAAAGTCAGAAAGAAAGCTTTCCTTTGTAGACTCTTCCCGGGTTCGAACCGGGTGCCTTACCATTAGTAGTGGATCGCTCTAACTACTAGGCCAGTGACCGTCTCCTATATAAAATTTGTGACTATAAATTTGCGAAGGAAACACACTTAAACGTTCATTTAAAAATTCATGCAAGGCCTCTTAAAACTCTATGAAGATTTGTGATGTCACATAATAACGTCAAATAAATAATTTAGATACAAATAAACTACCTTATCTGTATTTTTAATAGTTCCTACTTTAAGAAATCCTATTGAGGTTTGGGTAATTTTGAATATTAAGCATTTATCTAATGCAGTAATCGTTAATAATGATTGTTTATGGCGTTAGGGTTAAAGGTTGAATTTTAAAGAAAACCCTTATTGCTTCATTTTGGACTTCGTTATAACCTAAATATAATTATTGTAGTAAGAACAATAATTTTATATTTTCTTAAAATTATGTAAATTAAATTGACAAAATCTGTTTGTGAATCTATATATCTATATATCTATTATATAAAATTGAATGTTTGTTTGTTTGTTTGTTCGTCTTTTAATAACTCCTAAACCGTTCGACCGATCTCAACCAAATTTTGCACAGTTACTCTCTAGGACCCTAAAGAGGTTTTCCGCTAAAACCGGGACCGAAAAGCTTAATTTAAAAAAAGTGAAAAATTGCGGACGAGCATGAATGGATTAACGAGATTCCATCGCCAATACCTGTAATTGATATTGATGTACTTACACTATTATAAGTGATTTCATTTCGTAAAAATAAATCAAGTTATAGCAACCAAAGAACAACGGGAAGCAAGACTGGAAACCGTTCTGAAATACTGGAGAAGAAAAGCTCGGTAAAGCAACCCTGCAAAATCAAAATACTTCAGACAAAGGCAAAGTATTTTATTTTAATGAGACCCAGGCGAAGCCGGGTATCACTAGTATTTAATAAACAAGGTGGAACTCGGATGACCGCAGTTCTTAGGCTTCTATACAGCTACCTTTTTGATTTACAATTATATAATATTTTGTAATTATTTTTAATTTAAATTTATAATTTTTTCTTTACCTGCATGATCACCAGATTATTTTTAATTTGTTTAGTTAGTAACAAAAATGTTCTACCGAGTGACCGGTTGAAATCTGAACATAGGGAAATAACATGGGAAATTGATTTTTTCTAAATTCCTGCTTCCCATTATAACGGATATGAATAAAAGATATATCAAATCAAAGAGATTTTTTTCCGCGTCTAAAGATCCCCAATACTTGATATTATGTTTTTTAATTATATATTATAGTTATATTATAGTTAAAAATTCGATACTAAAATTAAGAAATTTTTATTTATAAATTAATATTTTAAAAAAATATTAGCAGGCTTGTTCGATGTATTACGTCAGTTACAGCATCGTTGTTTTTATTTTGACGGATTAAATTATTATTTTGACGGTAACTGACGTAATGCGTCGAACCAGCCTGCTAATATTTTTTTTAAAAGCCCTATTTCTTAATTTTAGTATCGAGTGTTTAACTATATAATTAAAAAACAAAATATCAAAAAAATATAAAATAATAATTACGCCAATCAATCGAGTTGCACATCAATCGAGTTCTATTATATTTACCCACTGGGAGGACATTTTTTATAATTTTAAAACTTATTTGAAATTTAAGATGAACCTCAGAATTGTAGCAACGCAACGATCGGTATAATTATGTTAATTGGAATTTTTATAATAACAACTGTAGATAGTCGCAGCAACCATTTTTGTACTTGGTACTGCATAAAATAAAAAAATATTATATAAACGAAACAAAACGCAACATTTGAATAAAAATACAGAAAATCGAAAGAATTTAAGAAACTGAATGTAATGGAAGACATTCAATCTTATAGTGTCCAAGCTATACCACACATCTCCTTAGTCTGGAGAAAGATTTAAATTTCAAATTAGGACTACTTCGCTTTCCTGATATACCTAAGTAGAAACTGTGTCGAAAACAAATATCGGTTTGCTGTAGAATATATAAAAGATTGCGTCAAAATTGTCAAATGAAAAGAATATTCTTCATAATCAACTTTGGCCAACTGTATAACAAAAGTTAATCCTCGGATTATGCTGATCCGTGGATCAAGTTTGGTGATTGGTTGGCTTTTAAATTTTCAACCAACCATCAGGCTTGATCCTTGGATCATCATAATCCGATGATATGCCCTAATTTTTCTATATAAGAAAAACACTTTCTGATCAAAAAAGTATTTATCAGAACATAACTCAGTCATGACGAAAGGAAAAACTAAAGCAGGAAGAGGCAACTCAAAACTTCATTTGGAAACTGTACATGAGAAAAAAGGTATAGCAAGTCGCAAAAATTTAAAACAGAAACTTAAAAACCCCGAAAAATATAAAGATCGCAAATTATGTTTAAAGACAGAGATGCAATTGTATGCTCAAGTTACGCAGCATTTAGGTAACGGTTGGATTTCTGCGTTATGTTTGGACGGTGTAACACGATTATGCCGCATACGAGGTTCTATGCTATATAAGGGAGAAATGGTTCGTTTAAACGACATAATTTTAATTTCTTTGAGAGATTATCAGCCCAAGAAATCGGATGTGGTACGTAGTTACCGTAAAGATGAGGTGGAAGAGTTAATATCCTTAGGAGAAATTCCGGATGACTTTTTTCACTCTTTCGTACCATGAAAGGTTGTTAAAGAAGGTGCTGACTGGTACTAAAACAAAAGATTGTAGAAGTAAAATCTCAAAAATTGCACAAATCAATCGTAAAAGAAAAGATAATGAAAACCAGAACATGTTAATTCCAAAAGAATGACTATATTTTTGAAGAGCAACATGTTGATGACTACGTATCTGAAGAAAAGACTGCGAGCAAGAAGACAAAGAGGACCTCGATTCGGAAGATGAAGAGGATCTTGATTGCAAAGATGAAGAAAACCTTGATTCCAAAAACCAAGAGGACTGCAATCCCGAAGATGAAGAGCACCTCGATTCTGAAGACGAGGAGGACTGCGATCCCGAAGATGAAGAGGGCATCGATTCCGAAGAAGAATATTATGAACACAAAGACGATTATATATGGGAAGAATATGAATACTAGAATTTGTTAATTATTTTTTATCCTAACGTATTTTTGAATAATAAAAAAATTTGTTATAAATAAAAAAAGCCAAAAATTCCTAATATATAGATAATAGAATATGTTGTTAAAAAAATGCAAAATATCAAAATGCAAAAAATATGACCATATTTATCATTATAACCCACTTTTGTGGGACGCCAAACTCATAAAAGTTAAAAAGTAAAATTTAGTGACAAAAGGTTTTTTTTGTCACTAATTTAGTGACTTTGAATTATGCGGACGGACGGACGGACGGACGGACGGACGACGGACGGACAGACGGACGGACAGACGGACGGACGGACACGAAGCCAGATCATAAGGCTTCTTTCTATACTATGTATAGAAGCCTAAAAAATTCAATTTAATTATTAGCAAATTATTTAATTGATATTTAGTGAATAAGAAAAATAAAATTATTGTAAGTATTGGCAAATAAAATGTGAAGCTGTACATTTGTTTATGTTGCAGTATTAGTTATTAAATGTTTGTTTATGTTTTTGTGCGTTTGTTCTCTTTGTCTGCTGCCAACCTTCCCAATAGATACACGAACTAAAGAGAAAATATTGGAAGAATCTTGTGATGATGTTGAAAACTATGAAGATAAAGTCATGTTAGGGTAAGAGAGATGGTGTTGTAAATGTTTGGGGATCTTGGAACAAGAAAATAAAATCTGATGTGACATTATAATATGACTAAACCATACCGTTTTGTTAAATATTATTTTATATTACTTTACTTTGGAATTTGTTAATATATTGAATTATTTTTTATTCATTTTTACATGAGTTATTCTAATGGAAATTGGGGGAAGTACATACTATATTCGTAGTCGACGTCGTATAGGATAACCTTGAAAGCACCAGTCTTACATTTATTCATTTTTGACAATTGATAACGCATCAACATTTTAAATTACTAGATTAGTAGATTACGAGATAGTATTACGTAGCTTCCTTGAGATTACAATATTCTAAACATTTTATGCGTTCACAATATTTTGTTTTTAAATCAATTAAGACCCCATTGTTGACGTAAGTAGCAATTTTATTAAGAAAACTTAATCAGTTTGAATTTTAACTTTCAAGTTTAACCATTTTCGAGTTGATTGCATTAAATAGGTGGTCGAAAATGAACTTAAAATACGGACGACGAAGGAAAGATAGTGTCCGAAGATGGACATTTTGGGTGTTTTCTGAGTTTTTGTTAAAACATTTAAATGGTAGAATATTTGTAAAAATAAAGTCATAATACGGCGGTAAACATTCTAACTTATGTTCGATATAAATTTTAGAAATACAAAGTAAAACAATTACTATTTTCCGACGTGTCAAACATCAAATTTCTGTTAAGTGGTCGCAAACAGGCACATTCACCCTATCTTAAAATCATTTTCATATACTACATACACTGACTCCCAAAATTATTGGCACAAGATAATTTTATAATAAAGTGCACCATTTTCTCAAAATTGGTTATTTTAATTAGTTTTTCTTGATATAATGTATTTAAGTTTGGCTTGCGACTGCAATGGCGTTATTATAATTAAAAATGTTTTATTGCTTTACAAAAAACGGTAACATTATATAGATGAAAATGTGATAATTCAGTTACACAATATTATTGGCACAAATATGTAAAGAAATAGGCGAGAGTCAATTAACCCTGATTGCGATTTTCACTATTATTTTGTAAATTATGAAAGATAATAATGCCACATACACATAAAAAATAAAATTTCCGGAGGTCCCCAAATTTGTTTAAAAACGGCTTTAAAATTAATTTGGAATGCACTTTTATCATTGGCTCTTGTGATCTGTAACCCCGCCCATCGAAAATCGAAATGCTAGTGGATTCCCAGTGCATACTCTATTGTTAGTTTACTTCTTCTTATTCTACTTTCGATTAGGATTTTTCCTGTTTGTCTTGCCTCGTTACTCCACGGATGACGAATACCAACTTTGAGCCCATCTCTTGGGAGGTCGTCCTGGGGCTTTTTCCTATCGGTCGTCAATTTTAACAAATGTTGGCTATTCTATTCACGTCCATGCGATTAACGTGATCAATCCAAGCTCTCTTGCGGTGCTTCATGAACTTTACTATATCCACCACATCACATCGTTGTCTAATGGATTCGCTTGTTTGCCTGTCTCGTAGCGTTAGGTCTAGCATAGTTCTTTAGATCTTTATTTCGACGGTTCTTGCTTTTTGTTTTGTTTTCTTTGTTTCAGCTCTTGTGTCGGTGGCGTATGTTAAGATAAGACGTTCCATTGCTTTGTATATTCGTACCTTGCTGTCGGTTCTCATATATTTATTACTCCAGACCTTGGTTCTCAAACTTCCATACACCTGTGTCGCCAGCTTGTTTTTCCAGCTTTCCTGTCGGTGTTTGGCGATGAGCTGTTTCACCGTTGATGCCAGCTTGTTATACTCCGCTCTATCCAAGGGGTGGCACGTACTCTGCGCGTGGCTCCTGACCTGGTTTTTTCGCTTTATGGCATCGTTGATCGCGCTGGGAAGTCTGTTTTATTAGGTCAGCAGCGTGGCATGGAACCGTGGCTAGCTTGTGGGCTTTTGATACCTTTTCTTCAAACCTTTCTACGTACCTGTCTAGGTCGTTGGTTCGAGGGGGCCTATCGAGGGCGTCTATCGACATGAGGTTGTGAAGAAGCTTCAGGTTTTTTATGATTGCTACGTCTAGAACGTCGTGGAAATGTTCGGGGGCGTAGCGATCGTCGGGAGTGTTGTGATTAAAGTTGGGGTTGTATTCGATATGGGTGTAACCTGTGGGGGCATCTACTGAAAACATAAAGTTGTCGGCTATTTGGAGCAGGGCACGGCCTGCTGTGTTAGCCTTGCGGCTGTTCCAGGCGGGGTGCTTGGCGTTCAGGTCGTCTGCCAAGATGACTTGGTCGTTGTTGTCCGGGAGGAGAGCGGCTATGTCGGATTGGCGGATGGATTTGTCGAGGGGTTTGTATACCGAGGATAGCAGCAGCCAACCATTTTTGTCTGTTTGGATTCTGATGGTGGTTGCTTTTAGGGTTTCTAGGGAGTCGGGTGTTGGCACCTGGTAGTGTTCGAGGTGAGATTTGACGTAGATTGCCGTGCCGCCCCAACGGCCGGTCAGTCTATCGTCTCTGTACAGGTGGTAGTTGGGAAGGTGGGTGTCGTCGCTGGGCCTGAGGTGGGTCTCACTTATCATAGCGTCTAGGTTGTGGTTCTGGGCAAAGTCCAGTAGTTGGTGCTGTTTTGGACTTGATTGGCGTGCTCTAGCTTAGGAGGGCTGTGGCCGTCTTGAGCAAGGTGTTTTGCAAGAGCGGTGGGGATTTTGCGGGAATTTTGGGGCTTTTGGAGTGGTCGGCTTTGCGGCAGTTGCGAGAGGCCCGTTGTGTTTTATGGTTGGCGGGGGTCTAGAACCTTGGGTGGGGTTTGTTTTGAGTGCGGTGGTTGGTTGCGGTTTTGCGGGTAGCTGGTGCAGCCCATGTAGTTTGTAGGGTGAGCTAGTCCGCAGTTTGCGCACGTGGAGTCTGTGTCGCGGATTTTTTGGCATGCGGTGGTTAAGTGGTCGCCAGCGCATTTGACAAATGAGCGACAATTGCCTTGGGTGTGGCCGAACCTTTGGCACCTGTGGCACTGGGCGATGTCTGTCTTGGGGTGGGGTTTTCAACTCTTACGTTGACTTGCACCACGGAAGTAATGGTAAATATTTTCCTTCCTCTGGGGATTTTGTCTAAGGTGACTTGGAAGATTGAAAGTGGTTTTTACCTCTCCCTTTCCTCGCATGTACTGAACCACTGCGGTGACTGGGAAGCCTGCCGCCAGTAGGTTTGTTTTTAATATAGTCGGTGGTGAATTCTAATGGGAGCCCTCTTAGGATAACTTTTAGGGGTTTGTCCTTGGGGAGTTTGTATACGAAGTGCTTGAAATTCTCCGATAAGATTTTCGCGATTCCCCTGTAATTTTCCACCGAGCTTGGGGTGATCGCAAGTCCTTCTGGCGTGTTTTTGACTTTGCTGGTCCGAAGGTTTTTGTGGTTTATCATATTTGTTAGTTACGACCATTTTTTTTTTCAACTAGCACAAGGGGGGGGATCCGTTGGTCAACCAATTGAGTTGAGGGACGGCAGTCGGTGGGTGGGGGTGGTTTTGGGCTGGTGCGGAGGCGGGTTGGTCGGTGGCTGAGAGGCTGCAGCGATTGGTGGTGTTTTTGTTCCTCTGTTGCCTTTTTTCCTGCTGACTGTTTGGAATTGGCTAGAGGGGGGCGCAAAAGAGTCCCCGCGGGGTCTGCTTGCAAGTGGTAGTGGAGGCCAGGTTCTGCTGGCTGGGGTGGTGTCCATCACCAAGTCTCCTTGAAAGGACGAAGCTGGGTTTTAGCTTGGACCTTGTTTGAGAGAATTTTGTGCGTTATCTGCCGGTGCTGCTGGGAGCATCGGAGGAATTTGTGAGTTTGTCTTTTTGGCTGTTAACTCGGAGGGGGAGTTGTTCCTCGTAAAGCCTTCAATCTGGGAGAGAAGGTAAGTGGAAGCAGAGATCGGTGATCGGTCTGGTGTCATTGGTGAGGAGGTCTTGTTCCTCCTCAAAGGGGGAGGAGGAATCTATGGCGGAGTAGCGCTACCTGTGGAGGTAGCGTATTTTTTGTGACGTTTGTTTTTTCGTCGGTGGGGGATTGCTCCTCGTAGTATCTCCAGTCTGGGAAAGGAAATCAGTGTGAGGAGTAGAAGAAGGTTAGTCGGATGTGGTTGGTGAGGTGGAGTCTTGCTTCTCTTCTCGACACTGAATAAGAAATAATTATATTTTATACTGTTCACGTTATAACCAACATTAAATTTTATACGTCAAAATCTGTATATTCTTCTTCTTTCGGTGCCTATCCGTATCCGGATGTTGGAGTCAATTTAGCTGAAGCCAAGCTGACATTACTAGGAATATAATTAATGGGGTGGTTTCCGTTGCCTTCCCCATGGTCCACAGATTGATATTGGACCTTTGATCACAGCAGTGTATCCGACTCGGCTAGGAATCGAACCATGGTCTACCGCTTTAAAGTCGGCCGGTGTATGCTTTACGCTACACTGCTGGTCAATAAGAAATAATTATATTTTTATACTGTTCACGTTATTACCAAAATTAAATTTTATACATCAAAATCTGTATATGTAATACCTGTTTCGGGCTTGTGCCCGTCCTCGACCTAGGAAGGATAAAAAGTGAAATTTTAGTAATTAGGCCAATCAGTAAAGGACTTGTATGTTGCAAAAGGTGGTGTAGAAGCTTTTATTTTTTTAACTTGTGTACTGGTGTTGGGTTTTGTGACACCCCACCAGGGGTGTTTAGCATTATAATCTCCCCCCGCAATGAACCTATTACTAAGAGTTTTAAAAAATTGGGTAAATTGTTCCTGTTTATTTACATATTTTGGTGGGCAGTAAACATCTGTAAGTGTGATCTTCCCAACCCAGTCTTCTATGCTTACGCTAATCGCTTGTAGATATTCTTGTTTGAATTTTTCTTTTTCGTAGTGTTTGATTGATGATTTTATTACAATTGCGGTGCCTCCGTATGCCGTATGGAATGCCAACGGTCTGGTCCAAAGAGGACCACAACTCAAAACTTTTCTAATCAATCACAACATAGACATAATGATGATATCATAAACACATTTTACGAAGAAAAGTTATATGAAAATACCGGGATATAACATTTATAATAACCAACGTCCGGGGTGTATTTAATTATGTCATTTTCGATGTTTAAGTCTTCTCCTTTTTCACCAACTACCAGATGTTCGGTTTTCTTTATGTTTATTACTAGTCGCCACTTTTTGTATTCTTCCGCTAGCTTTCTTAGCATATAATTAAGGTTCAATTCGTCAGCAGCTACTATGACTTAATCATCCGCGAAGAAAAGCTTAAAAAGAGTCTTATCATTTATTTGTATACCCATATTCTGGCACTTTTTTATCCACCGTTGTACAGCTTTGTTCAAATATGTTTTAAAAGGTGTCGGTGCCAATAAGCACCCTTGTCGTAGCCCCTTTGTTATATTAAACTGTTCTGATATTCTGTTTCTCATCTTCATGTTACTTACGCAGCCCGTATATAAATTCTTTCGGTGAGAGTTCGAATTTAGGGGTTCGTAAATACACTTTACCCTATAGAAATAGCTTCACCAAACGAAAGAACCAAAAAATACAAGCTCTTTAATGTTAGGATCAATCTTGTCGAAGTTGTAATAAGGCAACAATTTAATTTTAAAATTGCAATTTTCCCATAAGAAATACTGTAACAACCCAGGATCTTCAAGGAGGTCGATGTCTTCCTCGAGGTATGTAGTACTGCCACCACCTGATTTTGTTTTATTCTTGACGAGAATTGGGAAACCGGTAAGCGTATTTAAAGCGGCCGTGACTCGGAAGCGCAGGGTAAACACTTTTCTCTCAACTTACCTATCTTTCTTTTGTAAAAGGGGTTGATTAAGGAATTATTTGTTTTTAATTAAATGCAATTTAAATATGATTATGTATTGACTTAAAAATTGTTTACATGGGTTACTCGACACAAAGGAGATCGCAATTTATTAGTATTAGTATATTACATAGCGAGGTGGAAAGCGAGTCATTACTAACTGAGGTCAGCAGTTGGCCGAAGTTAGTAATGACGCTTACGCCGATGCATGTATACTATTTTATTCGCAATCGTGAAGTTGGGGTTGGTTTAATGGAAATAATGCATTTTCAAATTATTGTTATAACCTAACTATATTTGACATTTGTATCAGCGCTTCTTTTTTTAATAGCTCATATCACGTTAAAACCACGCCCATTTTGTTCATTACTAACCGGCACGTGGTATATCGAGTGAAAATTTTCATTACATACTGGTAGGTTTTAGCAGTTAACAATATGCTACTTTCAAACTTTTTAAAAGTCGGGAAACGAGCAATTACCGACCGATTGCGAATAAAAATATTTAAATACGTGACGTACGAACTTTAGGTGGCGCGTTACGTTTGAAATTCGAATTTTATTTAAAAAAAATATTATCAAAGTTTGGATTAAAAAAAATATAACTAAACTCTCGAATATAATGCCGACTAATGTCTGAATCTTGAATCTCGAATGACTCTAAGATTGAAACTGCCCTATATTTATAATCTTGACACCCAACTTCGTTTCGTAAGGGTGTGACCCGGGGTAAGTTTCCCACGAATTCCTAAATTTCATATCTCCAAGCGTCCAGATGTGGTGATGATAGCTTTACAATTTTTTTAATATTTGACATCCGCTTAAGTCCGAGATAAGCCAGATCTTAATGGCTTTTCCAGATATTTCGAGACACTTATCGACTTGGTACATGCGAATGCCCAGATAAGAGTATCGAATACCTAGAATCTCAATAATTTCTTAAGCAGATGTGCCTCATAAATCTTTCAAGGTTAGTTTATTTAATTCACCCCTAGTGACAGCGTACCTAGTAATGTGAATTACTACAATACATGTAAGTGTATTATTGCGTAATAAAACACCAAAAAGGGAAACATTGTGTAGACGGTACGTGTGCTGTGCCTGGGTTGACTGTGACTAGTGGTGGGGAGATACCAGTCGCTCAGAGTTCGCCCGTCAGTCTTACAAACTCACAAACTTACAAACTCGCCATAAAAAGTTACGCTTTGACTCCTAGTAAAACAATATACTATTTTTGAATTATTTTTTGTTTACTTAGCGACATTCAATTTTAGAATATACTATGTCGATATATGTTTGTCAAAACACATGTCAATTAATTTTATTATAAAAAAATTTTCCAATATAGTTTTTGATTTTAATTTTAATGGATTTTAATCCATTTCATTCATTTAGGAATAGTTTAGCTGATGATATCTTGAAAAGACAAAACCACTGTACGCAAGGGGGTCCTAGACTAAAATGTAAGTTGGAAAATTTTCAAATTTAAATAAACCTGTAACCTTTTAAAATATTTCTTTCAACATATAATTTCAACAAGTTAATAATAAACATTTATAAATACATTATCAACGCATGATCGACCTACTCTAAACCCGCTCTGCTCTCCAGATATGCATTTCTCTATTCTTGTTTTCCAACATATCCAGCACTTGAAATTTTCTCTTAAATTACTATTAAAATACATAAATAGAATTATTGCATTGAAAAGAATATGAGCGGCCCTGGAAATATAATAACCAAAAATGCTTTTAAAATTAAAAAATGAAAATTACAGTTATTATGATAAACCTAGCAGTGAATGGGAAAGTCATATTATAATGTCACATCAGATTTTATTTTCTTGTTCCAATATCCCCAACATTTACAACACCATCTCTTTCGTACCCTACCATGACCTTATTTTCATAGTTTTCAACATCATCACAAGATTCATCCAATATTTTCTCTTTAGCCCGTGTATTTATTGGGAAGGTTGGCAACAGACAAAGAGAACAAACACACAAAAACATAAACAAACATTTAATAACTAATACTGCAACATAAACAAATGTAGCGCTTCACATTTTATTTGCCAATAGATACATTAATTTTATTTTTTTATTCACTAAATATCAATTAAATATATTGCTAATAATTCAATTAAAATTTTTTTTATTAAATGTTCCCAAACAGTTTTTGTCAATTTAAGTAATGCAAAAATTACATAATTTTAAGAAAATATAAAATTATTGTTCTTACTACAATAATTGTAATTAGGTTTTAACGAAGTCTAAGGATGAAGCAATAAGGGTTTTCATTAAAATCCAACCTTTTAACCCTAACGGTTACTGCATTAAATAAATGCTTAATATACAAAATTACCTAAACTTTAATAGGCATTTCTTAAAGTAGGAACTATTAAAAACTACAGATAAGATAGTTTATTTCTATCTAAATTATTTATTTGACGTTATTATGTGACATCACAAATCTTCATAAGGCCTTTTATGAATTTTTAAATGAAACTTTAAGTGTTCCCTTCGCAAATTTATAGTCACAAATTTTACATGCTTACGGTTTCTCACCGGTATGAGTCCTTAAATGAACTGTCAACCTTGCTTTTACTGCACATTTATAGTCACAAATTTCACATGAAAAGGGCTTCTCGCCGGTATGCGTTTTTAAATGAACTTTCAAGTTTGGTTTATATGCACATTTATAATCACAAATTTCACATGCAAACGGCTTTACGCCGGTATGGGTCGTTAAATGTACTTTCAACCTTGCTTTTAATGCACATTTAAAGTCACAAATTTTACATGAAAAGGGCTTCTCGCCGGTATGAGTTTTTAAATGAAGTTTCAAGCTTGCTTTATGTGTAGATTTATAATCACAAATTCCACATGCAAACGGCTTTACGCCGGTATGTGTTGTTAAATGTTCTTTCAACCTTGCCTTTACTGCACATTTATAGTCACAAATTTCACATGAAAAGGGTTTCTCGCCGGTATGAGTTTTTAAATGAAGTTTCAAGCTTGCTTTATGTGCACATTTAAAGTCACAAATTTCACATGAAAAAGGCTTCTCGCTGGTATGAGTTTTTAAATGACGTTGCAAACTTGCTTTATATGCACATTTAAAGTCACAAATTTCACATGAAAAGGGCTTCTCGCCGGTATGAGTTTTTAAATGAACTTTCAAGTTTTGTTTATATGCACATTTATAATCACAAATTTCACATGCAAACGGCATTACGCCGGTATGTGTTGTTAAATGTACTTTCAACCTTGCTTTCAATGCACATTTAAAGTCACAAATTTCACATGAAAAGGGCTTCTCGCCGGTATGAGTTTTAGGCTTCTATACATAGTATAGAAAGAAGCCTTATGATCTGGCTTCGTGTCCGTCCGTCCTCTGTCCGTCCGTCTGTCCGTCTGTCCGTCCTTGTCCGTCCGTCCGTCCTTCCGTCCGTCCGCATAATTCAAAGTCACTAAATTAGTGACAAAAACCTTTGTCACTAAATTTTACTTTTTTGTAGATGGACAAACGCGTGAATGGATTAACAAGATTCAAAATAATTAATTGAGATCAAACACACAGAGTTGTGGACGCTTTTCAATTGTTTATGAGATTATTTTATTCATCTTACACTTTTTTGGGTTGGTAATAAATGAACTAACCAATTAAAGGTGCGAAAGAGTGAAAGTAAAATTACGTAAAACGTAAATAACACTTACAAAATGCAAATCAATTTCTTATATAGAAAATTTTAGTTACCAAGTAAAAAATTAAGATAATCTGATGATCGTGCAGATAAAGAAAAATTATAAATTTAAATTAAAATAATTACAAAATATTATATAATTGTAAACCAAAAGGTAGCTGTATAGAAGCCTAAGAACTGCGGTCATCCGAGTTCCACCTTGTTTAAATGAACTTTCAAGTTTCCTTTATATGCATATTTATAGTCACAAATTGTACAAGCAAAGGGCTTCTTAGCGGTATGGCTTTTTAAATCAACCTGTAAGTTATGCATATTTACATATTTATTGTTACAAATTCGGCATGCGAGTTGTTTTCTGAATTTTTTCGGTTGGTGTTCTGAATTCGCTGGGCAATCTATCGCAGCAATGTCTTTTTTGCCAATGGCATTCTGCAAACCATACAAATTGAATTCCTTTTCAGCTTCTGTCTTAATTTGGAAATCAGTTCTTGAATGGCGTGATGTTTCCTGTAACAAACCATCTATTAATATAAGTGCTCGGATTATAAACGGTGTTCTTAAAAACTGCACCAAACTTTAAGGTATTCTTAACACATTCACGTAAATATTAGGCATATGAGCAAGATCATGTCAAGTGGACCCCCATTTTCCACTTGCTTATCAAATTCAGATATGAGTATTTTTCATGAAGTGTTCCTATAAACAATAAATCCCAAAACAGTTTTGAAAATTTTCATTGTAACAACAATTTTTTTTAATGAAAATTTTTATGACTTTTAGTTAAAAAATCGATAATTAAAAAGCTATTAGAGATATTCTAATGAAATTTTCAGGATTCATAGTTCAATACTTGTACTTCAATAAAATATATAGAAGTTCAAATTATTTATTTATTTTCATATTGTTAATTAACTTTTAAGTTAACAAATGAAAATTTCAATGACTTCTCCCTCAAAAAACGAAATTTTTTTTTCTCGGTATTATGAATTAAACATCAAAGTAACAGAATCCGCAAAAAAATTTGACTGCTCGCGATTAGATTACACAAAAAAAATTTTTAATGACGGGCGGTGAGCGCTGTTGGTACGGCGCGCTGCCGCGCGTCATTGACTTACCTTTTGATCTACTCAGTAATTATAAATCAGATACAATACTTTATTTTTTTATTAAAAAATAATGTTATTTAATAAATAATTTCATTTAAACACATAACATAAAATCAATTAATAAAGTATTTTTTACTTTATCATATGTAATATGAGAAAGTATTGTTTTCGTGCAGAAAAAAAAATTTGAGATTTTGATGGATTTACACTTTTTGAGGTCCCCTGAGTAAAATAAGACCATTTCAAAAATGTCTGTGTGTGTGTGTGTGTGTGTGTGTCTGTGTGTATGTGTGTGTGTGGTCAAATTTTGTGTGCGACCTACAGCAAAAACTAATAGGAATTTTCAAACAAAATTTTGGATTTTGTATCTTTATGTTGAGACTTAGAGCTGATTAGATTTTGGCTAAAATTGATTCACGGGAACTATTTTTTTTTATTTTTTTAAATTTTATTATTTAATATTAGTTTTTAATTAATATTTCAAAACTAATAAAATTTCAAAACAAAATTTAGGATTTAGCATACTTATGTCGAGATTTAGAACTTATTAAATTTTAGTTAAAATTGTTTTATGAAAACTATTGTTTTTATTTTTTAAGTTTTAATATTTAATATTAGCCTTTATTTAATATTTTAAAAACTAAAGTTTTCAAGACTGAAGTTGAAATTTGTTATGTTTATGGGAGGAATTAGAGCTGATTAAATTTTGGATAAAATTGGTTCATGGGAGCAATTTTTTTAATCTTTTATTTATTATTAGTTTTATTACATATTTCAAAAACTAATGAGAATTTCAAAACTAAAGTTGGTATTTTGTATTTTTATATTTAGACTTAGAGCTGATTAGACTTTGGGTCACATTGGTTAATGGAAAATATTTTTTCTTTTATTATTAAAATTATTTTTAATATTTAATAAAAATATGATAAAGTCATGGGCATGGCCACATCCGATTTTTATTGTTAAAAAACGAAGAAATTAAATGTTATAATTTTATTATAAATGTAGCCGTATAGCGTTTTTTTTTTTTAAAACAATTTTAACTAAAATTTAATCTGTTTTAAATCTTGACATAAGTAAGGTAAATCCTAAATTTCGTTTTGAAATTCTTATTAGTTTTGAAATATTAATTAAAACTAATACTAAATAATAAAATTTAAAAAAAAAAAATAGTTCCCGTGAATGAATTTTAGCCAAAATCTAATCAGCTCTAAGTCTCAACATAAGGATACAAAATCCAAAATTTTGTTTGAAAATTCCTATTAGTTTTGCTGTAGGTCGCACACAAAATTTGACACACACACACACACATACACACCATTACATGCCCGACCATGTTAGTGGCATGCCATGATATAACCTTAATTGTGGCTATATGCATAAAACTCCTATACAAGTTCCACCATCTAGTAAGAAACTTCTGAGTATGAGAAATTTACAGTTACCTTCCATACAAAAACAGTTATAACCTTTTTAATAATGGCGTCCGCGTCTTAAATATTTGAATATGTGATATGTGTAAAAGCGTTGTTACAATTATTTTAAAACATGAAATGTGTAAAATGGGTAGCCATAAACATTACTCTCTTGACTCGTACACAAATGCGTTGTTGCCAATGCATTACTTTATGGACTTTTACATTTCTCTTCTTTAAAATAATCAAATTTTTGACGTCCGTGGATATTTTTAATACAAATATCCGTAGATTTTAAAATTTATTTAGGAAGACTTATCTAGATTACATACATATCAAGATAATTTAAAATTTCTAAATATTAGAAAAAATTAAATAATTTAAAATTTCTAAATATTAGAAAAATTAGAAGTAGGTACCCAACATGTAGATACCTTTTGAAATCGACACCGGAAGAAATAATATTAATTTAAGAAGATTAATCAAAATTCTTAAATATTACTAAAGAATAAAAATAAAAAATATTTTTAAAAATAGTAGAACGTCGATAATACGGACCTCAGAAATCCGGACCGTCGATAATCGGATTCAATTCCGGAGAAAAAAATTTTATTTTTATTTTTATTAAACTTTATTAAAATACAGCATTATAAGTTCATATTAATTCTTGGTTTTATTTATCTTCGCTAATTATATATATATGCCGGTTTTAGCAAACTTTTTTTGTTATGAACTCAATCGACCCTTTTTTAATTCTTTTTGAAAATCCGGACAGGGCCCGGTTACAATTGATCCGGATTATCGACGCTCTACTGTATTAATAATTATATAATTCTTGTGTAATATCTGTATGTTGGGTTGCTTACATCAACGTACTTTTTACTTTATCATATGTAATATGAGAAAGTATTGTTTAATTTTGAATTAATCACTAGAGGAAATTAAGAATTTCTTTTGATAAAATTAACCAGATAATTTTATTTTCAAAAGTAAAAATAAAAGATGAGGTGAAACACACTTTGAATTCAAAAAAAAAAAAACGCACTATTATAGTGTGTTAAATTTTAACACAAATTAAGGCAACGACCATACCACATTGAGAATACCCGTTCTCGTCTTACACTTTTCCAACAAAAAACAACGCTAAATTTGAACAACGACAACACAAATACTTTTTGTAAATTTTATTAATTATTGTAAAACCAATCCGGTTACCCAAATGAAATTTGGAGATATGTGTAATCACGAGGGCTCCTATTTTGTAAGCAAATTGTAATGTAAGGCCAATCGACGCTCACGTCAGCGCTGATTGGTCCAACAAATATTTTAATGATTAATTTAATAAAGTATATCTAAATCTAAATCTAAAATCGTTCTCGTCCGATCACGGAAGTCAAGCAATGTTGGGCGCGGTTAGTACTTGGATGGGTGACCGCTTGGGAACACCGCGTGCCGTTGCCCTCTTGACAAGTTTACATTAATAAAACTTTTAACACACTATAACAGTGCGTTTTTAATTTTTTCAAAAAGTAAAAGTAAAATGAAACCAAATTAAAGTAACACCACCTTTGATTGCGATTTTAGCCATTTATAATAAAAACATTGACTTTGTATTACAAATTTTTAAAAGTATAAAATAGCCTCTTGTAGATGGCGTGAAAATATACGTCTCTTGAGGAACACCGTTAGTCTGCGTGCCAAATTCCTTCTGCTAGGTGGCTCCCAGAACAAAAATCAAAATTTTTCTTAGTAGCAATAATATTTTTAAAGTCTATGAGTAGAAAGTCAATTTTAAGAGTAAAAAGTTTATAAAAGCGTGTTTATAATGTGCACTAAAAAAATAACTACGCTACAGCAAAAATCCTACGTACTAGTACCAAGACTAGTACTACATTTTTAGATTATGTAGTAAATCATGGAGAAGAATAATTGTTCAAAGTTTCCAGTCAATCCGATAAAAATTGGTAGAGTAATTTGACACGCCATATAGCGTGTCCAGCAGTATAGCGTGAAGCATACGCGGATCGACTAAGAGCGTAAGCTCGCGGTTCGCATCCTGCTTGCGTTAGATACACTGTTGTGATCAAAAAGTCCAATATCGATCTCTGGACTATGTGGAAGGCAAGGGGAAACCACCTCATGAATTCATCTTGGATTCGGCCAGGTTAGGTCACGATGCTTCTGACAAGAAGCACACGATAAAAAAGAAGAATTTTACACGCAGATTTTAAAAACATAGTTTATCTGGAACTTGAAAAATATACCTTGTCACAGTCTGCACTTCTTGTAATGAAATTAATAACATAATCCCGCGCTTTTGCATTTATAGAACAAAGTGAATACACATAGTATGTTCTACTTGCATAAATAGTACTAAATATTAACCCAAATTCTTTTACAATTTAGTTCATTTCAAATCAAATATCCTATACTATGTAAATTTTTATAATTATTAAAAAAATTACAATACACCAGGGTCTCGATTTGCGTCGGTGATTTTTTCTGTAAAAATGCTACGTAAATCATCATTATTATAATGATTGCGAACGCATCTCGTATTGATTTCAATCAATTCGAGTTACGTAGCACTTTTACAGAAAAAATCACCGACGCAAATCGAGACCCTGGTGTAATTTATTACACATTAGAATTTACTGTTATGACTATAAAAAATAATAAAACATAGTCAGCATATTTTGTATTGAAACAGAGACAATAATGCTGACGCTTTGGAAGACAAAAATTAAAATTTAATAACGTTCACAACGGGCACGTTTAATTAGAGGATGCAAACTAAAAACAGTGTCTGTCAACAATAAATAAATTTTTGACGTTTGAAGAAGAACAATATGTTATAAAAGCGTATTATAAATTTTATCTTATCACCTAACATAGTATGTACCTACTGTAACTCCTTTTTGGCGGGTACAGTTCCGGAAGCTCTTTTAGCTGGGCGTGGGTAAGGATTGATGCACAAATAAAACAATTGGTTAGGCGCCACCCGTTTTTATAAAATTATAAGACAAACGTGCCAGGAACACCATAAAAAACCCAAATAAATTATTTTACTTACATAAATTCCACCCAGTAAACTGGGTTCAGGCAACAATAAAATTACGCGAGCGCTTTTCTTCTTCTTTTCTTTGGTCATCCAGGTGTATCTTAGCACGTCGGTGTTATTTAGACAAACCTCACTATACGAATCGAATACTGCCCAACGATTTCACATTACGTTACAAAATTTATCTTTCCACTATATTATATCAAAATGACTTCTTAAATCCGGAGGATACGGCCTAATCAAGGGAGAAACATAAGCAGAGATTCAAACAAAATTTAGGTACTAACCTTCCTCTGCAGTAGGAAAGCCGGTTTAATCTAATTGGAACCACTATCGAATCAACCACTATATATTATTACTAGCAACTATATTTATCATAAACAAATCATCAAATTTAAATCATCTAAATTAGGTAATATACAACTATAATTTCAATTTTCACACACGTTAGAAATTTCTAATACCTCCTTATCTGTCCATTTGTACGCAAGTTCTTCTCAATCATCTAACTACAGGGCATTTCGAAATAAACGTTACACTACCTTATAATCTATTTAACATTTTCGCTGTACAAAATTTTTGTGTTGGAATAAAGAGATTTTTTGGGATTAAATCAGAAAATTTAAATTTTCTACTAGGGGATGATACTGTTTTGTCGTTAATCGGTTCTCTATAAAGTATTAACTATTAAATATCGGTTTGTTGATTAAAATTTCGAAATTACCACAATAAGATGAAAAGTAATATACAGGGTTGTAAATAATGTTTATGTAAGTACATACTTATTAAATTAAAATCCAGTAAACCAGATTTATAAAGCTCCGAGTAACATTCGCACTTACTGTACAAAGAAAAATTCTTGGAAAAAGTGACAAGTCATTCAATTTTACATAGTATTATGTTTAGTACATACTACATAATTATGTAGTTTTACAAAATGTTAAAATTGTTGCTAATTAAACTAAAATTGTATTCTTTCCGTAGTTTTTAAATTTTCGATTGTTTGAATTCAAGACACAAAACAACCCGTCATTGGAAAAAGCTGACTTTTTTTATAATTTCTAAGATCAATAACAAAGGTTTTGAAATTGTACACTTTGATTTTTAGTTTTATGTAGGATGTTAATAGTTCATAACGAGTTCAAATGGTACCGTAGGTAACTCTATATTATTATTTATATTTTATGTAAGGCAGCAAATTTTTGCTATATTGCTTTTTATAATAAGTACAAAGTAAACCATAACGGATCAGAACTTTATTATTAAAGAAGAAAATTTTATGAATTACTGCTTTAATTCATAAATTCTGTTATGAATACGATTAAGAAATTATATTATCTAATACATGATTTGAAATTTTAGCAACAAAATTAATGGTGATCCTAATTTATTATTGCAATGAAACAAAATTTTGAGTATTGGTTATTTTGAATTAAAATGTTCTAGGGTGCAAGTAAAAATTAATGCTTGTATGTAATTAAAATGCAAGAAGATAATTTCATAACACGCCTACACGTTTGTTATCGTATGCAAGCATACGATATTATTATTATGCGAATACAGCTGATTCGTAAAATACGACATAAGAAAATCTGTGTAACATTAATTTCATGAGTTTTCTGTACATTTTGCTATTAATTTGTAAAATAAACCGTTACTGGACCACTCCTATTTTGTGATGGTTCGAGATGCTTTGATTTGATTTGCAGATGTCAAAATTTCTCAAATTTATTGGATTTCTGATTGACGTGTATACTATTTTCTTAAAATAGGCTAGGGTTACCAGAGTCAATGGGAATGGGGATTGGGGGAGCAAATGGGAATTGGGAATGGAAATTCCCAAGAAACTCAATAATTGTAATTCCTGACATTTCACGAAATCCGCACAAAGAGGTTTTTAAAAATAAAAATATTTTATATATTTTTTACTTCAAGTACGAAAAAATAGAAAACATGTACATATGTTTACTAGGTGCATGTCCCCAGCCCCCCTCTCATTTCGAATTTTGGATCCAAAATGGTCTTAATCGTTTGTGCTTCGTTTGTGCTTGCTTTATTTTCGTTTGTACCTCTTTTGTTTTCGCGTAATCGATAAAATTTGGGGGGGGGCTGGAGACATGCTAAATTCGAACTTTGAATTTTGGATTCAAAATGGTTTTAATCGTTTGTGCTTCGTTTGTGTATAATTTTGCATGCTTTATTTTCGTTTGCACCTCTTCTGTTTGTGAATTATTTTGAAAATTAGTTATGGGGGCTTAAATCCTTTAGCTGCTGTTGACAGATTAAGGCTGCGTGTATATTGGATCCATTGTACCGTAAGGGATTCGAGCACCCTACAACTAATTTTCAAAATAATTCACAAACAGAGGACATACAATCGAGAATAAAATATACACTATCATGCACAAATGATGCACAAACAATTATTTCGACCTAAAATCCTTCCCCCCTCCCCCAATTAATTTGTCAACAAATGGCGCTATTTGTCAACCAATGCACCTACTATGTTTACTGCTTGACGCTGAGTTGCTTTTCAATAGCTAATGGGATTGATTTATCATTTTTGGCATCGTAATTCTCAGGTTTTACTACCGCGTGATGCCTTCTAACCTTCTCACCAGATTACACCATAGAATTAGGTTTTTCCCTATTCTAATTATCAGGTTAAGCTCTTTAATTAATTTAACTTTAATTAGACAATATTTTATTTGACGAACTGAAACTCTTATTTGAAAACAAATTTTTAATCTTTAAACAATATGACATTGCGATTTAATTTTTTAAAGGAGTTGGATAAGCGAGGCAATATTTTAAATTGCCAGAAGCATAGTGTTCATTCAGTTTTGGAGATCACAAAGCACATATTAACGGCCAGTTGTATAACAGAAATTAATCCTCGGATCACGCTGATTGGTGAATCGAGTACGCTAATTGGTTGGTTTTTAAATTTTCAACCAATCACCGAACTTCATCCAAGGATCAACGTGATCCGAAGATTAACTTCCGTTATACAGCTGGCACTGATGACCTATTTCACAAACATTTAAACTGCGATTTTGGGTTAAAGGTACTACATAGTATGTAAATTTTTCTTTGGTAGCCAGCCTATTATAAATTATAAATGTATAAGAAAAAAGTGTCCTTATTTTATAAAAGCTGGAAAAGTAATACTAAAATCTGAAATATTATTTCATAAATTAATTGATTTTCTGTGCTCCGAGCAGCACTCCTAATAGTCGATATTAAGAAAGTTGAAAAATAATAGTAATTAAGACGCTACAAAATTATGCAACTTGAAACTCGAGATGTTTTGTGCTGAAGAAAATTTCTAAACATGTTTTGTCAAGGGGGTGACCGCTGCGCTGGGGAAAATCTTTGTACAAATTTCTACCAGCAGTCAACCCCTTGTGTTTTGTTACAAAAACACGTGAAAATCCTACTTTGCACTTCAAAATATGGACGTAAGTATGTACATACTATGTACCTTTATTTCTATTGTCGTTTTTTAAAAACGAGATGTTAAAAACTGAATAAAAACTCTTTATATTTCTGCCTCAAGGTTAATCATGATTTCCAGCAACCTCGAAGTAACCATACGTATATGAACGAGATAGTAACCATACGTAGAAAGAGATGCCATATCTAACGACCCTGAAAAGCACCAATCAGCAGGAATGTATTACATCCTGTGTCACTCGAAGTTTGCATTTTTCAGCGGGAAATATCACTACATTACAACTTCTCGTGGTATAAGTTCGATGATTAATTGATGTAATTTGAAACATTATTCGAAATGTGGTAAAAATGTAGATACAGTAGAGTGTCGATAATCTGGATCAATTGTGACTGGACCCTATTCTGATTATCAAAATTTCCGGATTTTCAAAAAGAATCAAAAAAACGTCGTTTTAGTTCATAACAAAAAGAAAATGAAAATCCTTCATTTTCGAGGAGCCATTTGTACATTGTGAGTTTTAAACTGTAAAAGTTGGTTTAATTTAAACTACCTATTAGTTTAAATAATGAAACTTGAAATTTTTATTGATTGGATTGATCGGCTTAATAGTTGGTTTAGTTATGTGGAGTTCAAATTTGTATTGCCCGAAGTCCCTAAAAGCATAGGTATTTTTGAATTACAGTTCTTTTTAGCGCATGAGAATATGACTGGGCTGGGAGTGTAGGCTCGATGCACAGTATTTATTCCAATACTTCAAAACGGCACTATTTTTGATTACGAAATTTAAAAATAAAATAATCTACACAATCTGATTGTCCTCTATAACCGCCCAAAAAAGCTTTAAAACAGCAGTAAATTGAAAAAAACAACCAAAATAATTTAAATTCCTAACTTTACTTCACTATAATATAAATAAATATCTAGCCATAATATAAATAGGTATCTAACCATATTTATTTATCAGAAAAATGAAGGCTAAAATTGAGCTAAGCCCACCCCCTCAAGTTATATGTAGTAAATATTTGAATGAACATTATGAAAAGTTCAGACAAATATGAAAAAAATTCAACATAAAAAATTATTCTTTAGGCAAAATCAAAGAATCATTTTTTCAAAATATTGGTCCTAATTATATCTGGCGCCTATGCATATGTACGAGTAGTACATACTCAACAATTAGCAGTATAGCAGTCGACTGATCTTATTGTTTTATATTAAATTAAATTAAATCACACTCGCCAAATTATTTAGTATTTATTTTTGATTTCAATACGAAATGTAGACGCGATCGCATGTAAACATTGTACTACACGTCGTGGTTTATGCAACACATTATGCAAGAGTTAATTTAAAATAAATTTGGCAACAGTGTAATTCTTCGTAGAGGGCGCTACCAGTTAGAGAGAGTAAAACTTGCCATAAATATAAAAATGCGTGTATCAGAATAGCCATCTATTGTGACATCTTAGCTATAACATAAAATATTTCATTTAATTTTACATCTACGTTAAAACAAACGAACCTATATGATTCGTATATAAAAAATATTATATATATTCCTCAATTGCGGCGTCTAACTAGAACGTATGGCCCGGAAAAATTGTGGCATCGAGTGTAAGTTGCCACTATTTTAGGATTCGCCATAGTACAGGCATATTCACACACAAGTTGCCACCAGTATAGTGAAACAAACACACAGACACACACACACACACACACACACAGACATTTTTTGGAAATGGTCTTATTTTACTCAGGGACCTCAAAAGTGTAAATCCATCAAAATCTCAATTTTTTTTCTGCACGAAAACAATACTTTCTCATATTACATACATATGATAAAGTAAAATTTTGCATTATTGAAGGCTTTGTCTAATTATCTATCGGTAATCCTAAAAATTCTTGCCAACATTTATTGTATTTGCGTGAAAATCCTTTGAGGAGAGAAGAGGTTTTTCTTATTAGAGGCTATTCTTATGAAATAAAAAACTAGAGATCAAATATTAATATAAATTAATAATTTGTTTAAATAGGATTTATTTTGACACGAATCCGTATCCATCGCTAGTTATAAATTTATAATGAAAGTGAAATTATTTATTTTATTTGATTAGTTGATCTTTGAAGGAAATTTCTTTTAGTAATATAATATAATAAATTTTTTTATAGATTAGTATAAATTTTAGATTCGTTACCTACTTTGGGGTCAAATAGATTAATAACACAGGCCAACAAAATTTTTTTGTTTGTGGTGAATAGAGTTTTGAAACTGATTTAAGGCATATTTGAGTCGCTGAATCTGAAACTGTTTTCAGTTTTTCTCTATCATGTCTAATTTTTTGGATAAGTCGTTTTTTGGCAAAAAAATTTTGCGCTGATAAATTTATGCTTATTATTATTAAAAAAACCGTTTCACACTTTACATGTTAAAGCGATAATGCTATTAATCCGCCGTAGAAATATTATATATGTATAAGTAAAAAGTACTTCACATGATGAATAAAAATAAAATGAACCGAAATAGAAGAAGTTGTGTTAATCATCCTGATGTGTTTTGCTACATATGCGGGGAATACGTGTAAAAAACAGAAGAAATATTACTGACTTTGTAAAGAGAGTTTATCTTGGATACTTTGGGGTTAGGCTTGGTGATCAGGATAAAATCTGGGCACCGCATCAAGTCTGTAAAAGTTGTACAGAATATTTAAGACAGTGGTCTGCCGGAAAAAGAAGTGGTCTAAAATTTGGCATACCGATGATTTGGAGAGAACCCCAAAACCACATTGATGACTTTTATTTCTGGCATGTAAATACTTTTGGAATCAATCGTAACAAGTGCACTTATCCTAATTTACTTTCTGCAAGCCACCCGTTCCCGCACTCAGAGGAAATGCCACTTCCAACGTTTCACCAGCTACCACAACTCTGTGAGAGCAAGTATTGTGCTTCTGATACTGATGAAGGTTACAATGATTCTTGTGAGGGGATGTTATCAATTCCAAAACGTATCAACAAGCCGAGTTAAATGTTCTTACTAGAGATCTCAACCTGTCAAAAGAAGCTTCTGAATTACTTCTGTTATGTATCGAAACGCATGTTACTATTTACACTTTATTTACATTCTATGTTCAATACAAAGCTCACTTCAAAACTGACTATTTTACAATATATACATAGGAGGTTACCTAATTAATTCCTTGCAGTTGGTACGTCCCGCCAACTTACTAGAAATTCAAATATTAATATATTACAATACCTCCCTTACAAGTTTAAACGCTGGGGTGGTCGGGTATTTCTCGTTGGTCGCCCTATTGTATCTTCTTGCAACTTTGAAACGACCTTATTTTTCTCTTTTTCTGCGGTACCCTCCACTGATTCCTCTACTTGTACCTCTTCCTCGGGTGTTTGGGAGACTTCCTCTGATGAAACCTCTTCCGTTCCTGACTGATCCACCTCCCTTGTAGTAAGCACTCCACCTTGTTGTGTTTCCTCCAACGGGATCGTCCATGTTGGATTCTCCATTCTGCTTCTCTTTTGGCATTCGCTAGTTTCTCTTCCACCTTTAGTTGTACCTTTCGACATCTGGTTTTCATGTCTTTTCCACACCAATTCCTCCTCTAGGACTTTGCACAAATACGTCTGTTCTCCTAGCACCTCCTCCACGATGCATTCCTTCCACTGCCTTTTATTTGGATTTCTATAATCCCTGCAGTAGACTACTTCGTTTTCTTGGAACTTCGTGCTATGCTTCTTTCTACCCTTCTGCCCTTCCTCTGGTTTCTCTTTCTTACTTTTCAGCAAATCCAGTCTCGTTTTGGGTTTGAAGTTGAACAAAAGTTGTGCAGGCGTCATTCCTGTCGTTGAATGCTCCGCATTACGGTAATCAAACAAATAGCGCTGCAGCAGGGTTTCCAACGCCACCCCTTTATTCTTGGGATCACTCAGCGCTTTGCCTATTCCCTGCTTCACCGATTTGACGCAATTCTCCGCCGCTCCATTCGTTGCCGGGTGAAAAGGGGGTGATGTAACGTGCCTTATTCCATTATTGCTACAAAATTCACTAAAAATCTGTGCTGTGAACTGTGGTCCGTTATCCGTAACAATGCTGTTTGGAATCCCAAATCTTGCAAAGCATTCCCGAAACTTCTTCACTGTTGCTTCTGCCTCCGTACTATTCATTATAAATACTTCTGGCCACTTGGAATAAGCGTCTGTAATCACCAGCATCATCTTTTGAGCAAATGGGCCTAAGAAATCTGCATGTATTCTTTCGTATGCATGCCCCGCTTTACTCCATGGTTTTAGTGGAGCCTTCTGCGGTTCGGGCCTGTTACATGCACAGACCTTGCAGTTACTGACATATTCTTCTATTTTTTGTCTAGCTTCGGCCACCAGAAATATGATCGAGCTGTGGACTTCATCTTGGCCATTCCCATATGAGTACTGTGTAACTCCTCTAACAATTTACCTTGAAATTTTGCCGGAATAACCACCCGATACCCCCACATTATCACTCCGTTCTCTATATACAGCTCATCTTTTCTTGATAAAAACGGAGTTAAAAGCACGTTGTTGGTTGTGTTAGGAAATCCATACCTGATGAAATTCATTACTTGCCCGGTAATTGCATCCTTTCTGGTCTGTACCCGCAGTGCATTCAAATCCAACGCCATGGAATCTTCCACAAAGTTCAGCTGGCAACATTCTTCTTGTTCCCCTTCCGCTTGCACCTGTAGAGGCAATCTTGACAACGCGTCTGCATGTACGTTCTCTGCACCCTTTAAATACTTAATGGTATAATCAAAGCCTGCTAAAACAGGGACCATCTTTGCAGTCTTCCTGCCGCCATTTGTGGCAGCGTTTTGTTCTCTCCGAACAATGCTAACAATGGTTTGTGGTCGGTCATTAGCTCAAATTTTCTTCCTGCCAAATACTGGTAAAATTTATTTACCCCCCAATAAATTGCTAGTGCTTCCTTGTGTACCATCGAATAGTTTGATTCTGCTTTAGTCAATATTCGCGAACAATAAGCTATCGGCCTCTCTTGCCCGTTGTCTAACACATGCATAAGCACTGCTCCGATCCCTTTTTGTGAAGCGTCACAAACTAATCTCACTTGTTTTCCGGATCGTAGTGTACCAAAACTTCGGAGGACGATAACTTCTCTTTTGCCAATTTCATCGACTCTTCCGCTTCCTTTGTCCATCGAAATACACTATTTTTCTTTACCAAGTCGTACAACGGTCTTAACCATTCCGATAACTTTGGAACAAATTTAGCATAATAATTGCACATACCCACAAATGCCCTGACCTCAGTCATATTCTTTGGTCTTGGCGCCTCCGTGATTGCTTTTACTTTAGCTTCATCTCTGCTTAACCCTTCCTTCGTTATTGTATGCCCCAAATAGCTGATACGATCCTGGAAGAAAACGCACTTCTTATAATTCATCCTGAATCCCGCCTTTTGCAATCTCTCCAAGACTCTATGTAAGTTTTCTAAATGTTCCTCGTCTGATCGACCTGTCACTACGATATCGTCCAAAAAAGTTTACCACTCCTTTCAATCCTAGCAAAACTTTTTCGACAATCCCTTGAAATATCGAGCAAGCCGGTTTAGTGCCATATGGTAATCTTTTAACGATGTAGATGCCCTTGTGCGTGCTCCATGCAAGCATCCTGCTGGTCTCTTCATCTACCGTTAATTGGTTGTACGCATTTAAGAAATCCAATTTTGAAAACTTTTCTCCCCCTTGCAGTGCCGCAAAAATATCCTCTATTCGGGGTAATGGGTGGTTGCAATCCTTGAGATGCTTATTTAGTGTCGTCTTATAGTTGGCGCACAGGCGCAAGTCTTTGCCATTGGGTTTTAAAATCGGTACCAATGTTGTCCCCCCAGTCTGTCGATTCTACTTTAACAATAATGCCTTCGGTCTCCAACTTTTCCAATTCTGCCTCAACCTTATCCTTGAATGCATATGGTATCGGTCTGGGCTTATGGAATACTGGTCTCGTCTGCTCTACTAGTTCCAATCGAATAGGATTGCCATTGTAAGTACCCAATTCCAGCTTAAACAAATTTTCAAATTTACTTAATAATAATTGTACCCTATTGTTAATATCTACAGATTTAGTGGCATGCATTTGATTTATGTTTAACCCTTTTGACACTCTCCGGACCTATCACCCTAAATCTTAATTTCGTGAACAAATCTCGCCCTAGTAATAATCTGTTTCCTCCTTGAACAATCATTAATTCAGCCTTCACCACATTTTCACCAACTATCACCTCCACTTCAATCGTACCCATTGTTGTTATTACTCCATTATTGTAAGTCTTTAACCGAACCATTGCAGGAGCTAGCGGTACACTCTTAAAGTTTTCTAAATACATGGCCTCTGGCATACACGAAACTCCCGCCCCTGTATCTACTTCAAACCTTACATTTTGACCATTAATCTTGCCTTCGATCCACATTGGTTCCACATAGTTACAATCGGAGACACCTCGTTCCATGCTAAACAGTTGCGGTCCATCTTCCACCTCTAACATATTGTTGTCCTGCTCCTTCTTTGGACACACCACTGCTAAATGACCTTTTACTTTACAAATTTTACACACGTACCCTTTGTATTTACACTTCCCAAAAGTATGATTACCTTTACCACAATGAATACACTTGATTTCATCTACTTTTGGTTTATCGTCATCTGGAAATGTCTTCTTTGTATAGCGGACAACCTTATTTATCGTGGACTCTTCTTGCCTGTTAGAAGCCTCCCTACTTGAAGCTATATCCAACAACTGTTCTAGCGTCTGTGTTGGTTTTCTTCGCACAACCTATCTAATATGTGACCTGGTTTCAGTCCTGTTACAAATTTAGTTTTCACCCATTCGTCTAACATTCCTCCAAATTCACATTCTTTAGCCACCTTTTTAATTCGCACAAACCAATCGTGTACTCCTTCATTTTCTTGCTCTAACTTCAGAAACTCAATCCGTCTACGGAATGCTGATACTTTTGGGGTAAATTGTCGCCCCAACAATAACGACAGATGCTCCAGTGATTTCTTTTGTGGTAATTCAGGGTCACATAAATCTCGAAGTGTCGTATACGCTTCGGTGCCAATCAATGTTAATAACAACGGCACTTTCCTAGTTTCTTGAATACCATTGACCTCGAAATAAAGTTGGAGTCTTTCAAAATAAATTGACCAATTGTCTCCCAACTTATATTCCTCCATTCGCCCCATCACAACCCCCACATCTCCTTTATCTACCGACATCTTCAGTGCTCTTAATCTTCAATTACACGTTTTCACTTTTCCTTCCACACACAAATTTCTTCTTCACTCGTGTTGTGACTTGAAACCAATTATAGAAATTGTATTATTTAATATGTACTTACTGGTACGTTCTTCTGAAATCCTACGATTCAAACCGACATTCAATACTTGCATGTAACCGTTACTTTGAAATCCTACGATCGAATCGACATTCACCGAACCTGTACCCTAACCTTACAATTTCCACGTTTTCCGTATGTTCTTTTGAAATCCTACGATTTCATTTATCCTACGTCGCCAAATGTTATGTATCGAAACGCATGTTACTATTTACACTTTATTTACATTCTATGTTCAATACAAAGCTCAACTTAAAACTGACTATTTTACAATATATACATAGGAGGTTACCTAATTAATTCCTTGCAGTTGGTACGTCCCGCCAACTTACTAGAAATTCAAATATTAATATATTACAACTTCCTTCTAGATTGAACGAGAAAAATTTACTGGAACAAGGAACCAAAATTACCTTTTACCGTGCAAGTGAAAAGGATCTGCTACCCTTCTTTTCTCAAGAAGACATTCTTGTATATTGTCACAATATTAAAAAGGACTCCTGAAAAAATTGGGTGTTCCGGAATATTTTCCAGATGATTGGCGTCTATTTATTGACAGCTCAAAGCGAAGTTTGAAATGTGTCCTTCTACATAATGGAAACAAATATGGATCAATACCAATTGCTCACTCAACAAAAATGAAAGAAAAATATAACAATATAGCTTTGGTCTTGGAGAAGATAAAGTATTTTGAACATAAATATGTGATTTGTGTAGATTTAAAAATGGTAAACTTTCTCCTTGGATAGCAAAGTGGATACACCAAATATCCTTGCTTCTTATGACTCTCGGATAGCAGAGACAAAACACAGCACTGGGTTAGAAAACAGTGGCCCAACAGAGAAAACATGGACGTTGGGGAAAAATGTCATTAACGACCCCTTAGTTGAACGAGAAAAAATCATTTTTCCTCCACTGCATATCAAGCTAGGCCTTATGAAACAGTTCGTAAAAGCTCTTGATAGGAGTGGTTCATGCTTTGCATATATAGGGCCAAAAATGCCTAAGTTGAGTACCGAAAAAATTAAAGCAGGAATATTTGACGGCTCACAAATAAGACAATTCAATAAGGATTCTGAATTTGTAAATTCGATGAATGAAACTGAGCGAAAAGCTTGAACTTGATTTGCTGAAGTTGTCAGAAATTTTCAGGGCAAACGCAAAGCTCCAAACTATGTTCAACTGGTAAACGAGATGCTTAACAGTTTCAAATCCCTTAGGTGTAACATGAATATTAAGGTGCACTATTTACACAGCTACTTACCCGTTTTACTAAAAATTTAGGAAACATGAGTGAAGAACAAGGTGAAAGATTTCACCAGGATATTAAAGCTATGGAGGAGCGCTACCAAGAAAGATGGGATAAGAACATGTTGGCAGATTACTGCTGGAGTTTATAAAGGGAGTGTTTAAAAATACATTCAAGAATGTCATGGAATAGAACCTTCCGAAGTGTTCAGTGATATTTGATAATAACAATTAATATAATAATAAAAATTGTTAGTTTTTAGTTGTTCAGTTTTTTTATTTTATTCATGGTGTTGTGTCCACACCCTCTATTAGAACTTAGGGTAATTAAAACCCACCCTCCAACTCCAAAAATGTATAAAAGGGGTGCAGGAGGAGAATGGGAGAATTGGTATTCAACTGTGAACATTCTGAGGTTTTCTTTCCAGCAGTAGTGAAAAATAAATTATAAATTGAAAAACAAGTATTATTATTTCGAATTTCCAAGCAAGAATATAACAACTGGTGGCAGCGGTCGAACGAACAATTCAACAATCCAAATCTCCGATCAAAACATCAACCAAAATCGTAAGTTTTACCATTTTTTTTACCACGTGTTATTTAATAATTGTTTTGTTACAACCATTCACGTATTTTATCTTTTAATTTGATATAATGGCAAATGCTCCTGCATCCCAACAAAGTACCAAGGATATAGTTACATATTTGAAACTTATACCCGACTTTGATGGGAAAAATTCTGAATTACAAAATTTTATTTTTCAATGCGAAAGCATATCAGATTTTATTGACGATAATAAAGTAGGTGAATTCTTTAACCTACTATTAATATCTAAAATTAAAGGACATGCTTTCGAGTACGTTAGAAATAAAGACATTAAAAACTGGAATGATTTGAAAAAATCTACTATTCGAATTTTGTAATGAAAAAGGGGTAGATTGGCAAATAAAAATTTCAGGCGAAAGTCAAAAAACAGACGAATCCGTTACGCAATACGGCACGCGGATACTTAATATTTTTAAAGATGCAACGTGCCTGCAAAATTATGGCAAAAATTATGAAAACCTAAAATCTAGTAACGAGTCTTTTTTGATTGCGTGTTTTAGGCGTGGGTTACTAGATAACAGAATAAAGAATGCCACTACGGCTAACGTTCATGAAAATATTGAAAAAAGCTATTGAATTTTGCCAAGTAATTGAAAATAATTACAAAACGGACCAAAATTTTCTCAACGTGAATTACATGCAAAGTAGACGGTTTTGTAATATTTGCAATACTAATACCCATAACACGAACTACTGCCGGTATTTAAGTAACACAAATTCAAATTTTAATGTAAAACCAAATTATTTCAATACAAGTCCAAACTTTAACAACAACCCAAACAATTCTTATAAATATCAAAATTCAAATCAGAACAGAAATTATAGAAATTTTCAGCCAAGGCAAAATTTAAACCAAAATAATTTTTATCGTAACCACAACCCTAATTTTCGACAAAATTTTAACTCCAACCATCAACAACCTAGAAATTCATGTTCAAACCAAGCGTCAAATCAAAATCAATACCATCCAAATCTCGAAACTGCTAATGTAAATTTGATCCGAAACGCTCAGCAAGACTTTCACGGGCCAACCGATTTTTATTTAAATTCAGTGGAGTCAGATGGGAATCATGCTTACGTAGATACAAACGCGGGAAACTAATTTTGTCCGATAATATAGCTCCACGATTATTCGGACAAAATGTTCAAAAAAACCAGAAAACTGTAGTAAATGAAACATGCAAAAGTGGGGTAATTCAAAATTCAGAGGATTCCATACGTCTAAATATTGAATATAATAATGTAAACAATGTAAATAAGTTTGGAGCTATTTCTAATAAAGGGTTGGAAATACCAAATATGCCTGGTAAAAATACGGTGTGGCATTTTCAAAATTCCTCGTTTTAGTAAAAGTTCTGAGAAAAAGGTACCGTTTGCACAGGGCCATAAAAATAATTGTAAATATTCTGAGAATTCTAAATCCTTTGCATCTGTAATTATTTATCTATTATGGGTTTTTCTGTATACCCTATTACCCATTGATGAGGGCATCCCGGGATTTCGAGGAAACCTTTTCAGGTACTTTCAGTTAAAATTCATTAAAAGCAAATTATTCTCATGTATTAAAATAGCGGTAATGCTAAGCAAACCTAAAATAATAAATAAATTCAACCAGTTATTTGAAAAGAAAAGAAATAAGTTTAGAATTGACAATAATAATTATGCAAAATATACTATAAAACTATTAATAAAAATTATAATAAAATTTGGTCATCTACTACCGAAGTAGAAAATGTAATTAAAAACAACATTTGTAATATTAACAACAAAAAGGAACTAGTGCTATTAAATACAGACGAACGTGATTTAGAAATAGTTAGTGTAAAATTTTCAATAAATAAAAATCTTAAATGCGCAAATCTAATAGTTGACACGGGATCCGATATATCTTTAATAAAAATAAATAAATTACCCAATGATTATGATATCGACAATCTTAGCATTTTAGAATTACGCGGTATTTCAAACAATCCCGTTTTTACGTTAGGTGTATGTCATCTTGTTTTAAATGATTTTTCACAACCTAATATCAAACATCCTTTTCACATAGTTTCCGAAAACTTTCCAATAAAAAATGATGGCATTTTAGGACGAGATTTTCTTAAATTTTACAAAGGAATAATTAATTATGAGGTTGGAGAACTACAGTTTAAAGATTTTAAATGGAAATTGCATCCATCTAAAGATGAATTTATTTTATTACCTGCTAGATCGGAATCCATTGTTTCAGCTAATACAAATTTAGATTCAGGTGTAGGGTTTTGTTTCAATAAAGAAATTTTGAAGAACGTAACATTGGGTTCTTGCATCACGCAATCGAAAAATAAAAAAGCTATGGTTTCATTAATTAATACTTGTAGTCAGGACATACTAATACCAAAACCAACTATATTCTTAGAAAAAATTAATACAGGCAATACTAACATAATTAATTTAAATGGAGATAATTCAGTTTTTGAAAATATAAACGAACGTTTAGAAAAATTAAATCAAATTTTAAATCTAGATCATTTAAATAACGAAGAACGCGATTCAATTCAAGAAATTTGTCACAAATATTATGATATTTTTTTCCTAGAAAACGATCAGCTTAGCTGTACTAATACTATTAGTCACAAAATACCTACCTTACCAAATTCAGGTAACATTAATATTAAACCTTATAGACTGCCCTATTCACAAAGAAATATTATCTCCGAACATACAGCAGAAATGATAAAGAACGGGATAATAGAACCTAGTACGAGCCCCTATAATTCTCCGTTATTGGTTGTACCGAAGAAAGGACAAGATGGTACACCACAGTACAGGGTTGTAGTTGATTTCAGAAAATTGAACGAAATTACAATTGGTGACGCTTATCCTTTACAAAATATTACGGACATTTTAGACCAATTAGGTAACTCTAAATACTTTTCAACACTAGATCTGGCAAGCGGTTATCATCAAATACCAATGGATGAAGATGACAAACACAAGACTGCGTTCTCAACTCCTTTCGGGCATTTTCATTTTACTAGAATGCCATTTGGTCTAAAGAGGGCGCCAGGAACGTTTCAACGTTTTATGGACTCTGTGTTAGTCGGTATCCAAGGTATTCGTTGTTTTATGTATATAGACGATTTGGTAATTTATGCGCATAATCTGCAGGACCATAATAACAAATTGAACGAAATATTTTCTCGATTTAGAAACCACAATTTAAAATTAAAACCGGAAAAATGTAACTTTCTCAGAAAAGAATGTGTTTTCTTGGGACACCTTATTACCGATCAGGGCATTAAACCGGACCCCCGTAACATCGAAGCGGTAACGTCATTTAAAACACCGGGTAACGTCAAAGACATCAGATCTTTTCTAGGTCTGGTGGGTTATTACAGGAAATTCATAGAAGGTTTTCCAAAAATAGCATTACCTTTGAGTAATCTTTTAAAAAGGAAAACCATTTTATTGGTCACCCGAGTGCGAAAGCTCTTTTCAAAGCTTGAAATCAAAATAACTACTCAACCAATTTTACAGTACCCCGATCTTAGTAAACCTTTCATAATCACTACAGACGCAAGTAAATATGCAATAGGTGCTATTTTATCTCAGGGAAAATTGGGAAGGACTTGCCAATAGCGTATGCTTCACGAACGCTCAATAAAAGTGAGGTAAATTATTCCACAACAGAACGCGAAATGTTAGCGATAGTTTGGGGGGCAAAGCATTTTAGACCGTACATTTTTGGAAACGAATTTACCGTCGCTACAGATCACAAACCTTTGGTTCACGTTTTTAATGCTAAAGATCCTGGTGCGAGATTAACTAATATGCGTTTAAAATTAGAAGAGTATCAACCTAAAATCGTTTATAAGGCGGGAAAATACAACACCAACGCGGATGCTTTGAGTAGAATTTATTTAATTCATAATCCGGATTTGACGTTTTCAGAATTCAATGAATATTTAAAAACAAATGTAATCATTAATAATAACATAAAAGAGGTAACAGGCTCCATACTTGATGTTCCACAGAATCACACCCTATTTGCACTTATACCAAAATATTTTAATCCACCAATAGAACTAAAAGAAATAGATTCAAATTTTAAAATATCAACATCTTTAGAACAAAATAATCAGCTATCAATTGGAGATTGTCTACAATTGGAATATAATAATCAAAAATTATATTGTTTTATTCATGCCGAAAATCAAAATGATCACATCAATTATGAAACCATTTTAATATATTCAACAAATTCAAAAACGTTTGCACTGATAAGGGGTTAAATAAAATCTCTGTCATTAATTTACAACCAAAATCAAGAATTCATTACGACAAACTTAGACCGATACTAAGGTATATTTTTCAAAATTTTAGTAACGAAATTATTATTCACACTAATAAAATTTTCAATAAAAGTAAACGATCAGGAAAAGCTTGAACTAATTAAAGAATATCACGACACGTTGTTAGGGGGACATCAAGGGGTAAATAGAACCTACAAACGATTGAAACGTACTTACCAATGGCGGCACATAAAGAGAGACATAGAGAAATATATAAAAAGTGCAGTAGTTGCCAGAAAAATAAGATCTCAGGTAAAAGTACAAAATGCCAATGGAAATAACCACAACTTCGACATCCCTTTTGGAAAAAATCTTTCTTGATATAGTTGGCCCATTACCGATTACGGAATCGGGAAATAAATATGTCCTAACTATGCAGGACGATCTAACTAAATTTTCACATGCCATTCCTCTACCGAACCAAGAAGCTATAACAGCGGCGAAAGCCTTTGTCAATGAATTTATTTGTCAACATGGTGTTCCTGTATCCTTGTTAACGGATCAGGGACAAATTTTATGAGCACTGTTTTCAAAGAAGTGTGCAAACTACTGAAAATTCTTAAATTGACATGTACGGCATATCACCCCGAAACAAATGGTGCGCTAGAGCGCAGCCATAGAACTTTAGGTCAGTATCTGAAACATTTCGTAAACCATGATCAAAACGATTGGGATAGTTATATAAAAACAGCAATGTTTTCCTACAATACTACTCCCCATTCGACCACGGGTTATTCTCCTTTCGAACTAATCTATGGACGGAAAGCCAAACTTCCATCACAACTAACAAAAAATCCTTCCTTTAACTATAATTATGACGATTTTATTAACGATCTAAAATTCAAATTTCAATACTCCCATAAATTTGCTTACGATAGCATTATTAAATCAAAAGAAAAATCTAAACAATATTACGATTCTAAGAGCAACAGTAAAGAGTTCAATATTGGCGATAAAGTTATGCTTCGGGACGAAGCACGTAAAAGGGGGAGGAACGCGAAATTAGATCCTATATGGTTAGGACCATGTACAATTATTTCTAAGGATTCACCCGTAAATTACACAATCAAATTAGACAGACGAAATTTTCAAGTCCACGCTAATAGATTAAAATATTTTTACGAATAATTAAAAATATTAAGTAATTATTTCAAAACGCGCGATATAAAAAAATATATATATATTTAATAAACTAACTATTACAATCCAAACCTATTTTCATTTACTGCCCAACATCTATTTTTTTAGCGAGAATGTAAATTCCAAAGCGTTATTACTTTATCTCTAACTGCAAAAAAAAGAGAAAGCAAATCCTTTAAGTTGCCCTAACAAAAATCATAATTCTATTCCTTTCTTCTTTAAAATATGAAACAACAATATAAGTAATTAATAATAATAGAATAATATTATCCCTAGATCATTATTTAAAGTCTTTTGCCAAATAAATTTAGTATTTAGCTTTTCCTATAAAATTCGTGATGAGGTTGTTTTACAATTATTATTTTAACATAGATGGTAAACTAGGTGGTAAGAAATACGTTTTCGTGGATACAGTATCTTCAAGATTATCAAATGATACTGCAGTTCATTATAAGCATACATTTTCAACAACTCAGACAAGTTTAATATGAAATCTAACGTGAAGAAGTCAATAGTACAAACTCAGCTAATACCACGAAACATGAAGCATAGATGGAAACATGGAGTTTAAATCTAAATGGGTTACATCAATTGGATTTTAGATTTCGCCCATCTTTATTTCAAAGTGGAAACCTGTTCGCAGCATATCAAAGGTTCAAAGTGTGTGGAGGTTAAAATGCATTGTTTAGTCGGCATCCAGGAATCAATGGATCAAAATGACCACACAACCGCGTTTTTCCAACACAAATTGAACAAATCCAGAGTGCATGTCCGATTGAAGAATTGAAACACAGAATCTCGGTCTTGACAAGGAATATCATTCGATTTTATGTAGTGAAATGGTACTCGATAGTGTTGTAAAGAAAAATTTATGTTAAATGTTTTTGCTTCTTGTTACTATTGGGATTTATTGAGTTGTTAAATTGAATTCAAGTTTGTATTTTGTAAATATTTGTAATCCGCCATTTATTTCTGTAATTTTTTATGTATAATTTTAGTTATCTGTATATTTTATTAATTCATTTATTTTTGTAAACTTTAGAAAGAAAAAAATACTTTTTTCTTTTCTTCCAAGGGGAGGTGTTGTGTCCACACCTCTATTAGAACTTAGGGTAATTAAAACCCACCCTCCAACTCCAAAAATGTATAAAAGGGGTGCAGGAGGAGAATGGGAGAATTGGTATTCAACTGTGAACATTCTGAGGTTTTCTTTCCAGCAGTAGTGAAAAATAAATTATAAATTGAAAACAAGTATTATTATTTCGAATTTCCAAGCAAGAATATAACAATGGATTTTACTTAAAATAGTGTAATTTCATGTCATTAAAGTGTTATATCTCAGAAATTTGACCAGATAGGCAAAACTAAAGCCATATTTGAATCCAGGGCATCAAATCCATACGTCATTAGCTTCAAATACCCATTCACCAAAATGGCTGTTGGCCTGTGTAATATTATTATGGTGAACCAATTATACTAAATAATACAATAAAAAGTAAATAAAGAAAATCAAATTATAATATCAAACCGAGTTAATTTGTTTTCACATGCAGGGCGAAAAGAAAAAATTTTGTTTGCGTCATTTTTAAAATTTTGTTTAAGGTGCTCATTTTAAGTTACCTTGAACTCTTCATTTAATTTTCATTTTTTGTAAGTATGAAAAACAATAAAAATTTAAAAAAATTTAAATGATGGTTACTGGCAAAAGTATAATTATTATAATTAAAAAAACTAATTAAATAATTATTGTTGCTTTTATTGTAAAAATTGACGTTAGCGTATCTAGGATTAAAATTAAAAAGGCGAAATTCATTTTTTGAGAAATTTGCGGTATATCAAAAAGAACTATTACTTGCGCGTTTAAATTTAAATTAAAATTAGTTTTGGAAAATTACAATTAAAATTTTTGCACAACATTATATTAACTTGGGAAGAAACTGGTAATGGTTTCCTCAAACTTTTTGTAATCAGATCAGTCATCACATGATGTTAATTAACATGCAAATAGATAACGATACAAGTCAGCCCGCAAAATCGATTATATCCAGTACTTCCAAAGCGACCTTTGGCAATGATATTGTATCTTCCCAAGCAGGTAAGTTTAGATAGTATTAATAATTATAGTATGTGATTTACGATTGGTAGTCTCAGCTCCATAGTGATGATAGATAGTATTTGTTAAGTTTTTACCGGATAGATTTTAATGCTATGGCGTCCAAGTAAGTGAAAGATTTGGAAAAAGCTCAGTTTTAGTGCCAGTTGTATATAAATAGTTAATGGTAAATGCAAAGTTGACTTCGTTATGTAATCGGAGAGGCTAAAGGGAGTTAATCTTGGGTTAATTTGATTATAAATTTATACAGCTTAGCGAATAATTTAATGACGTAATTGGCTGTCAGTTTTTATATTACTGTTTTAATAAAGATATTTTTAATTTGAAACATGATTGTTTAATATTATAAAAGTAAAATTTTTAACAACATTTTCAAAAGATTTATATGATTTTAAAATTTATTTATGAAAAAATATGATATTTGTAAAATATTTTCTTATTAAAATAGAAATCAAACCAAAAATTTATTTTTCTTTAATATTAATAGCAAAAATATAAAAATAAAATGATTTTGATAGTACCTTAAAACTAATATTTTAATTTAAAATATTGATTAATTTCTTTTTTAAATTATTGGTCATAAATTTATTAACAACTTTGATTTAATACAAAAAATATTTAAATTTTTTATTAAATTATAATTTTCTAATTTTAAACTAAATGTAAATACTGTTAGAAAGAATTGTCATAAATTGCAATAATATTATGATTTATTTCGATTATAATAACAAATTACAAATATTTAAAAATTCTAATAATTATAGTTTTAGATCAGTTACTAATAATGTATACAAAATTGAATTTTAATATTACATTATTTTAACATTTTTAAAACAGTACAAAAATAATTGAAAAAACTAATTAAATAATTATTGTTCTTTTATTGTAAAATTGACGTTAGGTATCTAGGTTTAAAAATTAAAAGGAAAATTTTTTTAAAATTTGCGGTATATAAAAGAACTATTACTTGCGCGTTTAAATTTAAATTAAAATTATTTTTAAAATTCAAAAAATTTATTTTTTGGGAAAAATTCGTTTTAAAATTTTAATTTTGTTTATTTATTAGTTGTGTTTTTTGTTTGGAGCATAATTTCAAAAATTTGCCTACCTGAAAATTGTTTGTCTTTTCTTTAAGTTTGTATAATATAAAAATCATTTCGGATCTAAATAAAAAATTAAAAAAGAAAAACAATAATATAATTTAGCATTTCTTCAATTTTCTAAAATATGAATTAACGCGACTTGTCACCATTATGGGTTTTTAAATTTTGTCAGAATTTACCTTATTGATGTAAAACCTTTTGTAGGGTTAAATCTATTACTGATTTTTGTCGATATTTATGTTACGCCATAACAGATGTGTATGGGTATAAATTTAAATTAAGTAGGCGACACCTAAAACTTAGAGAATAATGTATACCATGCAGTAACTGTTGCGCCCAAAGATCAAAAACATGATTTAAAAACTGTTTAATTATAATATATTAGTGGGAATATAATTATTATGGTCCGTGATTCCAGTGGTAATATTTTTCAATTTTGCAAAACTTAATACCACTGTGGGTGCTAAAAGTTATGATGTTCGTGATAATTACGGTGATGTAATAAAATTGTTGCATTGGTTGTTTTTGTGACAATGTGTGGTAATCTAAAACCTATAATTTTATTAAATATTTTGTGAATTCACATTTTTGAAATTCACACCACTAAAGAAGAAAAAAGAGCAATAAACAAGAATGGTACGACATTTTTTCAATATAGGGTGTAGTATCATAAAGTAATAAACCAATAAGAGCTGTCAAACAAAAATTACTTAGAAACTGAACATAATGCGGTTGTATTTCTGGACCTAGCCCTTAAAAGTGTAACCATATTTATCTGAAGATGTGTGTGGCATAAAGACCCAAAGAAAATACTATATTAATACATGTTATACAACTTAATTGTTATTTTACAGTAAACTATTTTAAAAGTATATTATTGTTAAAATAATATAACAATAAATGAAATGCTAATAGTTATAAACAATTGAGTTCGCAACTGCAATGCTTTGAAAATGTTGTTTACTTTAAAAACACTACAACTTGAACTTATAAAATGCAAAATCAGCAGTTTTTTTTTCAATAAACCGAAAAAATTAAATTTTGTTATAATTAAAAAACAGTGCGTTTCCGACCGATTTTTCCAGATTTGTTTGTTTGTCATTATTAATACTTATATAATTTTGATCAAATTCGCCAGCTATTTTAGCGTATAAAAGAGGTCAAAAAAAGCTAAAATTTAATCCATGCCGTTATGCTCTTAATATTTAGTATTTTTTGCTTTACTAAAGCAATATAACAAACCAGTTTCTTACCAGGATGAATGTGCTATGGTCTTTTTCAAAAAATCTTGAACAGTTTTCATAACAGCAAAATTTTAAAGGTGGCTCTATACTTTTGTCCACGGCTGTATGCCCGGCGTATGTATATATAACTAACGTATCATTTAAAACATATTTCAGATTTGCACAAACTCTGTGAATTTTTATTTTGAATTTATCAACTTTTGAAATTTTAAAAAGCAAAGTTGATTTCCCCCCGACGGCAAATTTTTTGAAACTGATATGTGTTGATATGCAAGGATAATGCTATTATTTAAAAATAATTTCAGAACGGCACAAACTGGGTTAAAAAGTTGTGAATATTGTAAGTTTTTAAAATATTAATAAGTATAACACGTAATTTTGTCTTCATCAGTTAATATTTAGAAGTTGAAAACGTTCAATTTCAATCTAATATTACCGATTTTGTGCCTTTGAAGCAGTGTCGTATTTAAAAAATGCCTATGGGGGCGCCAACCAGGTTATTTTATAATCACGTTATTCGATTCTTGCGCGTCATCAGTAAAAATTCTGGCAAATCAAAATCAAAACAGAAATTTAAAACTTATTTCAAACATATTTATCATTGGACCTTGACTCTGGAACAGACCCATGAATACAGAGTTACGCCAATGGTAAGATGCGAGTGACGAGGAAAATTCTCTTTACAATACGCGTTTGCGATATTTTCACTTGTTTTTAAATTGTTTGACGTTTTACGTTTCCTGTATCAAAATCTTTGAGAGAAGTTGTGAATTTTTAAATTTTGGCGGTGGTGTATACCCTTCAGTAAATTTTTTAATTTTGAAATATATGTCAGACTTGTCACTATTGTCTATCATTTGACACTAATTTCAACCTGTATCAAAATGTTTGAGAGAAGTTGTGCATTTAAAATTTTGAGCGTTTTACCTTTCAGCGAAGGATTTTTTGATTTTATAGTATGTTTCATTTGCTGTAACTGATTAATACCGTCATTAATTTCAACCTGTATCAAATTATTTTTGAAAAGTAACAGACCTACAAAATTTTGTAAGTGGAACCGACTTTTTATCATTTAACCTTCATTTTCATGTTATCACCTTGATTTAAATAACAATTTAAAAATTTAATTATTTGTCTGGACTGTAAACTCATATATTTGATTCTGATTCTGTCTGTTTCAGCCACATATCGGATGTTTGAACTGGATATTCAAATTCAGATTTAAAATATTAGAGTTGACCAAACAAATCTTCAAGTTTTTTGAACATAGTTTATTTACAAAATTATATGTTTAAGACCTCAAAGGCACAAAATGAGTATTCAAACTAATATTGATTGTACCTGAACGTTTGAACTAATATTACCTACTGAAGTCAAAATTATGTGTTATATTTATTAATATATTAAAAATTTGAAAATTCAAATTTTAAGCAAAGTTTGTAACACTCTGTTTAGTTTTAAATAATGCCTAGACACCCTTTGCGTATTACAACATATCAGCTTCAAAACGATTTGCCGTCGGAAGGGTCAAATGTCGTCTTAAAAATTTCAAAATTCAAACTTTAAGCAGAGTTTGTAACACTCTGGCATTATTTTAAATAATACCTAGACACTTGCGTATTACAACATATCAGCTTCAAAAGATTTGCCGTCGGAGGGTGTCAAATTTCGTCTTAAAATTTCAAAATTGATACCTTTTAGTTTGTTGTGAAATTAATTGTAAATGATAGTTTTCAACGGATGAAGACAGAAAGTTCTGAATTTAAAGTCAGGTACTATGTTTATTGTATTGTTTTCATAAATGCCATATACTTTTCCGGTAATATTGTAGGCAATTACGGCAACAAAGATGGGGATCAAGGACTTCAGATTAAGTAGTAATCCTTTTCTATGGTATTCAGATAAAAAAATTTCGTAGTTACTTAACCTGTTGCTGTAAACAGTTTTGATTTTAATGCAAAAGAACATGTTCCTTACTAAATTGAATAATTTTACAGAAGGTTTTGATTTTTATGCTCTTCGATTTTTCGAGTTTTCGAAAATAATTAATTTTCGCGTTTTCATTTGGTCACACTAAAATATCAGATACGATTGAAGGGGTAAATTCTGTTTAGATAATTTTGAATATATGCTTTAAAATTTTAGTGAAAATCTTAAAATTTAAGGTTACCCTAGTAGAGACAGCAAATTGGTATCGAGTATTTGTCTTTCACTTTATTTAGATAGTTGTATATTCTCATGCATTAAAAATGATATTTTATGTAGTTATGTTAATAGTTTATTTGTTTTAAACTTGAAACAATTTTAAACCGGTACTCAGTAATGAGTTTAGGAATTTGCAGGTATTCCTTGCAAAGTTATGTTAAAAACCAGTAGCTTTAAATCAGTAGCTTTTCAAAACGGGAATTTTTCCGCTACCTGATCTTTGGCAACGTACAATAGATACAAACGGTGATTGATTTTGCAGAATAAATGCAATTTAATTAAAATTTCATCATGACTGCAATGAAAAAAAGTGAATTATAACTGTATGATGATGACATTAATGAAAATGTTCAGTATTGTATTGAATAGAAGCATATCAATAAGCAACTACAAGAAATACTGTTGAATAAAATGTGCGTTCTTGGTTTAGCGGGCGAGAGTCGATTAACCTGATCACGAATTTTACCATTCTTTGTAAATTATGAAGATAATAATGCCAGATACAATAAAAATTAAAATTTACGGCTCAACATTTTGAGAAAAACGGCTTTAAAATTTATTAATAATGCAATTTACTCATTGGCTCTATTGAACTGTAAGACCACAATTAAAAGTTGTGCAACATCTAAAATACCAGAATTTGGTTTTTAGAACGAATTATGAAAGATAATGGTGAATTAGCTAATAAAAAATTAAATTTGTGATCGGACAACAAATTTTCGAAAAATCATTTTTGTTGAATTGTTTCTGAGTTATCTGTCAACTATTCTGACGTTAATTTTGACAGTGCTAAATCATTAAAACATTTACGGCTCCAACTCGAAAGTTTGAAAGTTGACGCGACGGATCTAGAACGACTGACTGTTACTGATGCTCTTAGTTGGCCCCCTTATTATTCACGATATGAAATTGCAGTAGCAATAGAATGAACGATATTTTCATTTTAATACACTTACATGTATTTCTTATGAAAATTGCAATTTTCAAAATTAAATTGTGTTATTACAACTGCCAAGATTGATCCTCACCTTAAAGATTGTATTTTTGATCTTTCGTTTTGTAAAGCCATTTCTATAGGAAAAAGTGTGTTTTCGAATCAGTTAGTCGTTTCTAGCGTAGGTGAAAGACGCCTTTGTACAACAACTTATATTTTGATAAGTAGCAGCGTCAAAATTTGAATTTAGAAATATTAAGAAAATTAATTAAGTAACAAAGGAAAAATGTTTAAAATAGTTTTGGAAAGTTTTAGAAATGCAAAAACATAGTCGACCTAATTATAAATTGAAAAGAAAATATCTACTTGTTATCTGGTATCTACTTCTTAGATTTATACTAGCCTATCACCTCAGCTATATTTTCTTTTAACTTATATTTTGACCCTCCCCAAAAGTATCATAAAATCTATAGAATTTTAAATATTATATACTACTTAGTAAAATAAAATATTTTTGAAAATAAATTTAAAAGAAAACATAGTTGAGGTGATAGGCCAATAAAATCTAACAAGTAGACACCTTTTCATAACACACTACCAACAAAACATTCAAAACAGCAGATTCAAAATAGCAAACAAAATTATAATTTTACAACTTACTGGATGACTTAGGTTACGTTCTTATTTACAAAGTGGAATTGAACTTCTCAGCCCCAGATTGATAAAGAAAATACAAAATCTACTTACCACCCTTTGCAACCGACTTGAGGCTTGAATGAAGGGCGTGTCACCATTTCGTATTTTGTATTCAAAAAATCTAAATCGTTTGTGTATCGTTTGTGCATGATTGTGGAATTATTTATTTTGTTTGTACCTCTTTATTTATTAGAAATAAAATATTTTTGAAAATAAATTTAAAAGAAAACATAGTTAGGTGAAATCAAAAAATCTAACAATACACCTTTTAAACATCAACATTCTAAACAGATTCATAAATAGCAAACAAATTATCATTTTACAACTTACTGGATGACTTAGGTTAGTTCTTATTTACAAAGTGAATTGAACTTTACTCAGATTGATAAAAATTTCAAATACTTAACCTTTGACAAGATTCCTGAATGAATGTCACATTTGTATTTTGTATTCAAAAATCTAAATCTTGTTACTTTGCATGATTTAAATTTATTTTGTACCTCTTTGTTTGCAATGAAAGCTTTACGGAGGATGATATAGGTAAATTCACAGAAATTATACTTCCATTAAAATCAAATTTAATGTTATTTTAGTATGCCATTTCGGAACTTGACAAATGTTAAAGTAACTATTTAATTGTATTGCATAAAAGATTTTACATTATTATCAAGACAATGTTCTAATTATTCATATTCGTATGTATATAATATTTAATTTAGTTCCACATTTATTTATACAATTACTCTTTCGCGATGAAAGCCACGAGGCATATGGATATTTTAATTGCAGAAGTGAAAATGCTTCATTAGAAAATATTAATCAAATGGTGACGGATTGACTTAAATGTTAATATTTTTGGGATTGAAGAACCAAGAAGGAATTGTACTTTATCAAGACTTTGCATCACCGTAGTCCGTACGTCATTAAACTGATCCTGTCAATCGTGACCAGATATATCACTTTTCGGTTGATACGAAATGGCTATCACCATATGGAAGAAAAAGTAAAAAAAATACAACTACAAACGGTGAGGATTACAACATTGTCGTTGGGATTGGAAAATGGCCATTGAAGTTTAAAAGGACTTTTGCTAAGTCCGGATTGGTAGTTAAATACGGAATCGTAAATACACTTTTCTTAGAAATGGCTATTCCAAACTGGAAGACACAAAATACAAGCTCTTAGGTGAGGATCAATCTTTCGAGTGTAATAGCGCAATTTAATTTTGAAAATTGGAATTTTCCATAAGAAATAGTATTATTAAATGAAAGATATCATTCATTCTGTTGCGGTACGTGCCGCCAGCGCGGCTGGGTCGACAGTGACGTGTGGAGAGTACGTTTTGACAGGCATACCACCTCAGACATGAATTCACAAAAAGTGATTTTTTCGAAAATTTGTTGTCCGATCACAAATTCAATTTTTTATTAGTTTACACCATTTCATCATAATTCGCGTGAAAATCGAAATTCTGGTAAATTTCTGTGAGCCTCTTTCAATTTTGGGACTTACAGTTGAAAAGAGCCAATAATAAATTGCATTCCGAATTAACTTTAAAGCCGTTTTTTCAAAATTGTGTGAATATTCCGCAATTTTTTTTTATATGCTATTGGGACCTCATCTTTCATAATCCACTTCAAAATGGTATAAATCGCATCCGGAATCTTAACCGTCACCTCCGGATTTATGGATGGTAGATTGGAGACATGTTAAATTTGAACTTTGAATTTTGACGCTACTCTCAAATTCAAAAATTTATATCTTGTCAGACGCGACTTAATTGACCAACAAAAAATACGGGTTTTCGTATTTATCATGTAAATGTGGAAAAAATTGAAATTTTAAGATGAAATTAGACCCTCTGACGGCAATTCTTTTGAAGCTAATATGTTGTAATACGCAAGTGTCTAGGTATTATTTAAAAGTAATGCCAGAGTGTTACAAACTCTGCTTAAAAAGTTGTGAATTTTGAAATTTTAAGACGAAATTTGACCCTCCGACGGCAAATCTTTTGAAGCTGATATGTTTTAATACGCAAGGTGTCTAGGTATTATTTAAAACTAATCCCAGAGTGTTACAAACTCTGCTTAAAAGTTATGAATTTGAAATTTTAATATATTAATAAATATAACACATAATTTTGACTTCAGTAGGTAATATTAGTTGCAAACGTTCAGGTACAATCTAATATTAGTTTGCAATACTAATTTTGTACCTTTGAGGTCTTAAACATATAAATTTTGTAAAATAAAGCTATGTTCAAAAACTTGATGTATTTGTTTGGTCAACTCTAATTTTTTAAATCGGGAATTGAATCTATGCCAGCTTCAACCAATAGGATTAATAGCTATTATTTAAAAATAATTTCATAACGGCACTAACTGTTAAAAGGTTGTAAATTTTGTAAGTTTTAAAATATTAATAAGTAAACACGTAATTTTGACTTCATCAGTTAATTTAGGGTTTGAATTATTTGGCTGGTATTTAGACGCATCCTTTTAGTGGAACAGTCTAAGTTGTATAACGTGTAAACAGTAAAGTGGGTGTATTAAACTAGTAAACTAGCATAGGTGTGTCGATTGGGTGAAAGTTTTTATAGTGGTTGTTTTAGACCAATTAAGAAGAACCTAAAGGTAAATTTTTTAAAGATTTTGTTTATATGGTAGTTTTGTATCCGAAATAGGTATAACCTAACTTTTCGTCGTTTCTAACAGCGTGATCTGTAATATGTCTAACTAACCCATAGTTTTGGGATAGTTGATGACAACTTTTATAAAAGAAAGGAACTGTTGATAGAGTCAAGTGAGTCCGAATCACTACAAAATGCGATAAAGCTGTATCTTCGGGTACATTTGAGTTAACAGAGCTGCAAAAGAATTTGGAATACCGAAAACGACTTTAAAACTAGAATTAAAAATAAAATACATTGAAATCTCACTGTTTAGGTCGGTCTTCTTATTTAAATAAAGAAACTGAATTGAAATTAGTACGCCACTTAAAAAGCTACAGAAATTGGTTTTCCCGGACAGGATTCTGTAAGGACGATGGCGTTTGAATTGGCAGAGAAACTTAAAATAAAACACACTTTCAATAAAATAAGGGTAAAGCAGGGTACGACTGGCTTAAGTTGTTTTGTCAAGACATCCAGATTTATCTGTAAGAAAATCAAAAGGGTTTCTACACACGTGCTGAAGGGTTAACTAGAACAGTAGTACAGAACTATTTCAATTTGTTGGAAAGTGTTTTAACAGATTTTATCTGATAGACCTGCTAATATTTTTAATATTGACGAGTGGGCTACAATTGAATAATAAACCTGGACAAGTCGGCCAAAACGGTGGCTAACTAACCATGGAACCAACTAACCTCATACTATGGGTTAGTGAGACCAGTTACAACTTTTTCTTTTGTTTATAATTCATAATGTTAATTTTTTATGTATCATTGTAATAAAATACTTAAACTACATCAGTGTATGCATTGTTTTTTACCATTTTGAAAATTGAAAACACAATGAAAATGAAATCGGATGTTTTAAAAAAGTGATCCAACTATCCCGGAATTACCCTATGTACAGTGGCTCAGTGAATTATTCGTACACCTAAGAAAACGTTCATAATCTTACAAAATTTCTTACTAATGAGTTTTCAATCTTTTTTATAAATTTTATTATATGCAGCGATACATCAGAATTGTTATCGCAAGTAAAATAAACTAAAAAACTTAATTTGTATTTGTAGAACTGAGAAAACCAAAATAATAACACAAATTCATGACAAAGTATTATTCATACACCACAAAGACAAGTACAATTTTTGCTTTGTTTTCATAATAAATACTTTGTGGGATATTTCTTTGCATTTATCACCATTTGTAATTGCCTTGGTATAAATTTGACTAATTTTTGAGTAGTCGATTTGGCAATTTTGTCTAATTCTTCTACTAATATAGTTTTCAGTACTTTTCTTAGTGGAAATTGGTCTTTATGTTATTTTTCTTTCTAGTTTTTACAACAAATTTTCTATAGAATTGCAATCGAGTGATTGGAGTTGTGTATGAAGTGGTTTTGGAATATGATAGAGCAGCCATTCTTTCAAAATATAAGCACTGGGCATGGAGTCTTATTGGAACTGATATTCATCTTGCAAACCCGATTTATCGACAATAGCTTGAAAATTATTTTGTAATATCTTTAAATATTGAAATTTTTCTATTGTAGTGTCAATAAATTAATATTTTTTAACCCCCGCTTTTGCAGCCATACCACCCCAAACCGCCACTTTACCATCCGCATATTTTATAGTTCTTTATAGTTCTACATAAATTTTCTTTGTTTGATTGCATATTTTTTTCTTCAAACTATTTTTTGTCTACCATCTGAATTAACATCACCGAATATTACTTTTTTTCAAAAATCTGTGTTTTTACCAATATATTTTCCGCTAATTCAGGTCTTTTACGTCTGTTTTCTTTAAATACTATATGTAAAAGGCTTTTTTGAGAGAAACTTGGCCATTATGCCCTTCTTGTGGTAAAATATTAAAAACATTTTTGGTACATATTGATCTGCTAATTATTGTAGAAACCTTAGCTGTTAATTTTTGTACACTTGTTTTCAGATTAGACTTCATTTGTCTCATAATATAGTTTTTAGTTTTTGGTTACAGAATACACTTTCATACTCACCCGGGCTTATTTGCAAAAGTGGATGCATTTTTATATTTATTTATTTTTGGTCGTACCGTTGAATGTGTTCTCCTAATATACTTTCGGTTTCACGAAGGATTTTTTCAACACACCAATTTTGGCACTAGTTTCCTTTCTTCAATTGTTGATTAGCTTTGTTTACGGTGTATTATCACATAATAGTAAATAAAACCCAACTAATGTACTTGATTTTGTTTTGATTTAATGCTGAATAAGCTACTGCATAAATAATAATCAAAATTGCAATTTTTTATATTATGAAATCATACTTACTAACGTGTATTATGTTACTGTACGAATAATACTTTGTCATGAATTTGCGTTATCATTCTGTTTTTCTTATTTTTACGAATGCAAATCAAGTTGATTAGTTATTTTTACATTTTTTACTTGATGATATCAATTCTAATGTATCAGTGCATATAATAAAATTGAAATAAAAAAAATTGAAAAGGTATTAGTAAGAAATTTTGTAAGATTTTGAATATTTTCTATGGTGTACGAGTAATTTATTGACGCACTGTATGTAGCTGGGTTATCCCTGCTTTTATACTAAAAGGTAAGTGATGAACACGTGTGCTCGAAGGAATGTGTTAAAATTAGAAGTACAACATGGATAAAATACAAAGTTTATGATGACATGTTGACATCAAGATAAATTAGATCTAACAGGTGAAGGTCTTTAAATTACAAACTAACTATATACTCATTTTTCAATAATTTTTGATACGGGATCTAAATTTGATTATAGAATATTCAGGTAAGCACACTTAGTCATAATAGTTTCAAAATTGCAACTTTAACCCATCAGCAGATATGCACCAGACCATAACATTTCGCCACCATGTTTAACAGTTTCACATATGTAGTTCTCATTATTAATTTATGTATTAGGTTTTGTCAAAATTTTGCATTCCATCGGGCCCAAATATATTAAATTTGCTTTCATCACTAATATTATTTTTTCCAAAATTAAAGTCCATGTTAATATATTTTTAGTCAATTCTAACCTTTTATTTCTGTTTACTTTATTTATGAAGGGTTTTTTCTAGAAACTCTACCATTATAACCCTCTTTACGCAATACTTTTTACAAATTGAGAAACAGATTTACCAATCCCTTTGAAATATTTAGTCAATTTTGGAACACTTGTTTTTGGATTAACTTTAGTTTTCGAATAATATAATGTTCGTCTGTGTTCCAAGAATGCTTTTTCTGCCTCGATCAGTTTTGTTTATTAAATTTTTCATTTTAAATTTTTAATAACATACTATATTACCAAATAGTATGTATACGGTCATCACAACACCAAAATAAGATAATTAGCTAATAAGTTAATACAAATAATTTGACATCATTAATTTTTGTTTGTACCTCTTAAGTTTTCAGATAATTTACAAAAGTTTTTTGGGAATTAGGGAGGAAACATGCTAAATTTTAAATTGAATTTTAAATTCAAATGGTACAAATTCAAAATTAGACGAAAAATATGGTTGGCTGGTCATTGATAAATTTAATCTGGTAAGTCCATTGATCACTTTTAATTTTTTACTTTAGTTTTAAATGTATATTCCGTTATAAGCTGTCCATGATGATACTAATTGTCACTGGTATATAACATAACTTTCATTAATGTGGTAATTATTGTCTTTTCATTTAATTCGATAACTTGTGTTTTATTTCACTAATCAAATTTTGGGATAATACCCAGTAAATAAAAAAGTAATTAATTTAAACAATAAATACTATGTCTCTACTTACCAAAAAAAGGATTTGCTAGTACTTAAAAAAATTTTAGTTTTGCAAGAGTAGTTAAATTAATTGCCTTGAGGTTAATTTGTTCTTCCTCGGATGGCTTACAATTTTAGAAACTTATTGGAAAATATGAAAAGAACTTTGCCATTTGGTTCCAGGTAGAAAAGTTAATCTTGTTGTAAAGTTTCCGATATTGACGTCCTTATGAATTTAGTTAGTAATTTAAAAAAAATTGTTAGTAATGGGTTTAATTATAAGGAATATGTAGGTAATTTATTAAAAAGTTTAGTTTATATTTTTAAGATCATTTAAGGTAAATTTCAATAAAATTTAATTCGAATTTTTAGAATTGATTCAGAACTATTCTTTTTAAAAACTGTACAAAAGGGACGTATGTAGTTAGTGGAAACTAGTCACAGAAAACTAAAAAAAAATTTGAAGAATGTCTATTAATTTAAATTTTTAATTTTGGTTTAATTCGAGTATCGATTTTTGATTAATTTAATTTGATTATATTTATTTTATTTCTTGTTAATTAATTTTAAAATACTATACTAGTAATATGTTTGAATTCATTTGATAGTTAGTTTAAAACAGTTTAAAAAGTTAATTAATTTTTAGATCCAATAACAAGGAAGCCCGGACTGGAAATAATTTAGTTAGCACTCGTTTGAGCGGTCCAAGTCTGTTTTTTTGTAACAAAGTACAAAATATTAACAATAGGTATCTTTATTTTGATCAAATAATCAACAGCAATAAAGTAAATAAATAATAAATATATAACAATAAAATAAATGCACATTTCTGAACTTCTGAAGCAAAATAAAAGTAGAAAACTAATAACTAAATTCAAATTAACATATTAATAAAAATATTTAAAATAACATTTCAAAACTTAACAAAGCATATTATTCTAATTAAGTTGTAATATTATTTTAGAGTCAAAATTGATGATTAAATTTAAAGTTGATTTGAATTTAGCGCGTTCTCTAACTTCTGTCCCGGCGGCACGGTAAGGAAAGAGGGGGATAGCGCGTAGCGTTTTTTCCGCTCTTCGCCAGTAGTTGCTGGATGTTGAAATGAAGTACGTTCGTAATACTGCTCTATTTTAATAGTGTTTTAAAATCAAATACTTATTATCACAATAAAACTTGTGCATTTATAATTACTTACTGTAAGTACAATTTTATGTAACATTAGCAAAAAATCAATAATATCGATTATTCGTTTTCATCCTTTTGTTTTCATATTGATTTCTTCATTATTTTGAAATGGCTTTATGTTTGTATTTTTGTTCTAAAATGGCTTGGTGGTTTTATTTGGACATATTTAAATTGTGGAATTGCTTTTAATTAATTTATTTTCGAATCAGGTTTTATTCTTCATGTTTACCTATTGTTTGCTATTGGTTTGTAATTGATATTTTTGTTTTTTTATATTGGTAATTTAGTGCATGATTTATTTGCAATTTTTTTGTTATTTAATTAATTGTGGTTTATAAATCATTAAATAAATTTAATGTCAATAAAAATTTACAAATGATACTGAGAGTTACTATCAATTAATGTATTATCAAATGAATGTTGTTTCATCGATTACATTGTTTTAATTAAATTAATAAGTTAAACAATGAAAATATTATAATTTATTATTATACAAATATTTAAGAAAACAATTAAAAAATAAAAAATTCTAAAAAAAAATTAATAAATAAGAAAATAATTCAATAAAAAATAAAAAAATATTTTTAAAATAAAAATAAAAAAATTTAAAAATATATAATAAAAATAATAATGTAATTTAAAAAAAATATTTTACAAAATATATAAAAAATAAAATTTATAATTTAAATATTAATTTTTAAACTATTTAATTAAATAATTATTTTGATTATATTAATTTATTATATTATTATTATTGTTTGAGTTATTTAAAAATAGTTTAAAAAATTTCGATTAAAATATTGTTGATTCATTTGTGCATAATTTTTCTTTTAAATAAATTTAGAACATCAGTTTTATTTAATTAAATTATTGATCGCTTAATGAATTATAAATTCTACATACACAGTTTAAAATATTTAATATTTCTAAAAAGTAAAATTATAAATTTTAATTTTAAATTTAATTTTTTAACTTTCAAATATTTGTTTTGTTATTATTTTATTTTTTGGTCGATTAAATTTAGATAGTGCAAAATTTTTTAAGTGGTTTCGTTTAAAAATTATTAACAAATAAATAAAAATAATTTTGTAATTAAAATCGTTTGAAAAATATTTTTCAAAATCTAAATTTGTAATATCTTTATTAATAATTTAGTTTTAGTATGATTTAGTTTAATGTGTTAATTTCATTGAAATTTTAACATAAAATATTTTATTTTATTTGCACGTTTTATTTAAATATTTGTTACGATGATGTATATAAACAAATTTAAGATAACGTTGTATTTGTTTATTTTGTTTGATAAATCTAGTAAAATATTGATTTATTTTGTCTAATATGTATATATAAATGTATAAAATATAATATTAAAAAATACAGTATTTTGATTAATAATATTTAATCTAATTTATTATTTAATTTTAAACAATTTATTTAATTATTTTAGATTTAATTATTCCTATTTAATTTTTTATAGCATTTTGTAATTTTTTTTTTCAAATTTTTTGTAAAATGTTTTAGTTAATTAACATTTGTTTAGATTATGGTGTTAATTGTTGAAGAATTTTACAAATTGTTTAATTTATTTCAACAAAATTTTTATATACCAAACAAATGGTATTCCATATTTTTATTATGAATAATTTTTTAATTTAATTAATAACTAAATCTATTAATTCTAAATAAAGTTATAAACTATTTAGATAAAAATGATTAAAAATCACTAATCCATTAATACCATAAAATCAATAGTTACGATGCTATGATTTAAAAGGAGAAATTAAAATTTTTAAAGATTAATTTTACTAATAATTTTATTTAAAATATTTTAAAAAATTATTGTATTTATTAAAAAAATATTAATTTTCTATTTAAAAGAAGAAAAAATTTTATTTATTACATTTTGCACAATTAATTTCAATATTATTTCATATTTTCATTGATTAGAAAATTTCGATTGAAATTTAAATTAGTGTTATTTATTTTTTAAATAAAATTTTTTAATATTTATTTAAATTTATAACTGTAATCTTTAATTTATAATAAAATTAATTTTTGTTAATGTTTATATTAAATTTAAAATAATTTTATTTAGTAATATGTTAATTTTGTTATTTATTTTAAACATATCTAAAAAGTATCTTCTATCACTTCTTGGGAGATTATCATGGTCATGGACACCCTGTATATAACGAACTAAGAAATTTCGAAAAAATTTACTGTTTGTCAAATTTAATTACATTTCCTAATAACCGCAAAACATAATATACTTAAAGTAAGTGAATACAGTGGAACTCGATTAATGTGCAACTCGATTGATGTGGAATTTGATCGATTGCCATATTATATTAATTTTAATAGTTTTAAAACCTAACATTAATTTTCTTAAACTAAACTTTTAAACTTAATTTTTGACGGTTAATACTTTTGACATTGCTATTTGGCCGTTGGCCTCACTTGAGGACTCTGAACAAAAATTGTAGGCATTACTGTTCGGCCTTCGGTATCATTCAGGTTGACCTGACAGAAAGTGTATGCCATTGTTGTTTAGCCTCACTCAGAGAGTTAGATAGTATTTGCACAAAATTAATTATTTAATTAGATATAATGAACTGCTTTACATGGACTATTTTCATTGCATTAAAAATTTCTTTCCCATAGATCCCATAGATCGTAACCAGACGGAAGTCGGGGTAGATCCAGAATTTATTTTACTGCTGTTCCTATAAAGACAACAATGCGCATAAGAATTTTGTTCAGAATTCGCCTCAAGTGATGAGCAACAACCAAACAGGTTCCTCAGATAAACGTCTTAAAAATATAGAAAAAACTAGCTTTAATAAATGATAAATTATCTAATGGAAGAAAACCCATAAAGTAAGTGGTCCAGAAATTGAATTCCAAGAAATTCAGAGCATTTCCAATAGCAATCCAAAGTTAGGTGGTATCGAGTACGAACCATTGCAGTATGAAGAAATAGAAATTAAAAAACCTAAACCTGAAGAACCGATAATAATAATAGATGACAATTTAATAATCGATTATTCGATTTCGCGACCGTTTTGTTGAGACTTACATTACTACCACTTCGTTGAAAATGTATATACCAAATTATATTCAATTCACAACTTCAATAGCTGGAGAAACTGAAAATAAATATCCCGAGTTGTATGATTGTCGAAAATTAATTTTTGAACGGATTTCGAGAACCATGCACGAATATTGGAATGGACACGAAATTGTAAATTTCGATTGCAATAGGTTGCTTGACGAAATTAAAACGACTTTCGTAGAAAAATATAATAGTGACATCAGCAATTATAAAATTTTAACATTTTTGCACAACATTATATTAACTTGGGAAGAAACTGGTAATGGTTTCCTCAAACTCTTTTGTAATCAGATCAGTCATCACATGATGTTAATTAACATGCAAATAGATAACGATACAAGTCAGCCCGCAAAATCGATTATATCCAGTACTTCCAAAGCGACCTTTGGCAATGATATTGTATCTTCCCCTCAAGCAGGTAAGTTTAGATAGTATTAATAATTGCAGTATGTGATTTACGATTGGTAGTCTCAGCTCCATAAGTGATGATGTAGATAGTATTTGTTAAGTTTTTACCGGATAGATTTTAATGCTATGGCGTCCAAGTAAGTGAAAGATTTGGAAAAAGCTAAAGTTTTAGTGCCAGTTGTATATAAATATTAGTTAATGGTAAATGCAAAGTTGATTTTTCGTTATGTAATCGGAGAGGCTAAAGGGAGTTAATCTTGGGTTAATTTGATTATAAATTTATACAGCTTAGCGAATAATTTAATGACGTAATTGGCTGTCAAGTTTTTATATTACTGTTTAATTAAGATATTTTAATTTGAAACATGATTGTTTAATATTATAAAAGTAAAATTTTAACAACATTTTAAAATGATTTATATGATTTTAAAATTTTAATTTAAATGAAAAAATATGATATTTGTAAAATATTTTCATTATTAAAATAAAGAAATCAAAAAACCAAAAATTTATTTTTCTTTAATTTAATAGCAAAAATATTAAAAATAAATGATTTTGTATTACCTTAAAACTAATATTTTAATTTAAAATATTGATTAATTTCTTTTTAAATTTTATTGGTCTATAAATTTATTAACAACTTTGATATTAATATTTTAAAATATTTAAATTTGTTTATTAAATTATAATTTATCTAATTTTAAATTAAATGTAAATACTGTTAGAAAAATTGTCATTTGCAATAATATTATGATTTATTTCGATTATAATAACAAATTACAACATATTAAAAATTCTAATAATTATAGTAATCAGTTACTAATAATGTATACAAAATTGAATTTTAATATTACTTTATTATTTTAACATTTTTAAAACAGTACAAAAATAATTGATGAATCAAAATTTTAATTAATTACTAATTAAAATTCTTTAATTATTCTATATTTTTTTTAGTTTTTATTTTATGTAATTAAATTTTAAATGTAGCATTATTTAAATAAAATTTTTACAAATTTATTAGAAAAATATATTTCTTAGCATTTTGTCAATTTTGATAATTTGTTTACATCAAAAAAATAGGTATTATTGTATTTTTGAATTTAATTATTTCATTTATTAGTTGAAATTTTATTTAATTTAAAGCTATAAATATCAAATTATAAAATAAACAGAATAAAATATTTGTTTTTTAAAATATTAAATTTGCATTAGATAAATTTACATTGCAAAAATAAATTAAAATATTAAAAATTATTCAATTTATAATTAAATATTGTTTTAAATAATTTATTTATTTTTTAATTTTGAATCAACGAAAAAATTTTCATTTTATAAAGAAACATTTATTTTAAAAATACATTTAAAATTCTTTAATTAACAATTGTATTGTTTTATCGTTAAAAATTTATTTTATAAAATAAAATATTAAATAATTAAAAGACTAATAATATTTGAGTTTTGTTAAATTATTACAAAAAAATAATTAAAATTTTATTAATAATATTATAACATAAATTTAACATTTTTTCAATAGTATATTAAATAATTTATAAATATAATTGATTTATAATAAATTTTGATAATCATATTATATTAATGTTTTAATACAAAATAATTTAATTTTTATCCATAAATTTAAAATTAAAATTAAAGATTTACAATAAAGAAACTAAAAATTATTTTTTTTAATAAATAATTTTAAATAAAAATTTTAATTTTTTACATTTACAATCTAAATAAGATATTTTTTATAAAATGTAAATTTTTATTTTATTTTGATTTACAATATTAATTTTGAAAAAAAATATTTAAAGTTTTAGTTAATATTTGTATTAATTAAAACAATTATTCATTATTAATGATAATTAATTTATTAAATTTTTAAAACAGAAAGTAAATTTGCTTAAAATTAACTAAAAGTTTGCTAATCAGATGAGTTTAAAAAAGAGCCACGTGTAAAAATTTAGAATAAAAACAAAACTTGTTATCATATAGTTAACATAATTTTAAACAATTCGTACAATATTCATCAGCATTTGTATTTTTTATTCTATGCTCAAGATTTGATTTCTTTCCGTTTGTCAATGATGTTTTATACCTTAAAAATTATTTAACTATTTCACAAATGACATTTTCTTTACATACATTACCACTTGAATGTAATTACAAAATCTGAAACTGTAATGGTTTTATCATTGTTGTGCATATTCAAAATTTAAAAAATATTTGGTGATACTGGTATCCTATGATCAAGTCGAAATAGTTCTACAATGAGGGTCAAACTTCTAACTATGCAGCTGTTTGTATTAATAGTTTCAATTAATGAATACAATTGCTTTTTTTCCTATAGTTACCTTGCTGTACAAAGTACTTCAGAACAAACTTCTAAAGAGTACAACAATTTCTCCTCAAATTCAAGAATTATTTGCAAATCACAACAATCTGTCTCAGTCATATGCCATTAACAAAATTTGTGCATTCCTGAATCACTACCAAGCTCACTACAAGAGGTACAAAACACTTTGCCTAACACCTCAATCACCACTATCGAGGAACAAGTAAAATACCCTACCAACAAAGGTTCTGTACAAAATACTGAAGCAAAGTAGTGTCGAGAAGACACATTTGTGAACAATTATTACAGATCATTTTAATTCAAATCTACTTATTGTAAAAGTGATTATTTTTGAAAACTTGTTGAGCTTTATTTTTATTATAAATTTAATTGTCATTTGCAACTTTTGTGGGATTGAAAAAACCAAAGAAATTAAAATAATTAATAGTAACATACGGGTTGCTTATTGCATTGGAATTATATAAAGCACTTTAATGTACTGAGCATTTACACTAATGGTATTTTATAAGTATAATTTTATATATTTGATTCATCCTTGCATCCAATTACGTCCAAACTCACAATTTGGTTTTGAGTTCTCATTCGTTTTGAAATATTTATTAAACCTAATATTAAACAAAATATTTAAAAATTAACTAAAATTTAATCAGTTCTAAATATCGATATACATAATATGAAATACTAAATTTGGTTTTGAAATTTTAATTTTTTAAATATTAATTAAAACTAATATTAAATAAAAGGTTTAAAAAATAGTTCCTATCAACTAATGTTAACCAAAATTTAACAAAATTCAATTCCTACCATAAAGATTTGAAATCTTATATTTTATTTTGAGAATCTTGTTAGTTTTTTAAATATTAAATAAGGACTAATATTAAATAAAAAAATTTTAAAAAACCAAAAAATAACACTTTTCATATGATAAAGTAAAAACTGCTATAAATTCAAATAAAAAAAAACACAAAACATAAAAGAAGAGTTTCTTTTATTTGAATTTATTGAATTCACTGCAGTTTTTACATTAATTTGTAAAACTTTTATCTTTTGATCATAAAATTTGTACAAAGTTAAATTTTAATATTTAATATTAAGACCATCAGGACTTTGGTAAACCTTTTGTTTAAAATAAACTTTTGAAGTTTAAATAAAAGTTTTTAATAAAGTTTTTAATAATGACACCTGCTCGATCGGTTAATCGATCTTTCCAAAAAACAAAAAAATTTTTTTAAATTTTAAATTATCGTTTACCTTTAACCACGTTTCAGTAATGAGCAATACACATCTTTTTCTTCCAGGAAAAGTTCCAGATCTTCGATTTGTTTACAACGCTGGTAGCGTTCCACGTCATAATATTAAGTATTTCGATGTTATATTTATCCATCGAAACTTCGAACATTTGATAAACGCTGACATTCTTCAGCGCCATCTACAGTTGTTGCCATTACGCGATTTAACTCACGTACAGCGTTTAACATTTTATCAATATCGCACATTGATTCGATTTTTTTAAATTCGCTAAAAGTGAATCTAAATTGTCAATGCCAGCGTGATAACGTTTTCTGGTCTGACGCGATAAGCCGGATGTTGAGTAATCGGCCTTGGTTGATTAATAATTTGTCTTTGTTGCACGGCTTGACTCATCGTAGGAGTTGTTGTCGGTGTGAAATTTTGAATTGGCCTACTTGGTCGAGAAGGAAATTCCGCCTCACGAATTAAGCCTGTTGTTTGGCTGCTTTCGGTACTGGCTTAGCCGTCTTGTTGACCCTTCAAGTAAACGGAACAACCTCGAAAATCTCCCGTATGGGCTTCGACAATTTGCGCACTTAATCGGTGACTGTGCATTCGCTGGAAAATGATTTAGCACATTTTCTGCATGCGATTTTCAAATTGCAATTATTAGCTGCATGCCCAAACTGTTGACACCTGTAGCATTGCGTAATGCCTTTCCTTGCTCGGTACTTTTCCCAATACACAGAATGTTACCACACCCTGATCGACTGTATTTCTGTAAATGTTACGTCGTTTTCGAACGCAACTTTAAATTTGGGATAAAATTTATTATCCTTGTTTAGTAATTTAACACTAAAACTTTTGGATTTACCAATTTCAAAGCTTCGAGTACTTCAACTTCGGTGAGGCACTGAACGCCTTTAAAACAGCTATCATTTTCTTGTCGTTACCACACTGTAGGTATGAAATTGAGTGCCTTCCTGTATAAATCTCGATTTTAATTTGTTGTAATCCTCGATATCCTGTAATTATTTTAACCTTATTACCTAAATATTTTAAGTGGAAATTTTGTTTACATATTCCTGATGTCGTTGGTGAATTTGAAACTAAATTTAACATGACTTTTGGTAGTCCGGAGACTACGATTGGTTTAGGCTTAATTTTTTTAGGTAACGAAGTTGCATTTGATGTCACAACGTCCTGTTCCATATTTTCTTGAGTATTATTTAACAACTCGAATTGGTTCTTACGTTAACATTATACATCGTTTCAACCTCATCCTTGCTTTTGGTCTTTTTGCCTGATTGGTTTCGACAATTGTAGTTTTGTTCTCTTCGGAGTAAGTGAACGTTACCCCGTTTAAGTTTTGCTTGCCCTTCATTTTGTTGGGAGCAAATTTGGTTTCATAACCTAAAATAAAATTGTAATTAGATGCGCCGACTTAGCGCAATTCACAGTAGATATTTTTCGTTTCCTTCAATGATTATGATATTACAATTTAATTTACTTAAATTAACTCGATACAATAAATCAAAATTGCACAATATTGCACAATGTTAAATTATTAATACTACGTCACAACTAGTATCGCGCAGTAACACGACCGATCGCTATGAGCTCTCGGCGCCGAATGAACAAGGTTGAAAGAACATTTAACAATTCATACCGGCGAGAAGCCTTTTCATGTGAAATTTGTGACTATAAATTTGTCAAATCACATTTACACGTTCTTTTAAAAAATTCATAAAGGCATACAACTGTAAGAAATGCCTATTAAAGTTTGATAATTTTGTATATCTATATATATATAAAAATCAATGTCTGTTTGTTTGTTTGTCCTCCATTCTCTCCTGAACCATTTGACCGATTTCAACCAAATTTTGCACAGTTACTTCTAGGACTAAAGAGGTTTTCTCTAAAACCGGGACCGAAAAGTTTAATTTAAAAAGGTAAAGTTGCGGACGCATGAATGGAACGAGATTCCCATCCAATACCTGTAATTGATATATGGTAATTTTACGTTGGTATATTCACATTTAGTACCTACACTATTATACGTGATTTCATTTCGTAAAATAAATCAAGTTATAGTAACCAAAAGACAACGGAAGCAAGATGGAAACCGTTCTGAAATACTGAAGAAGAAAAGCTCGTAAAGCAACCTGCAAAATCAAAATACTTCATACAAAGGCAAAGTATTTTATTTTAATGAGACGGAAACCGGGTATCCAGCTAGTTTTATAATAAATATAGAGGAGAAGGTCAAATATGAATACCATTTTGTTTGGTATAAAAAAAAATTTTTTTTTTTTTTTTGAATAGAATTAAGCCAAATTTAGGTAAAGTTACTCCAGACAAGTAGACACCATAATCTAAAAAAAATGTGTAATTAACTAAAACATTTTTACAAAAGTTTGAAAAAAAAAACTACAAAATGCCCGTAAGAAAATGTGCAAATATGGAATACATTAAATATCTAAGAAATAATTAAATAACTATTGTTCCTAAAACTTAAACTAACTATAAGGTTCTAGATTAACATATTACTTGCACCAGTCGCAAATATACTGCTCTTTCGGCACCTGCACTGGTACTGGTACATACAATACTGGTATTCCATATTACCGACAACCAATGTCATATATTTTTAGAAGATCCGATAAGTCGACCTTAGAGTTGATATGAAATATTTTATAATAAATTTAGTATATTAGAAATATATAAAATGGTTGAAAAAATCCTGACATATTTTAATGTTTTTAAAAATGTTTTTAATTAAATTTTGTAACATCAAGATAATAAAAATTTTCTTCTGACTTCAAGTACAAAACGTATAGAATGTGCAGCTTGACCGATCGAAACGAGACTTGTGCATTTGAAAAGTTCTACTCAACTTAGATTTGTCAATTTGTTTGTAAGATATTGTTGTTGCAAAGTTAAAAAATTTTTTTACGTTTTGTACTTGAAGTCAGAATAAAATTTTCTTATTATCTTGATGTTACAAAATTTAATTAAAATCATTTTTAAAAATAATAAAATACCTGTCCAGAATTTTTTGAAACCCATTTTAATATATTTTTAATATACTAAATTTATTATAAAATAGGTTTCACATTATCAACTCGTGAAGGTCGACTTAGGTTCGATCTTAGACTATTTAGTTAGATCTAGCCTATTATAATAAAAAACTAAACAAATACAACGTTATCTTAAACTTTAGTTTATATAAAATGGCATCGTAACAAATATTTGAATAAAAACATGCAAATAAAAAAATTAGGCTTGCATATTCACTTACGTGTTAAAATTATCAATGTACGAAATTCACATGTACACATGTGGTAAACTAAAATCATACTAAAACGGTACGGTGGATCGTCAATAAAGATGGCAAGCGTTCACAAATTTAGACTATTTTCGACCGAGGACCTTACTTGGTTTAGTCAAAACCGATGTATTCCATATTACAAATATTCCATATTTGCTTCTTCTACTATTAAATAAGCATTTATTTAATGCAGTAATCGTTTATAATGATTGTTTATGGCGTTAGGGTTAAAGGTTGGATTTTAAAGAAAACCCTTATAGCTTCATCCTTGGACTTCTTAAAACCTAATTATAATTATTGTAGTAAGGGCAATAATTTTATATTTTCTTAAAATTATGTAATTTTTGCATTACTTAAATTGACAAAAACTGTTTGGGAATATTTAATAAAAAGAATTTAATTTAATTATTAGCAAATTATATAATTGATATTTAGTGAATAAGAAAAAATAAAATTAGTGTAACTATTGGCAAATATAATGTGAAGCGCTACAATTGTTTATGTTGCAGTATTAGTTATTAAAAATGTTTGTTTATGTTTTTTGTGTGTTTGTTCTCTTTGTCTGCTGCCAACCTTCCCAATAGATACACAGGCTAAAGAGAAAATATTGGAAGAATCTTGTGATGATGTTTAAAACTATGAAAATAAGATCATGGTAGGGTAAGAAAGAGATGGTGTTCTAAATGTTGGGGATATTGGAACAAGAAAATAAAATCTGATGTGACATTATAATATGACTTTTCCATTCACTGCTAGGTTTATCATAATAACTGTAATTTTCAATTTTTTATTTTATTTATGTATTTTATTAGTAATTTAAGAGAAAATTTCAAAATTTTCTTAAACGCAGAAATAATCTCTTTCGATTGACACTATTTTCCTTTTTAACCATTACAATGGCAGCAGGTCCTGGCAACATCCATATAGAGTTAATAAAAGTCGCCTCAAGTATCCTGTTGACCAACATATTTAACGGATGCCTACCTGGGGGGGTCTCCTCCCACACAATGGAAAACCGCACACATCTCGTCTACTATATGCAAAAAGGGAAGTAGATAGGAATGCACCAGCTACAGAGGTATAAGCGTCATTTGTTCAATTGCACGTCTATATGGAAGGCTTGTGAAAACAACGATAGAGAAATGCATATCGAGAGAGCAGAGCGGGCTTTTTATTTTATTTTATTATTTACGGATAAACCAATTTAAATTATCAAACAAAATCAATAGTTAATATTTAATTTCACATTAGGTTTTTTGAATCTATAATAGTATGATTGATCAAAAGATCAAAGTCTACATGAACATTTAAATTGTTAGCCAATCTGCACATTTTGGTTACTGGACTTTCAAACCATAGTTTGATGCATGGTAGGCGATCTAGAACAACCTTGGATTTCTTGTAGGGTAAACCGCTACATTAAGTTGAAAACGCGATAGCAAAGTTTTACAATCAATTCTTCCGTTTAGCAAACGAAAAAGGAAACATAGTTCGGCAACGCATCTTCTGTATTCAAGGATTTGCTGTCGATTTGAAGCATATGAAAATTCCCCTGATGTACGTCCAATCTTAAAATCATGAAACCTCAAAAACCTCCGTTCAATCGATTCCAATCTGATAATGTAAACTCGATAATAAGGCGACCATACTTGCGACGCGTATTCCAGCTGCGGTCTAACAAGTGAAAAATATAAAATTTTCACTGTGTTAGCCGAGAATAGAGTGCTTTGTCGTCGAATAAATCCAATTGTACGAAGTGCATTCTTACAAACCTTATCTATATGGGACTTGAAGGTTAGACCTTTGTCTAGACGAACTCTAGACGAACTGCATCTGAGCTTTCGTTCGCTTTTTGGTGAAAGTCTTGAGGATTGGAAACCCTTCAGGACGGTGCAAGACATAGTCTGTTACAGGAACCCTGGTTAAACAGGGACTAATCAGAGGACTTAAAATGACAAGCGCCTGGGAACTTATAAGCCACAACATCTTCCGTTGTGCGCGACCGTGTCACCATTATAGGTTTCAATTTTGCTAAGAATTATGTCAATTGTCATTGACGGTAATACCATTTTGCAGAGTCAAATCTATTAGTTGAATTTATATGTGACATTTTAATTTCGTATTATTAGCGGATAAGAAACATTAATTAAAGCAAATTATAGGGGTTTTTTAAATTTGATAAAATTTAATTTCTGTGGTAATGTGTAATTTGTGGTAACTTCAAGTTTTAAGGTATTCTAACACATTCAAGTAAATATTAGGCTTATATAAGCATGAAATGTGGTTGAAGTAATCAATTTGTTCAATTTACAAAAGCTAGTTTATCTTATTTTTGAAATGATATTTCTGCAGTGTTTGAAAATTAAATGAATGTGATACTAATCACGAATGTATTAAAAATAAAATAACTGAACTAGTAAATTAAAAGTGGCTGTAGTTCATGTATGTGGGCTCTGTATTTAAATAGATTAAAAATCCATAGCAATATATATAATATAAAGCAATAGTAAAATACTGCAATAGCCAAAGAAAATAAATCTATAAGTATTATGGAAGATGAATTGAAAATGAACTAGAACTTTAAAAACAAAGAAAAAACTAACGGATACATTGTTTAACGAAGCAACCTCAAAATTAAACAAAGCTGCACAAAACAAAAATTTTTAAGATCTTTCAGTTGCAAATGTTTTAATGAATGCAGTTCGTAAAGCAAGGGAAATAGAACAGATCGAAAGCCAAAAAGTAGACGATTTAAAAAGAAAATTAAATCGGAACTTCTTTCCGTAACAATTATTAAAAACTTTATTTAAAAACTTCAAAAAGTTTAATTTAAACAAACGGTTTACCAAAGTCCAGATAATCTTAATATTAAATAATATTAAATTTAACTTTGTACAAATTTTTATGATCAAAAGATAAAAGTTTTTAGAAATTAATGTAAAAAAACTGCAGTTGAATTCAATAAATTCAAATAAAAGAAACTCTTCTTTTTTTTTTTTTGTTTTTTTTTTTGAATTTATAGCAGTTTTTTACTTTATCATATGAAAACTAACAATGAAAACTCACAATGAACAAGAAAAAGACGGAATACCTAGTGCAAACTGATGATGTGGAGCTTCAAATCAACAAGGAAATAATTAAAAGCGCGGAGTACAAATACCTGGGCAGCATAATTTCACAAGAAGGAACATCACCAAGAGACATACGTAGTAGAACTGAACAAGGTCGGAAAAGCATTCGATTTTAAATTCTTTATTATGGTCGAACAGAATAAAATTACAAACAAAAATGACCATCTATAGAGCAGTAGTGGAACCAATTTTAACATACGGAGCAGAATGCTGGCAACTAACGAGCAGACACAAGAGACTTATTGAGGCTGCCGAGATAGAACAAAATGATAGAAACAAAAATGCAGTAAAAAATTGTAGGAGCGCTTCCGGCGCGATGCGAAGGTAGGTTCACACAGGGAAACCCCAAAAATTAAGGTAAACGTCAACTTGAAAACTTAAATTTTTGTATTTAACTTTTAAAAATGCATAATTTGCAATAAAAATTTTATTTCGTAAATATGCGATTTGTGAAATGATTATCGTAAATAAAATTTCATCAGTGTAAACTTGTATAAATTCTGACCAATTTAGTTGCAAGGTCATATTTTTAGTACTAATTTTTACTGCATTGTTATTTCAAAAGGACTACAGACTCCCCTATACCAAAAATCAAGAGGATGATATAAATCATTATATTTTATGCGCAAAAACTCTTGTTTTTACAATGCCTAAATTTTAGCAGTCAGCGGAAAAGTAGAAACTGCACAGCTGTCTAATAATTAAAAATACAATGTTACTTAGCCTTTAGTTTAACTTCGTAAATAAATTACCAAATTCTTATTAAAACGGATAAAAACTTATTAGAAATTTTTATTTCTTTTACCCATAATCGCAATAAGTGAAATACAACAGAAGTTATCGCTAGTGTAAATGAAAAGAGAATAAATACAGACATTAGTGAAAGTGATGTAAATCCTACTGAAAAGAACGTGCCACAACGGCAACTACCTCACTAAATTGCCAACACGTGTGCACTAAAAATAATTCGAATGGTTTAGGACTCACAGACCCTTTTAGATACCACAAAACTTAAAATTAGCCTAGTAAGAATCGAACAAAAAAATGGTCAAAATTGAGATGGCTATAAATACAATAAGCGGAACTTCAAACTTTCAAGCGAGGGCCTCAAAGGAAGATCCCAAACTACGAGTACAGTTAACTTAATATTATAAACCGCCATGGCTTTCATCACTCAAAAATTATTACGCGAAATGAAAGTCTAACCCAAAATCAAATCGATCGCAAGTCGTAATTCTAAAAATAATGAACAAAATAAATATGTATCGTCATAAGCCAAACTAAAATGATGTACTAACCCTTTATTTATTAGTTCGAAAACGTTGAATATAATTGCAGCTCACTAATCAAAATGAGACTTTCTGATCCTAGCTAATAAATCGCCAGGTAGATATTACTAGACAAAGCTTAAATAACATCCATGAGTTATTACAATATAGAGCATTACAATGAAACATTTTCAAATTCAAATCAAAATAAATTTATGAGACAAATACCTAATTATTTTCTTGGTCGATTAGAGGTTTCAGATAGTGCAAAGTTTGGCCACTTTCTTATTTGAAACAAAAAACAATTAAATATTCCTTCAATGGAAAATATCGCTTAAAGTTGTAACATTTTATTTTAAAGACCGCAATTATTTTAAAAGCACAAACCGAATTCAAAAGTAGGAATAATAACTTTTATTGTTATATTCAAATTTGGAATTGAAACCAAATTCAATTAACGTAAATTTATTAATACGCAGTTATAATTTCCACTTGCATTAACATCGCATCAAAAGACAATGAAGAAAGGACGTGCTGGAAGCTGGCATTAGATTCAATATTTAGATTTAAAATATTAGAGTTGACCAAACTAAGTATGGTGAATGAATTACGAACTAGTATAGAATCAAAAACATGTGCAAAAATTATTTTAAATTAAGTTTTATTTATTTTTATGCTTCCATGTTAAAGAACACTTACAAAAAAATTGGCTCCGTCGCGATTTGTTTCCTAATTTTCTTTGGTAGTTCACTCATTGACCTCTGAATCCCTTTGTATTTGTGGTTTTCAGCTCCTTTTTATTTATAGAATTAAGGAATCAACATTTTTAGCTCTGTATCCGTTTTCGTAAACTTTTCTTTTCAGATTATCCCAAAAGTTTCAATAGATCGCAATTGTGGAACATTTGGGAGGTTCATTTTCTTTGGCTCAAGTTCTATTTTTATTCTTCAAATTCTATTGTGGATTTCGCGTTATGTGAGGACGCCAAATCCGGCAAAATTATTTTTCTTTTGATAATATTTTCGATAAAATTACGAAGTGCTGGAACACATTTTTGTTGTAAACTTGGGCATTCATGCTACACCACCTTTAAAAAACTGCTTGCTGACACCACGTTCGCTTATGGCTAACCACAAAAACTTTTCCTGAAACTTTGTCTTACAAATAAATTTAGCTTTTGGTTTCTTTGTGACTGGAAGACTCAAAATAATGTTTTGGCTGCCATTCATTTCCTTACGGTAAAATATGAGTCGTCATCCTTCACGCATTTGTACTCGATGAGCAAGAAAAGTAATTTCTGGACAGCTCGTAACCTGCATTTATACCTTCTGTTGTGTTTCAGTAGTAAATGGTGCTATTTTTCTTCTTTTTCTGGACTCCATCGATTCTAAATATTTCTTAATTGTGTTTTTGTCAAAATTATTTTTCTCCCCAATTGGCGATAAAATTTACACTGCAACCTGCTGTTTCACTTTTAGTTTTAACCGAACTTTGAGTCTTGCAAACTACATTTCCAACCTAATCACATTTCTTTCAATTGATTTATTATTCTTAAATAAGTTTATTGTCGTTAGATAAATTTTTTTGAAACCCATGTCTTTAAAATGCCTAAAAATTTTTAATTTTGTTTGAATTTTCTTCACAAAATTTACAAATTAATTTTGGCGCTTTAGCACGTTTAGTGTCATTTTCATAACTAATTTTAACTGACCAGAGCAATCTTAGTTTTGTTTTTATAAATAGACAGTACAGTTAACTTTGCCGTGTTTTTTTTTTGTTTTGTTTTGTAAGAGTATTGTGTCGTTTTTAATAACAGTGTTGTACGTTCGTATTTCATTCACCATACTTAATACTTCAAGTTTTTTGAATATAGCTTTATTTTACAAAATTTATATATTTAAGACCTCAAATGGCACAAAATGAGTATTCAAACTAATATTAGATTGTAAGAACGTTTGCAATCCCTAATATTACCTACGAAGTCAAATTATGAGTTATGTTTTTAATATATTAAAATTTCAAAATTACAACTTTTAACAGTATTAACACTCTAGGATTAATTTTAATATTATATTGATTAATAAATAATATCCGTGCAGTCTGTAATATCGGACGCGTCCCTAGGTGGCGGATAAATGCCTCAGATATGGGTGGTTGAGGAAATTAATATGACCAACAGACCGGTAAGATGAATATCGTTAACTGGAGAAGTAAGTTATCTAGGAGACCTTTCCCAAACTCAAAGGTTGGAAAGCGCAGCTGACTTTCAATACCGTCCACAGGAAAACAAAATGGCTGTGATTCGGACAGCAAACGGCGCAATGGTAACCATGAAAACGGCGTTTGTACAGCGGTGTAGAAGGCAACGGAAAACCACTACACTATTCTTCCTAGAAAATTAATCAACATGGCTGAAAATTACACAATGGCCGAGTACGGGCGCCCTTCAATGGGGCAGGTGCGAAGAACTCCGTTCGGCCAAGAAGATTGCGACGTGGAATGTACGTATATGTTTCAACCAGGAAAGCTGAAAAACACAATGCTGAAATGCAGAGATTGCATATTGATATACTAGGCATTAGCGAAATGCGATGGCCGGGTAGCGGAAAATGTAATACCAATGAAGAAAGTTTACTATTCTGGAAATAACGAAACCACCGAAACGGAGTGGCAATAATAGTATCCAAGGAGATGGAAAATCAGTAAAGAATTATATTCCGTACTCAGATCGAATAATACTACTACAATTAAAAGCTGCACCTGTAGACATGAACATCATTCAAGTTTACGCCCCACTGCAGATAAAGATGAACAAACCCTGGAAGAGTTCTACGAGCAGATAAAAGCAGTTTTAAATTAATAAAATCACGAGAAGTTGCGTCATAATGGGTAATCTTAATGCAAAATTGGAAAAGGAAAACAAAACAATTGCGTGGGAGAATATGGATTGGGAAGAAGAAACGACAGAGGAGTCGTCTAATTCAATTTTGTGAAGAGGAAGATTTGGTTATAACAAATACGTTTTTAAATTGCCGCCACGAAGATTGTATACGTGGAAGGCCCCGACAGACGACGCACAAAACTTGATAAGAAATTAAATAGATTTCATAATGATTAATAGACGCTATAGAAATAGTATAAAACATGTTAAGACCTATCCTGGTGCAGATGTTAATTCAGACCACAACCCGTAATAGCGGAATTCAAAATCAATTCAAAAAGTTCACACCAATCGACGCATGGATAGAATCGACATCAAAAAACTAAAACAACCAGAAACTTCAGAATATGTTCTAGAAGAAATTAACATTTGGGGGATAACTGAATTGATAGGAGGACAAATGGAAAATGCCAATAATGTCAATAGTACGTGGAGAGATGAAAATGATAATCAACGATAGCTGTAAAAAGAACTTGAAAGAAGGAGTTAAAGAAAAGAAGAAGAATTGGATGAACGACGAAATTCTACAGCTGATGAATCAAAGGAGACAACACAAGACTAGAGACATCCAGAAATATAGGAAGATAGATCGAGAAATAAAGAAAACCATAAAGAGACAAAGAGAAATGGATGTCGGAGAGATGCAGTGAGATAGAGGAGCTCAATCAAAGCACGACATGTTTAATATGTACAAAAGATAAAGGAAGCTACTGAAATTTAAAAAATAGAGGTAGTGGTGTGTTGATGGACAAAGATGGAGTATTGTAATGAGCGTGAAAGAAGCTGACCATATGGAAAAAGTATATAGAACAACTATTTGAAGATGACAGAATGAACGATCATGGCATAAAAGATACATTAGATACTGGACCAGATATCAATAAAAACGAGTGAGTATGCTATCGGAAACACAAAAACAATAAAGCACCAGGGCCAGATGAAATACCGGTTGAGTTATTAAAATTACTAGATGATAATAGCATAGATATTCTGGTCAGACTATTCAACATAATATATCGCTCAGGTAATATACCCGAAGATGGTTAAGGTCAACTTTCGTCTGCTCAAAAGTGGCTCATCCTAAGACATGCAAGGACTACCGTACTATAAGCCTTATGAGCCACACATTAAAAGTGTTCTTAAAGATTATACACGGAAGAATATACCGTCGATGTGAGGAGATGGTGAGCGGCACACAATTTGGCTTTCAAGTGGCCTCGAACCAGAAAAGCACTTTTTCCATGAATGTTTTGGTACAGCGATGTCGAGACGTAAATAGCGATGTGCATTTATGTTTTATTGATTATGAAAAAGCGTTCGATAGAGTACAACATGGGAAACTCGTTAGATTCTACAAGAAATAGGCTTGGACACTCGAGACATTAGAATCATTGCGAACTTATACTGGAATCAACGAGCAAAAGTGCTGGTGGAGGACAATACCACGGAAGAAATCGAAGTCCTGCGAGGGGTTCGCCAGGGATGTGCTGTCGCCCTTGCTTTTAACCTCTACTGGAGAAAATATTCAGTGAAGCTCTTTGTGATCGAGAGGAAGGAATATGCATAAATGGAAAATAATAAATAACCTGAGATACGCAGATGATACGGTTTTGCTGGCAGAATGTGCAGAGGACCTACAGATTTTGATCGATACAGTTAATAATGTCAGTAAAGAATATGGGTTAAAATTAACATAAAAACCAAATATATGGTCATTAGCAAGACGGAAAATATCAGACGAGAGTGGCAGTGAAACGAGCCAATTGAAAGAGTGGCAAGATATAAATATCTGGGTTGCAATATGTATGAACACTGGAAACAACACCAGGAGATAAGATGTCGTATAGAGCAGGCAAGAAACGCTTTTGGAAAAATGCGAAATTTGTTATCTAATCGCGATTTTAACATAGATCTAAGAAAGTGAATTTTGAAATGTTATATCTTTCCTGTCTTGCTATATGGTGCTGAAGCGTGGACTCTTACAGAAGACTCGTGCAGGAGAATAGACGCAATTGAAATGGGATGTATCGAAGAATGCTGTATCTCATGGATGGATCGCGTCACTAACGTAGAGGTGCTTCAAAGGATGGAATTCATTGAACTAATGCATACAGTGAAAAGCGCAAACTGGAATATCTTGGACATGTGATGCGAGGCGAAGTATGAACTGCTTCAGCTGATATACAGGGCAAGATCAACGGAAGAGGACCTGGTCGTCGCAGAATTTCATGGCTCAAAAATCTTAGACAGTGGTACGCTAAGAGCACAAGATCGTTGTTTCGCCTGCTGTATCAAAGATACAGATAGCAATGATTGCAACCTCCGGTAGGAGAAGGCACCTGAAGAAGAAGAAATTGATATTTTAATAAAAATGAAAACTTTACAACAACATACAACAAACTTTAAATTTGAGGTTAGAATTCGTCAAATAAATAAGTTAACTGGTCATGAATCTCCAGTTATTATTAGACGATTTATTCTTAGATTAAACTTATTTTGTGTTGGTGAAACGAAATTGGTCAATTTTATTCAATGAAATAGTTTTAATCTTTGAATAAATATTTAACTGACGTCGGTGAAACCGCATAAATCATATAAATTTTGTAAAATAAAACAATGTTTAAAAAAGCTTGAAGTATTTGTTTGGTTAACTGTAATATTTTAATTATCTGGATTCTAGATTATTTTATATATTTTTAAATATTTTTTATATTTTATTTTTAATTTTAAATATCAGATTTGAATCTAATTTCAACTTCCACCACATAAAAAACACAAGGCTTGATTGGACCTTGACTCTGGAACACAGGCCCGTGACTACAGTGTTACGCTAATGGTAAAATGTAAGGGTGACGAGGGAAAATTCTCTTTACAATACGCGTCAGAAATCGTCAGATTAAATTTGATTATGAAATTAACTAAAATAAACATTCCTAAAATTAGAATTTGGCTGCTCATTCAAAAATATATTACTAAATAGTATGTATATACGGTCATCACAACACCAAAATAAGCTAATTAGCTAATAAATAAATACAAAATAACTTTACATCATTAATTTTGATTGTACCTCTTAAGTTTTCGGATAATTTACAAGAGTTTTTGGAAATTAGGCGGAGGAGGATTGAAACATGCTAAATTTTAACATTGAATTTTAAATTCAAAATGGTACAAATTGTCAGTCAAATTAGACGATAAATATGGTTGAGCTGGTCAATTTGATAAATTTAATCTCAGTAAGTCCATTGATCACTTTGCGAATTTTTCACTTTATTTTTTAAATGTATATTCCGTTATAAGCTGTCCATGATGATGTAATTGTCACTGGTATATGAACATCACTTTCATTAATTTCCGTAATTATTGTCTTTTCACTTACACTCGCGATAACTTGTGTTTTATTTCACTAATCAAAATTTTGAGATAATATGCCTGAAAAATAAAAAAAGCAATTAATTAAAAACGATAAATACTATGTATATCTACTTACCAAAAAAAAGGATTTGCCTAGTACTTAAAAAAAATTTTAGTTTTGTCAAGAGTAGTTAAATTAATTGCCCCTTGAGGTTAATTTGTTCTTCCTCGGATGGCTTACAATTTTTAGAAACATATTGCAAAATATGAAAAAGAACTTTGCCATTTGGTTCCAGGTAGAAAAGTTTAGTGCTTGTTGTAAAGTTTCCGATATTGATGTCCTTATGAATTTAGTTCAGAAGTAATTTTAAAAAAATTGCTAGTAATCGGTTTAATTATATGGGTTATGTAGGTAATTTATTAAAAAGTTTAGTTTATATTTTAAGATCCTTTAAGGTAAATTTCAATAAAATTTAATTCAAAATTTTTGAATTGAGTTAGAACTATTGTTTTTAAAAACTGTACAAAAGGGACGTATGTAGTTAGTGGAATCTAGTCACAGAAAAATAAAAAATTTTGAAGAATGTCTATTAACTTGAATTTTTATTTTGGTTTAATTCAGTGTCGATTTTGATTAATTTAATTTGATTGATATTTATTTTATTTCTTGTTAATTAATTTTAAAATACTATACTAGTAATATGGACGTTGAATTCATTTGATAGTTAGGGTTTTAAAAAACGTTAGATTAATTTTTAGATTCAATAACAAGGAAGCCCGGACTGAAATAATTTAGTTCACTCGTTTGAGCGGTCCCAGTCTGTTTTTGTATAAAATATTAACAATATCTTTATTTTGATCAAATAATTAACAGCAATAAAGTAAATAAATAATAAATATATAACAATTAAATAAATGCACATTTCTGAACAAAGCAAAATAAAAGTAGAAAAACTAATAACTAAATTTAATTAACATATTAATAAAAATTAATATTAAAAATTAAAATATTAAAATAACATTTAAAACTTAACAAAAGCTTATTATTCTAATTGTTGTAATATTATTTTAGAGTCAAAAATTGCAATGATTAAATTTAAAGTTGATTTGAGTTTAACGCGTTCTCTGACTTCTGTCCCGGCGGCACGGTAAGGAAAGAGGGATAGCGCGTAGCGTCTTTTCCGCACGAGGGCGACGTCAGTTGTTGCTGTTGAAACGAAGTGTACGTTCGTAATACTGCTCCTATTTTAATAGTGTTTTAAAATCTAAATACTTATTATCACAATAAAACTTGTGTGCATTTATAATTACTTACTGTAAGTACAATTTTATGTAACATTAACAACAAAAATCATAATATCGATATTCGTTTTATCCTTTTGTTTGAGGAAGCCATATTAATTTTTGTTCGGCGTCGGATATTTTGAAATGGCTTGTCTATGTTTGTATTTATGTTCTAAAATGGCTTGGTGGTTTTATTTGAAAATATTTAAATTGTTAAATTGCATTAAATTAATTTATTTTCGAATCGGGTTTTTATTCTTTCATGTTTACCTATTGTTTGCTACGCTTTGTAATTGATGCAAGGTGTTTTTGTTTAGTTATTTAGTTCTAGTGATTTATTGCAATTTTGGGGTTTGGTTATTTAATTAATTGTGTTTGTTAAATGGGGTTAATTTGAAAGTAAATTTAATGTCAGGAGCGTAGTAAAGAATTTTTCACAAATGGCCGATGCTACCACGGGTTACTATCTAATTAATTTAGTTATCCAAATGAATGTTGTTTCGACCGATTGTACATTGCACTATTGTTTCTACGCGTTAAAGTTAATAAACAATGCAATAAATAGGCGTTATACCTCTATTGCATTTGAGTTATTTAAAAATTAGTTGTGGAGAAAAGAAATGCTAGCTACCATTTTGTTTGTAAAATAATCAAGCGTTTTGTTCAATTGTGCACGAATGTACATCTTTATATATTATTTTATATAATTGTAATTTAGAACATCAGTTTTATTTAATTATAATAATTAATTAAAATTATTGATCGCTTATTGAATTATATAATTCTACATACAGTATCAAAAGTTTAAAAAATCAATATTTTTATAATATAAAGAATTTTACTACAATGCACTACTGAAATTTAAAATAAATGTCACACAATTTTAGTTTATGGTTATAAATATAAAAATTTCGAAAAACTGTGCTCATGTGTTCAAATTTGAATAGAAAGAAATAAACAGATGTTGGATTTATACCTAATAGCACGTGCATCGGATTTAAACTAATTTGAGTTAAAACTATTTTTCAACTTTTTTTGAAATTTTATGGCATAAATAGCTCATAACATTAAATTTATTTATTTACAGCGTTTCGTAAATTGCATATATAAAATAAGCTGAATTCAAAAATTTAAATCATTCTTAAATTTATTCAAGTTACTACTGAGTAAAATTTTGTGTCATAATGACTAAAAACACCAAATTAGTTTAGAAAATGTAATATAGTTTCGGTAACCCTTTTTAATAATGATGGCAACCCCCCTGCTCGATCGGTTAATCGATCTTTCCTAAAACAAAATAATTTTTAAATTTTAAATTATCGTTTACCTTTAACCACGTTTCAGTAATGAGCAATACGAAATCTTTTTCTTCCAGGAAAAGTTCCAGATCTTGGGATTTGTTTACAACGCTGGTAGCGTTCCACGTCATAATATTAAGTATTTCGATGTTATATTTATCCATCGAAAGCCTTCGAACATTTGATAAACGCTGACATTCTTCAGCGCCATCTACAGTTGTTGCCATTACGCGATTTAACTCACGTACAGCGTTTAACATTTTATCAATATCGCACATTGATTCGAGTTTTTAAATTCGCTAAAAGTGAATCTAAATTGTCAATGCCAGCGTGTTAACGTTTTCTGGTCTGACGCGATAAGCCGGATGTTGAGTAATCGGCCTTGGTTGATTAATAATTTGTCTTTGTTGCACGGCTTGACTCATCGTAGGAGTTGTTGTCGGTGTGAAATTTTGAATTGGCCTACTTGGTCGAGAAAGGAAATTCCGCCTCACGAATTAGTAAGCCTGTTGTTTGGCTGCTTTCGGTACTGGCTTAGCCGTCTTGTTGACCGCCTTCAAGTAAACGGAACAACCTCGAAAATCTCCGTATGGGCTTCGACAATTTGCGCACTTGGCATTATCGGTGACTGTGCATTCGCTGGAGATGATTTAGCACATTTTCTGCATGCGATTTTCAAATTGCAATTATTAGCTGCATGCCCAAACTGCTGACACCTGTAGCATTGCGTAATGCCTTTCCTTGCTCGGTACTTTTCCCAATCCCGAATGTTACCGACACCCCTGATCGACTGTATTTCAAATGTTACGTCGTTTTCGAACGCAACTTTAAATTTGGGATAAAATTTATATCCTTGTTTAGTAATTTAACACTAAAACTTTTGGATTTACCAATTTCAAAGCTTCGAGCTTCAACTTCGGTGAGGCACTGAACGCCTTTAAAACAGCTATCATTTTCTTGTCGTTACCCACACTGTAGGTATGAAATTGAGTGCCTTCCTGTATAAATCTCGATTTTAATTTGTTGTAATCCTCGATATCCTCGGTAATTATTTTAACCTTATTACCTAAATATTTTAAGTGGAAATTCTTGTTTATATTTGATGTCGTTGGTGAATTTTGAAACTTAAATTTAACATGACTTTTGGTAGTCCGGAGACTACGATTGGTTTAGGCTTAATTTTTTAGGTAACGAAGTTGCATTTGATGTCACAACGTCCTGTTCCATATTTTCTTGAGTATTATTTAATAACTCGAATTGGTTCCTTACGTTAACATTATACATCGTTTCAACCTCATCCTTGCTTTTGGTCTTTTTGCCTGATTGGTTTCGACAATTGTAGTTTTGTTCTCTTCCGGAGTAAGTGAACTGTTACCCCGTTTAAGTTTTGCTTGCCCTTCATTTTGTTGGGAGCAAATTTGGTTTCATAACCTAAAATAAAATTTGTAATTAGATGCGCCGACTTAGCGCAATTCACAGTAGATATTTTTCGTTTCCTTCAATGATTATGATATTACAATTTAATTTACTTAAATTAACTCGATCAATAATAAAATGCAAATATTGCACAATGTTAAATTATTAATACTACGTCACACACTAGTATCGCGCAGTAATACACGACCGATCGCTATGAGCTCGGCGCCGAATGAAGGCAAGGTTGAAAGAACATTTAACAACTCATACCGGCGAGAAGCCCTTTTCATGTGAAATTTGTGGCTATAAATTTGGCCAGAAATCACATTTAAACGTTCATTTAAAAATTCATAAACGCATACAACTGTAAGAAATGCCTATTAAAGTTTGAGTAATTTTGTATATCTATATATATAAAAATCAATGTCTGTTTGTTTGTTTGTCCTCCATTTTCTCCTGAACCATTTGACCGATTTCAACCAAATTTTGCACAGTTACTCTCTAGGACCCTAAAGAGGTTTTCCGCTAAAAACCGGGACCGAAAAGCTTAATTTAAAAAAGGGAAAAATTGCGGACGCGCATGAATGGAACGAGATTTCCATCGCCAATACCTGTAATTGATATATGGTAATTTTACGTTGGTATATTCACATTTAGTACCTACACTATTATACGTGATTTCATTTCGTAAAAATAAATCAAGTTATAGTAACCAAAGGACAACGGGAAGCAAGAGTGGAAACCGTTCTGAAATACTGAAGAAGAAAAGCTCGGGTAAAGCAACCCTGCAAAATCAAAATACTTCATACAAAGGAAAAGTATTTTATTTTTAATGAGACCTCGGGCGAAACCGGGTATCCAGCTAGTTTTATAATAAATATAGAGGAGAAGGTGCAAATATGGAATACCATTTTGTTTGGTATATAAAAAAATTTTTTTTTTTTTTTAGGAATAGAATTAAGCCAAATTTAGGTAAAAGTTACTCCAGACAAGTAGACACCATAATCTAAAAAAATGTAATTAACTAAAACATTTTACAAAAAAGTTTGAAAAAAAAAACTACAAAATGCCCGCCTAAGAAAAGGTGTGCAAATATGGAATACATTAAATATCTAAGAAATAATTAAATAACTTATTGTTCCTAAAACTTAAACTAACTATAAGGTTCTAGATTAACATTACTTGCACCAGTCGCAAATATACTCGTCTCTTTCGGCACCTGCACTGGTACTGGTACATACAATACTGGTATTCCATATTACCGACAACCAATGTCATCAATATTTTAGTAGAAGATCCGATAATCGACCTTCACCGAGTTGATAATATGAAATATTTTATAATAAATTTAGTATATTAGAAAATATTAAAATGGGTTGCAAAAAATCCTGACAGTATTTTTAATGTTTTTAAAAATGTTTTTAATTAAATTTTGTAACATCAAGATAATAAAAATTTTCTTCTGACTTCAAGTACAAAACGTATAGAATGTGCAGCTTGACCGATCGAAACGAGACTTGTGGCATTTGAAAGAGTTCTACTCAACTTAGATTTGTCAATTTGTTTGTAAGATATTGTTGTTGCAAAAGTTAAAAAAATTTTTTACGTTTTGTACTTGAAGTCAGAATAAAATTTTCTTATTATCTTGATGTTACAAAATTTAATTAAAATCATTTTTAAAAAATAATAAAATAGCCTGTCCAGAATTTTTTGGCAACCCATTTTAATATATTTTCTAATATACTAAATTTATTATAAAATAGGTTTCACTCTATTATCAACTCGGTGAAGGTCGACTTAGGTTCGATCTTAGACTATTTAGGTTAGATCTAGCCTATTATAATAAAAACTAAACAAATACAACGTTATCTTAAACTTTAGTTTATATAAAATGGCATCGTAACAAATATTTGAATAAAACATGCAAATAAAAATTAGGCTTGCATATTCACTTACGTGTTAAAATTATCAATGTACGAAATTCACATGTACACATGTGGTAAACTAAAATCATACTAAAACGGTACGGGGTGGATCGCTCCAATAAAGATGGCAAGCGTTCACAAATTTAGACTATTTTCGACCGAGGACCTTACTTGGTTTAGTCAAAACCGATGTATTCCATATTACAAGCATATTCCATATTTGCCTTCTCCTCTACTATTAAATAAGCATTTATTTAATCCAGTAATCGTTTATAATGATTGTTTATGGCGTTAGGGTTAAAAGGTTGGATTTTAAAGAAAACCCTTATAGCTTCATCCTTGGACTTTTTAAAACCTAATTATAATTACTGTAGTAAGAACAATAATTTTATATTTTCTTAAAATTATGTAATTTTTGCATTACTTAAATTGACAAAAACTGTTTGGGAATATTTAATAAAAAGAATTTAATTTAATTATTAGCAAATTATATAATTGATATTTAGTGAATAAGAAAAAATAAAATTAGTGTAACTATTGGCAAATATAATGTGAAGCGCTACAATTGTTTATGTTGCAGTATTAGTTATTAAAAATGTTTGTTTATGTTTTTTGTGTGTTTGTTCTCTTTGTCTGCTGTCAACCTTCCCAATAGATACACGGGCTAAAGAGAAAATATTGGAAGAATCTTGTCATGATGTTGAAAACTATGAAAATAAGATCATGGTAGGGTAAGAAAGAGATGGTGTTGTAAATGTTGGGGATATTGGAACAACAAAATAAAATCTGATGTGACATTATAGTATGACTTTTCCATTCACTGCTAGGTTTATCATAATAACTGTAATTTTCAATTTTTTAATTTTATTTATGTATTTTATTAGTAATTTAAGAGAAAAATTTCAAAATTTTCAAGATTATAACGCAGAAATAATCTCTTTCGATTGACACTATTTTCTTTTTTAACCATTACAATGGCAGCAGGTCCTGGCAACATCCATATAGAGTTAATTAAAGTCGCCTCAAGTATCCTGTTGACTGTTGACCAACATATTTAACGGATGCCTACCTGGGGGGGCCTCCCCCTACACAATGGAAAACCGCACACATCTCGTCTACTATATGCAAAAAGGGAAGTAGGTGGGAATGCACCAGCTACAGAGGTATAAGCGTCATTTGTTCAATTGCACGTCTATATGGAAGGCTTGTGAAAACAACGATAGAGAAATGCATATCGAGAGAGCAGAGCGGGCTTTTTTTATTTTATTTTATTTATTTACGGATAGACCAATTTAAATTATCAAACAAAAATCAATAGTTAATATTTAATTTCCACATTAGGTTCTTTTTGAATCTATAATAGTATGATTGATCAAAAAGATCAAAGTCTACATAAACATTTAAATTGTTAGCCAATCTGCACATTTTGGTTACTGGACTTTCAAACCATAGTTTGATGCATGGTAGGCGATCTAGAACAACCTTGGATTTCTTGTAGGGTAAACCGCTACATTAAGTTGAAAACGCGATAGCAAAGTTTTACAATCAATTCTTCCGTTTAGCAAACGAAAAAGGAAACATAGTTCGGCAACGCATCTTCTGTATTCCAAGGATTTGCTATCGATTTGAAGCATATGAAAATTCCCCTGATGTACGTCCAATCTTAAAATCATGAAACCTCAAAAACCTCCGTTCAATCGATTCCAATCTGATAATGTAAACTCGATAATAAGGCGACCATACTTGCGACGCGTATTCCAGCTGCGGTCTAACAAGTGAAAAATATAAAATTTTCACTGTGTTAGCCGAGAATAGAGTGCTTTGTCGTCGAATAAATCCAATTGTACGAAGTGCATTCTTACAAACCTTATCTATATGGGACTTGAAGGTTAGACCTTTGTCTAGACGAACTCTAGACGAACTGCATCTGAGCTTTCGTTCGCTTTTTGGTGAAAGTCTTGGAGGATTGGAAACCCTTCAGGACGGTGCAAGATATAGCTCTGATACAGGAACCCTGGTTAAACAGGGGACTAATCAGAGGACTTAAAATGACAGGCGCCTGGGAACTTATAAGCCACAACATCTTCCGTTGTGACGCGACCGTGTCACCATTATAGGTTTCAATTTTGCTAAGAATCATGTCAATTGTCATTGACGGTAATACCATTTTTGCAGAGTCAAATCTATTAGTTGAATTTATATGTGACATTTTAATTTCGTATTATTAGCGGATAAGAAACATTAATTAAAGCAAATTATGGTGGTTTTTAAATTTGGTAAAATTTAATTTCTGTGGTAATGTGTAATTTGTGGTAACTTCAAGTTTTAAGGTATTCGTAACACATTCAAGTAAATATTAGGCATATATAAGCATGAAATGTGGTTGGAAGTAATCAATTTGTTCAATTTACAAAAGCTAGTTTATCTTATTTTTTGAAATGATATTTCTGCAGTGCGTTTGAAAATTAAATGAATGTGATACTAATCACGAATGTATTAAAAAATAAAATAACTGAACTAGTAAATTAAAAGTGGGTGTAGTCCATGTATGTGGGCTCTCGTATTTAAATAGATTAAAAAAATCCATAGCAATATATATAATATAAAGCAATAGTAAAATACTGCAATAGCCAAAGAAAATAAATCTATAAGTATTATGGAAGATGAATTGAAAAATGAACTAGAACTTTAAAAACAAAGAAAAAACTAACGGATACATTGTTTAACGAAGCAACCTCAAAATTAAACAAAGCTGCACAAAACAAAAATTTTTAAGATCTTTCAGTTGCAAATGTTTTAATGAATGCAGTTCGTAAAGCAAGGGAAATAGAACAGATCGAAAGCCAAAAAGTAGACGATTTAAAAAGAAAATTAAATCGGAACTTCTTTCCGTAACAATTATTAAAAACTTTATTTAAAAACTTCAAAAAGTTTAATTTAAACAAACGGTTTACCAAAGTCCAGATAGTCTTAATATTAAATAATATTAAATTTAACTTTGTACAAATTTTTATGATCAAAAGATAAAAGTTTTTAGAAATTAATGTAAAAAAACTGCAGTTGAATTCAATAAATTCAAATAAAAGAAACTCTTCTTTTAATTTTTTGTTTGTTTTTTTATTTGAATTTATAGCAGTTTTTTACTTTATCATATGAAAACTAACAATGAAAACTCACAATGAACAAGAAAAAGACGGAATACCTAGTGCAAACAAGCGACATGCGCAAACCTGATGCGGAGCTTCAAATCAACAAGGAAATAATTAAAAGCGCGGAGTACAAATACCTGGGCAGCATAATTTCACAAGAAAGAACATCACGAAGAGACATACGTAGTAGAACTGAACAAGGTCGGAAAAGCATTCGGATTTTAAATTCTTTATTATGGTTCAACAGAATAAAATTACAAACAAAAATGACCATCTATAGAGCAGTAGTGGAACCAATTTTAACATACGGAGCAGAATGCTGGCAACTAACGAGCAGAGACAAGAGACTTATTGAGGCTGCCGAGATAGAACAAAATGATAGAAACAAAAATGCAGTAAAAAATTGTAGGAGCGCTTCCGGCGCGATGCGAAGGTAGGTTCACACAGGGAAACCCCAAAAATTAAGGTAAACGTCAACTTGAAAACTTAAATTTTTGTATTTAACTTTTAAAAATGCATAATTTGCAATAAAAATTTTATTTCGTAAATATGCGATTTGTGAAATGATTATCGTAAATAAAATTTCATCAGTGTAAACTTGTATAAATTCTGACCAATTTAGTTGCAAGGTCATATTTTTAGTACTAATTTTTACTGCATTGTTATTTAAAAAGGGACTACAGACTCCTATACCAAAAATCAAGAGGATGATATAAATCATTATATTTTATGCGCAAAAACTCTTGTTTTTACAATGCCTAAATTTTAGCAGTCAGCGGAAAAGTAGAAACTGCACAGCTGTCTAATAATTAAAAATACAATGTTACTTAGCCTTTAGTTTAACTTCGTAAATAAATTACCAAATTCTTATTAAAACGGATAAAAACTTATTAGAAATTTTTATTTCTTTTACCCATAATCGCAATAAGTGAAATACAACAGAAGTTATCGCTAGTGTAAATGAAAAGAGAATAAATACAGACATTAGTGAAAGTGATGTAAATCCTACTGAAAAGAACGTGCCACAACGGCAACTACCCCACTAAATTGCCAACACATGTGCACTAAAAATAATTCGAATGGTTTAGGACTCACAGACCCTTTTAGATACCACAAAACTTAAAATTAGCCTAGTAAGAATCGAACAAAAAAATGGTCAAAATTGAGATGGCTATAAATACAATAAGCGGAACTTCAAACTTTCAAGCGACGCGACGCTCAAAGGAAGATCCCAAACTACGAGTACAGTTAACTTAATATTATAAACCGCCATGGCTTTCATCACTCAAAAATTATTACGCGAAATGAAAGTCTAACCCAAAATCAAATCGATCGCAAGTCGTAATTCTAAAAATAATGAACAAAATAAATATGTATCGTCATAAGCCAAATTAAAATGATGTACTAACCCTTTATTTATTAGTTCGCGAAAACGTTGAAAATAATTGCAGCTCACTAATCAAAATGAGACTTTCTGATCCTAGCTAATAAATCGCCAGGTAGATATTACTAGACAAAGCTTAAATAACATCCATGAGTTATTACAATATAGAGCATTACAATAAAACATTTTCAAATTCAAATCAAAATAAATTTATGAGACAAATACCTAATTATTTTCTTGGTCGATTAGAGGTTTCAGATAGTGCAAAGTTTGGCCACTTTCTTATTTGAAACAAAAAACAATTAAATATTCCTTCAATGGAAAATATCGCTTAAATTTGTAACATTTTATTTTAAAGACCGCAATTATTTTAAAAGCACAAACCGCCGAATTCCAAAAAGTAGGGAATAATAACTTTTTTATTGTTATATTCAAATTTGGAATTTAAACCAAATTCAATTAACGTAAATTTATTAATACGCAGTTATAATTTCCACTTGCATTAACATCGCATCAAAAGACAATGAAGAAAGGACGTGCTGGAAGCTGGCATTAGATTCAATATTTAGATTTAAAATATTAGAGTTGACCAAACTAAGTATGGTGAATGAATTACGAACTAGTATAGAATAAACAAAAACATGTCAAAAAAAAATTATTTTAAATTAAGTTTTATTTATTTTTTATGCTTCCATGTTAAAGAACACTTACAAAAAAAATTGGCTCCGTCGCGATTTGTTTTCCTAATTTTCTTTGGTAGTTCACTCATTGACCTCTGAATACCCTTTGTATTTGTGGTTTTCAGCTCCTTTTTTATTTATAGAATTAAGGAATCAACATTTTTAGCTCTGTATCCGTTTTCGTAAACTTTTCTTTTCAGATTATCCCAAAAGTTTCAATAGATCGCAATTGTGGAACATTTGGGAGGTTCATTTTCTTTGGCTCAAGTTCTATTTTTTATTCTTCAAATTCTATTGTGGATTTCGCGTTATGTGAGGACGCCAAATCCGGCAAAAATTATTTTTCTTTTGATAATATTTTTCGATAAAATTACGAAGTGCTGGAACACATTTTTGTTGTAAACTTGGGCATTCATAGCTACACCACCTTTAAAAAACTGCTTGCTGACACCACGTTCGCTTATGGCTAACCACAACAAAACTTTTCCTGAAACTTTGTCTTACAAATAAATTTAGCTTTTTTGGTTTCTTTGTGACTGGAAGACTCAAAATAATGTTTTGGCTGCCATTCATTACCTTCCACGGTAAAATATGAGTCGTCATCCTTCACGCATTTGTACCTGATGAGCAAGAAAAGTAATTTCTGGACAGCTCGCGTAACCTGCATTTATACCCTTCTGTTGTGTTTCAGTAGTAAATGGTGCCATTTTTTTCTTCTTTTTCTGGACTCCCATCGATTCTAAATATTTCTTAATTGTGTTTTTGTCAAAATTATATTTCTACCCAATTGGCGATAAAATTTACACTGCAACCTGCTGTTTCACTTTTAGTTTTAACCGAACTTTGAGTCTTGCAAACTACATTTCCAACCTAATCCACATTTTCTTTCAATTGATTTATTATTCTTAAATAAGTTTATTGTCGTGTAGATAAATTTTTTTGAAACCCATGTCTTAAAATGCCTAAAAATTTTTTAATTTTGTTTGAATTTTCTTCACAAAATTTACAAATTAATTTGTGGCGTTTAGCACGTTTAGTGTCATTTTCATAACTAATTTTAACTGACCAGAGCAATCTTAGTTTTGTTTTTATAAATAGACAGTACAGTTAACTTTGCCGTGTTTTTGTTTTTGTTTTTGTTTTGTAAGAGTATTGTGTCGTTTTTAATAACAGTGTTGTACGTTCGTATTTCATTCACCATACTTAATACTTCAAGTTTTTTTGAACATAGCTTTATTTTACAAAATTTATATATTTAAGACCTCAAATGGCACAAAATGAGTATTCGCAAACTAATATTAGATTGTAACTGAACGTTTGCAATCCCTAATATTACCTACGGAAGTCAAAATTATGTGTTATGTTTTTTAATATATTAAAAATTTCCAAAATTCACAACTTTTTAACCCGAGTATTAACACTCTAGGATTAATTTTAATATTATTAATATTGATTAATAAATAATATCCCGTGCGGGAGTCTGTAACCTCCATCGGACGCGTCCCCAGGTGGCGGATAGGGGAATGCCTCCCAGATATGGGTGGTTGGAGGGAAATTAAATACCTCCCGCGGACCAACAGACCGGTAAGATGAATATCGTTAACTGGAGAAGTAAGTTATCTAGGGGACCTTTCCCAAACTCAAAGGTTGGAAAACGGCAGCTGACTTTTCAATATCGTCCACAGGCAAAACAAAATGGCTGTGATTCGGACAGCAAACGGCGCAATGGTAACCATGAAAACGGCGTTTGTACAGCGGTGTAGAAGGCAACGGAAAACCACTACACTATTCTTCCTAGAAAATTAATCAACATGGCTGGAAAATTAACAATGGCCGAGTACGGGCGCCCTTCAATGGGGCAGGGTGCGAAGAACTCCCGTTCGGCCAAGAAGATTGCGACGTGGAATGTACGTATATGTTTCAACCAGGAAAGCTGCAAAACACAATGCTGAAATGCAGAGATTGCATATTGATATACTAGGCATTAGCGAAATGCGATGGCCGGGTAGCGGAAAATGTAATACCAATGAAGAAGAAGTTTACTATTCTGAAATAACGACCCCAACCACCGAAACGGAGTGGCAATAATAGTATCCAAGGAGATGGAAAATCAGTAAAGAATTATATTCCGTACTCAGATCGAATAATACTACTACAATTAAAAGCTGCACCTGTAGACATGAACATCATTCAAGTTTACGCCCCACTGCAGATAAAGATGAACAAACCCTGAAGAGTTCTACGAGCAGATAAAAGCAGTTTTAAAATTAATAAAATCACGAGAAGTACGCGTCATAATGAGTGATCTTAATGCAAAAATTGGAAAAGGAAAACAAAACAATTGCGTGGGAGAATATGGATTGGGAAGAAGAAACGACAGAGAAGGTCGTCTAATTCAATTTTGTGAAGAGGAAGATTTGGTTATAACAAATACGTTTTTTAAATTGCCGCCACGAAGATTGTATACGTGGAAGGCCCCGACAGACGACGCACAAAACTTGATAAGAAATTAAATAGATTTCATAATGATTAATAGACGCTATAGAAATAGTATAAAACATGTTAAGACCTATCCTGGTGCAGATGTTAATTCAGACCACAACCCCGTAATAGCGGAATTCAAAAATCAATTCAAAAAAGTTCACACCAATCGACGCATGGATAGAATCGACATCAACAAACTAAAACAACCAGAAACAGCAGAATCTGTTCGAGAAGAAATTAACAGGGGGATAACTGAATTGATAGGAGGACAAATGGAAAATGCCAATAATGTCAATAGTACGTGGGGAGAGATGAAAAATGATAATCAACGATAGCTGTAAAAGGAACTTGAAAGAAGGAGTTAGAGAAAAGAAGAAGAATTGGATGAACGACGAAATTCTAGAACTGATGAATCAAAGGAGACAACACAAGACTAGAGACATCCAGAAATATAGGAAGATAGATCGAGAAATAAAGAAAACCATAAAGAGAGCAAAAGAGAAATGGATGTCGGAGAGATGCAGTGAGATAGAGGAGCTCCAATCAAAGCACGACATGTTTAATATGTACAAAAAGATAAAGGAAGCTACTGGAAATTTCAAAATAGAGGTAGTGGTGTTGATGGACAAAGAGGGGAGTATTGTAATGAGCGTGGAGAAGAAGCTGACCATATGGAAAAAGTATATAGAACAACTATTTGAAGATGACAGAATGAACGATCATGGCATAAAAGATACATTAGATACTGGACCAGATATCAATAAAACGAAGTGGAGTATGCTATCGGAAACACAAAAACAATAAAGCACCAGGGCCAGATGAAATACCGGTTGAGTTATTAAAATTACTAGATGATAATAGCATAGATATTCTGGTCAGACTATTCAACATAATATATCGCTCAGGTAATATACCCGAAGATGGTTAAGGTCAACTTTCGTCGCTTCAAAAGTGGCTCATCCTAAGACATGCAAGGACTACCGTACTATAAGCCTTTGAGCCACACATTAAAAGTGTTCTTAAAGATTATACACGGAAGAATATACCGTCGATGTGAGGAGATGGTGAGCGGCACAATTTGGCTTCGAAGTGGCCTCGAACCAGAAAAGCACTTTTTCCATGAATGTTTTGGTACAGCGATGTCGAGACGTAAATAGCGATGTGCATTTATGTTTTATTGATTATGAAAAAGCGTTCGATAGAGTACAACATGGGAAACTCGTTAGGATTCTACAAGAAATAGGCTTGGACACTGAGACATTAGAATCATTGCGAACTTATACTGGAATCAACGAGCAAAAGTGCTGGTGGAGGACAATACCACGGAAGAAATCGAAGTCCTGCGAGGGGTTCGCCAGGGATGTGTGCTGTCGCCCTTGCTTTTTAACCTCTACTCGGAGAAAATATTCAGTGAAGCTCTTTGTGATCGAGAGGAAGGAATATGATAAATGGAAAATAATAAATAACCTGAGATACGCAGATGATACGGTTTTGTGGCAGAATGTGCAGAGGACCTACAGATTTTGATCGATACAGTTAATAATGTCAGTAAAGAATATGGGTTAAAAATTAACATAAAAAAAACCAAATATATGGTCATTAGCAAGACGGAAAATATCCAGACGAGAGTGGCAGTGGGAAACGAGCCAATTGAAAGAGTGGCAAGATATAAATATCTGGGTTGCAATATGTATGAACACTGGAAACAACACCAGGAGATAAGATGTCGTATAGAGCAGGCAAGAAACGCTTTTGAAAAATGCGAAATTTGTTATCTAATCGCGATTTTAACATAGATCTAAGAAAGGAATTTTGAAATGAATTTTGCTAATGTGCTAAGCTATCTAAATAATCCTGTGTCTTGCTATATGGATGTGAACGTGGATCTTAAGATGACTCGGATAAGCATAAGGAAAAGCGCAAATGGAATATCTTGGACATGTATGCGAGAGAAGTGAACTGCTTCTCATGGATGGATACGGGCGATCACTAAGAAGAGGACTGGCGTCATTCATTGGAAACTTAGACAGTGGACGAAAGCAAAATGTGTATCTTATGAGATCATGTGATGCACCGTAGGGAGCACCGAAGAAGAAGAAGAAATTGATATTTTAATAAAAATGAAAACTTTACAACAACATACAACAAACTTTAAATTTGAGGTTAGAATTCGTCAAATAAATAAGTTAACTGGTCATGAATCTCCAGTTATTATTAGACGATTTATTCTTAGATTAAACTTATTTTGTGTTGGTGAAACGAAATTGGTCAATTTTATTCAATGAAATAGTTTTAATCTTTGAATAAATATTTAACTGACGTCGGTGAAACCGGCATAAATCATATAAATTTTGTAAAATAAAACAATGTTTAAAAAGCTTGAAGTATTTGTTTGGTTAACTGTAATATTTTAAATATCTGGATTCTGGATTATTTTATATATTTTAAATATTTTTATATTTTATTTTAATTTTAAATATCAGAATTGAATCTAATTTCAACTTCCACCACATAAAAACACAAGGCTTGATTGGACCTTGACTCTGGAACACAGGCCCGTGACTACAGTGTTACGCTAATGGTAAAATGTAAGGGTGACGAGGGAAAATTCTCTTTACAATACGCGTCAGAAATCGTCAGATTAAATTTGATTATGAAATTAACTAAAACTAACATTCCTAAAATTAGAATTTGGCTGCTCATTCAAAAATATATTACTAAATAGTATGTACTATACGGTCATCACAACACCAAAATAAGCTAATTAGCTAATAAATAAATACAAAATAACTTTACATCATTAATTTTTGATTGTACCTCTTAAGTTTTCAGATAATTTACAAGAGTTTTTTGGAAATTAGGCGGGGGGGAGGGGAGGACTGGAAACATGCTAAATTTTAACATTGAATTTTAAATTCAAAATGGTACAAATTGGGTCAGTCAAATTAGACGATAAATATGGTTGAGCTGGTCAATTTGATAAATTTAATCTCGGTAAGTCCATTGATCACTTTGCGAATTTTTCACTTTAGTTTTTAAATGTATATTCCGTTATAAGCTGTCCATGATGATACGTAATTGTCACTGGTATATGAACATCACTTTCATTAATGTCCGTAATTATTGTCTTTTCATTTACACTCGCGATAACTTGTGTTTTATTTCACTAATCAAAATTTTGAGATAATACGCCAGTAAAATAAAAAAAGCAATTAATTAAAAACGATAAATACTATGTATATCTACTTACCAAAAAAAAGGATTTGCCTAGTACTTAAAAAAATTTTAGTTTTGTCAAGAGTAGTTAAATTAATTGCCCCTTGAGGTTAATTTGTTCTTCCTCGGATGGCTTACAATTTTTAGAAACATATTGGAAAATATGAAAAAGAACTTTGCCATTTGGTTCCTGGTAGAAAAAGTTAAGTGCTTGTTGTAAAGTTTCCGATATTGATGTCCTTATGAATTTAGTTAGTAATTTAAAAAAAATTGTTAGTAATGGGTTTAATTATAAGGGATATGTAAGTGATTTATTAAAAAGTTTAGTTTATATTTTTAAGATCCTTTAAGGTAAATTTCAATAAAATTTAATTCGAATTTTTAGAATTGAGTTAGAACTATTGTTTTTAAAAACTGTACAAAAGGGACGTATGTAGTTAGTGGAATCTAGTCACAGAAAAATAAAAAAAATTTTGAAGAATGTCTATTAACTTGAATTTTTTATTTTGGTTTAATTCGAGTGTCGATTTTTGATTAATTTAATTTGATTGATATTTATTTTATTTCTTGTTAATTAATTTTAAAATACTATACTAGTAATATGGACGTTGAATTCATTTGATAGTTACGGTTTAAAAACGTTAGATTAATTTTTAGATTCAATAACAAGGAAGCCCGGACTGGAAATAATTTAGTTAGCACTCGTTTGAGCGGTCCCATTCTGTTTTTTTGTATAAAATATTAACAATATCTTTATTTTGATCAAATAATTAACAGCAATAAAGTAAATAAATAATAAATATATAACAATTAAATAAATGCACATTTCTGAACAAAGCAAAATAAAAGTAGAAAAACTAATAACTAAATTCTAATTAACATATTAATAAAAATTAATATTAAAAAAAATTAAAATATTAAAATAACATTTAAAAACTTAACAAAAGCTTATTATTCTAATTAAGTTGTAATATTATTTTAGAGTCAAAAATTCGCAATGATTAAATTTAAAGTTGATTTGAGTTTAACGCGTTCTCTGACTTCTGTCCCGGCGGCACGGTAAGGAAAGAGGGGGATAGCGCGTAGCGTCTTTTCCGCACGACGGCGACGTCAGTTGTTGCTGGGTGTTGAAACGAAGTGTATGTTCGTAATACTGCTCCTATTTTAATAGTGTTTTAAAATCTAAATACTTATTATCACAATAAAACTTGTGTGCATTTATAATTACTTACTGTAAGTACAATTTTATGTAACATTAACAACAAAAAATCTATAATATCGACTATTCGTTTTTATCCTTTTGTTTGAGGAAGCCATATTAATTTTTGTTCGGCGTCGGTTATTTTGAAATGGCTTGGTCTATGTTTGTATTTATGTTCTAAAATGGCTTGGTGGTTTTATTTGAAAATATTTAAATTGTTAAATTGCATTAAATTAATTTATTTTCGAATCGGGTTTTTTATTCTTTCATGTTTACCTATTGTTTGCTACGCTTTGTAATTGATGCAAGGTGTTTTTTTGTTTAGTTATTTAGTTCTAGTGATTTATTAGCAATTTTGGGGTTTGGTTATTTAATTAATTGTGTTTGTTAAATGGGGTTAATTTGAAAGTAAATTTAATGTCAGGAGCGTAGTAAAGAATTTTTCACAAAATGGCCGATGCTACCACAGGTTACTATCTAATTAATTTAGTTATCCAAATGAATGTTGTTTCGACCGATTGTACATTGCACTATTGTTTCTACGCGTTAAAGTTGGCGAATAAACAATGCAATAAATAGGCGTTATACCTCTATTGCATTTGAGTTATTTAAAAAAATTAGTTGTGGAGAAAAAGAAATGCTAGCCTCCCCCACCATTTTGTTTGTAAAATAATCAAGCGTTTTTGTTCAATTGTGCACGAATGTACATCTTTTATATAGGTATTTTATATAATTGTAATTTAGAACATCAGTTTTATTTAATTATAATAATTAATTAAAATTATTGATCGCTTATTGAATTATATAATTCTACATACAGTACCGGTCAAAAGTTTGGAAACACATCAATATTTTTTTATAATATAAAGAATTTTACTACAATGCACTACTGAAATTTAAAATAAATGTCACACAATTTTAGTTTATGGTTATAAAATAAAAATTTCGAAAAAACTGCCTGCCCATGTGTTCAAATTTGAATAGAAAGAAATAAACAGATGTTGGGATTTATACCTAAGTAGCACGTGCCGGGCGGCATCGGCGATTTTAAACTAATTTGAGCCCTTAAAACTATTTTTCAACTTTTTTTTGAAATTTTATGGCATAAATAGCTCATAACATTAAATTTATTTATTTTACAGCCGTTTCGTAAATTGCATATATAAAATAAGCTGAATTCAAAAATTTAAATCATTCTTAAATTTATTCCAAGTTACTACTGAGTAAAATTTTGTGTCATAATGACTAAAAAACACCAAATTAGTTTAGAAAATTGATACAAGAAGAAATTGTCGATCATCTGCAAGGTAACAATTTAATAATTAAAGAACAATTTGGGTTTCAGAAGGGCACGGCACAATCCATCAACTAGCCAGAGTAGTTGAAGATATTGTTGGAATCCAATAAAACCACCATACAGGGATGGTCTTACTGGACTTGGAAAAGGCTTTCGATATTGGCACGAAGGTTTAATTTCCAAAATGATGAACTTGATCTTCTACCTCCTTAACAAGGATCGTACAGAGCTATTTAACTGACCGCAGCTTCGCCGTGGTGGTTGGCAAGATCTAGTCGAAAATGCATACCTGCTGGTGTTCCGCAGGTTCAATTCTTGGACCGACACTGTTCAATATTTACATCAACGACATACCAAATGCACGAGCATACAAATATTGCCTTGTATGCCGACGACACTGCCGTTTATTCTTCGAGTTTAAACAAGGAAATTATCGTCGAAAACATCAACGAGCATCTTGAGTTGATTGGTAAATTTTCAGTGATTGGAAACTTAAATTGAATGTCAGTAAGACCGAAGCTATAATGTTTACGGGCAGCAGAATTCGTCCTGCAGTCGATATTAAAATCAACGACACCGTTATCGAACTGCAAAAAGATATCAAATATCTTGGCTTGCTCTTGGATCAACGCCTTACGTGGAGAAAGACCATAGCTGATCGAGTCAAAAGACCAACTACGTGCTACACCTGCTCTATCCACTAATTACACGACGTATACTACCAAAAGAGTTAAAGCTCCTGCTGGTCCGCACATGTGCCAGGTCGGTCCTGACATACGGCTGCACTATTTGGGGAGCTAACAGCAATTTAATCGCCACACAACGTTGTCTTAATAAGTTCTTAAAAGTGGTCAACAACTACCCCGTTATACTACCATCAGATATATGCACGAAGACAACAATTTTGAATACGTCGTAAAAAATATTGAAAATATAACAGATCCAAGTATAAAAGACTTATCAGTACAGATGGAAACAGGAGCTAGAAGCAACTATTCTAGATGCAGATCAAACAGCAAATCAGAGGTGGAGAGAAATAAAATTAAACATCTTTCATAATTTACAAAATAATAGTGAAAATCGCAATCAGGGTTAATTGACTCGCCTATTTCTTTACATTTGTGCCAATATTGTGTAACTGAATTATCACATTTTCATCTACATAATGTTACCGTTTTTTTGTAAACCAATAAAACATTTTTTAATTATAACGCATTCCCAAGCCTTGAATAATACATTATATCACAAAACTAATTAAAGATAACCAATTTTGAGAAAATAGTATTTTATTACAAAATTATCTGCCAATAATGAGTCAGGTATGTAGTATATGAAAATGAAGATAGGTGAATGTGCCTATTTTGACCACTTAACAGAAATTTGATGTTTGACACGTCGGAAAATAGTAATTGTTTAACTTTGTATTTGTAAAATTTATATCGGACATAAGTTAGAATGTTTTCCGCAGTATGACTTTATTTTTACAAATCGCACTATGAGAACAACACTATAGTAAGTGCAATAAACTAACTTGAGAGAAACGCATTTTAAAATTCAATATTTTCAAATCACATATATTAATACATCATATTGCAGCATTATTACATATATTTAACTATATTCAATTAAACTAAAAAAAATTAGAAGCAAAAGAAGTAAACATCAAATATTGAATTTTAAAATGCGTTTATCTCGCAAGGTTTATTGCACTTACAGTGTTGTTCTCATAGTGAAATATTCTACCATTTTAGAGAGATACACCTGGGAGCCGGAAAAAAAAGGTCATTTTGTGCATTTTTCTAGGAAAACTATTTGAAATTTTGGATTGTAAGTTTAACTATCTATAAGTATACATTCAGAATATTTATAATTTTTTTTATTTAAAAATATCAAAAATAAACAAGGATATTGTACGATCCTTGGAGCATCGTAAAAAAATTTGCGTTAACGGTAACCACTGGCGTTTCTTAAAAAATCATCTGAGAAAAACAAAACAAAAAAATTATTAAATCAAATACTATAATCTAGTACTTGTCATAGCCGAGTTTGAAGATATTGGTTTATGACAAAATAGAGGACGTTTGAACATAAATAGTGATTTTTAGACCAAGAATTAGTAATTATTGCCTATAAAGCAAAAACTAAGTAACGAAACAAAAAGATCCTATGACAAGTACTAGATAATGGTGTGTAGAATAACCACAAAAAAATTCAATGCAATCGGTTCATTGGTTTTCTTGAAATTTTGGGTACCATTTGAAAAACGTAGTTTTGAGTAAAACGCGTTTGAAAATTTGAGAATGAATAAATCATAAATTTGTTAATTTACATTGAATCATCGATACCAGGCCCATAAAATCTTCTACGGTCGACGGAATGTTCATAACTTCTAAATTTTGTTGTCGATGACCTATTCGACCTTCTTTCGTCTGTTCTTGCGCTTGCAGCTTGGCTTTTGCTAAGCGAGTTTCGTCTTCTTGGGCAGCGTACAACGCTCCCAATCCGACCGATATTCCTAACACGTTCTTGACTTCCAACAATGAGGTGACACCATTGATGAAGGGCATGTTGCAAGAAATACTGCAATGTTAACAATTTTCGCCCCTTGTTCATCGTTTTGGGAGCTATCTTCCAAATAAGTTGGTCTTCGAGACAGAAATGATTTTAAGAGTTGCTGTCTGTTGAGCCGTAATGGTAGAATGTTGCCCATATAGTTTTTCATGTCATCCTTGAATTACAGTTTCTGCGAATAGCTGATAGTAAACGCTCAATTTATTTATAAACTTTGCCGTCAGTTTGTTTTTGCCGATTCCAGGCTTATTTATCGAAATGTTGACTTGGCGTTTTTACCAGATATTCTTGAGACCTCAAGCTTCAAGAAAATGTAAAAACAAAATCGATTTTTTCACCATGCTAGGTTCTACCTTTTAAATTTTTTTAAAAAACTCAAAAACAAAATGTCCATCCTCGGACACTATCTTTCCTTCGTCGTCCGTATTTTAAGTCCATTTTCGACCCCCTATTTAATGCAATCAATTTAAAAAATGCTTAAACTTGAAAGTTAAAATTCAAACTAAAATTTGAATAATATAGTTTTCTTAATGAAATTGCTACTTACGTCAACAAGGGGGTCTTAATTGTTTTAAAAAACCCAAAATATTGTGAACGCATAAAATGTTTAGCATTTTGTAATCTCATGGAAGCTACGTAATACTATCTCGTAATGTACTAATCAAGTAATTTAAATTGATTATGCGTTATCAAATGTCAAAAATGAATAACAAATGTAAGACTGGTGCTTTCAAGGTTACCCTATACGACGTCGACTACGAATATAGTATGTACTCCCCAATTTTATTAAAATAACTCATGTAAAACTGCATAAAAAATAATTCAATATATTAACAAATTCCAAAGTAAAGTAATATAAAATAATATTTAACAAAACGGTATGGTTTTAGTCATATTATAATGTCTTCTTCTTCTTCTGCATGTTTTCAATATCCCGTTACCACCATCCATTACTGGTCTTTCCATCTTTTCTTGGCTTCCGACATTAGCCGTCCCGGGGTTTATATAGGTATAATTGCTTTAAAAGTCGGGTTACTAAAGTTTTTTCCATGTTTCACGGTATTCTTTATTTTGTTGTTTAGATTAAAGAATGTCCAAAGTGTTCCGGATGTCCGTTTTCGAAACTCTGTTCTTCTAGTGCATCCTTGATAGATCTTAAGAATCTCATTTCCGATGTTGCAGTCTGCTTTCCAGTTTTATTTGTCATACCCATGTTTCACGGGTACGTGATTTAGGTACGGACAATCACTTATAAAATTTTAAAATGGCTTTTTTGTGCATTTACTCAAGTTCTTGACGTTCCATTTAGGTAATTGAACTTTAATTTTTTTTTTATGTTCTTTTTTATGTAGGTCTAGCTTTGCATATTATAATGTAATAATATTAATTTGCTTGTTCCAATCCCCAAACATTTACAACACCATCTGCTTTACCCTAACATGGCCTTATCTTCATATTTATCACAACATATCACAATATTTTCTTTTAGTCCGTGTATCTATTGGGAAGTTGGCAGCATCAAAGAGAACAAACACACGAAAAGCATAAACAAACATTTAATAACTAATACTGCAACATAAACAAACGTAGTGCTTCACATTTTACTTGCCAATAGTTACATTAATTTTAATTTTTTCTTATTCACTAAATATCAATCAAATAAATTGCTAATAATTAAATTAAATTATTTTTATTAAATATTCACAAACAGATTTTGTCAATTTAAGTAATGCGAAAATTACATAATTTTAAGAATTTTATTGTTCTTACTACAACAATTATAATTAGGTTTTAACGAAGTCCAAAAATGAAGCAATAAGGGTTTTCTTTAAAATCCAACCTTTTAACCCTAACGCCATAAACAATCATTATAAACGATTACTGCATTAAATAAATGCTTAATATAAAAATTACCTAAACTTTAATAGGCATTTCTTAAAGTAGGAACTATTAAAAACTACAGATAAGGTAGTTTATTTCTATCTAAATTATTTATTTGACGTTATTATGTGACATCACAAATCTTCATAGAGCTTTAAGAGGCCTTGTATGAATTTCTAAATGAACGTTTAAGTGTGTTTCCTTCGCAAATTTATAGTCACAAATTTTATATGCTTACGGTTTCTCACCGGTATGAGTTCTTAAATGAACTGTTAAGTTTGCCTTCACTGCACATTTATATTCACATAGTTCACATGAAAAGGGTTTCTCACCGGTATGAGTTTTAAATGGACTTTCAACCTTGCCTTCACTGCACATTTATAATCACAAATTCACATGCAAACGGCTTTACGCCGGTATGTGTTCTTAAATGTTCTTCAACCTTGCCTTCATTGCACATTTATAGTCACAAATTTCACATGAAAAGGGCTTCTCACCGGTATGAGTTTTAAATGGACTTTCAACCTTGCCTTCACTGCACATTTATAATCACAAATTTCACATGCAAACGGCATTCCCTATGTTTTTAAATGTACTTTCAATATGCTTTATGCACATTTAAAGTACAAATTTCACATGAAAAGGGCTTTCCCGGTATGACTTTTAAATGAATTTCAAGCTTGCTTATAGCACATTTATAGTCACAAATTCACATGAAACGGCTTTACGCCGGTATGTGTTTTAAATGTTCTTTCAACCTTGCCTTTACTGCACATTTATAGTCACAAATTTCACATGAAAAGGGCTTCTCGCCGGTATGAGTTTTTAAATGAACTTTCAAGTTTGGTTTATATGCACATTTATAGTCACAAATTCCACATGCAAACGGCTTTACGCCGGTATGTGTTGTTAAATGTTCTTCAACCTTGCCTTCACTGCACATTTATAGTCACAAATTTCACATGAAAGGGCTTCTCGCCGGTATGAGTTTTAAATGAACTTTCAAGTTTGCTTTATATGCACATTTATAGTCACAAATTTCACATGCAAACGGCTTTACGCCGGTATGAGTTGTTAAATGTTTCAACCTTGCCTTCAACGCACATTTATAGTTACAAATTTCACATGAAAAGGGCTTCTCGCCGGTATGAGTTTTAAATGACTTTCAAGTTTGCTTTATATGCACATTTATAGTCACAAATTCACATGAAAGGCTTTACGCCGGTATGTGTTTTAAATGTTCTTTCAACCTTGCCTTTACTGCACATTTATAGTCACAAATTCACATGAAAGGCTTTACGCCGGTATGAGTTTTAAATGACTTTCAAGTTGCCTTCATGCACATTTATAGTCACAAATTCACATGAAAAGGGCTTCTCGCCGGTATGAGTTTTAAATGACGTTTCAAGTTTGGTTTATATGCACTTTATAGTCAAAAATTTTCACATGCAAACGGCTTTACGCCGGTATGTGTTTTAAATGTTCTTTCAACCTTGCCTTTACTGCACATTTATAGTCACAAATTTCACATGAAAAGGGCTTCGCCGGTATGAGTTTTAAATGAACCTGTAAGTTATGCATATTTACATATTTATTGTTACAAATTCGGCATGCGAGTCGTTTTCTGAATTTTTCGGTTGTGTTCTGAATTCGCTGGGCAATCTATCGCAGCAATGTCTTTTCTTTGCCAATGGCAGTCTGCAAACCATACAAATTGAATTCCATTTCAGCTTTTGTCTTAATTTGGAAATGAGTTCTTGAATGGCGTAATGTTTCCTGGAACAAACCATCTATTAATATAAGTGCTCCGACTATAAACGGTGTTCTTAAAGCTTTAAGGTATTCTTAACACATTCAAGTAATTATAAGGCCTACATAAGCATGAAATGTGGTTGGAAGTAATCAATTTGTTCAATTTACAAAAGCGAGTTTGCCTTATTTTTTGAAATGATATTTCTACAGTGTGTTTGAAAATTAAATGAATGTGATACTAATCAAGAATGTATTAAAAAATAAAATAACTGAACTAACAAATTAAAAGTGTGTGTAGTCATGTATCTTGGCTCCCGTATTTAAATAGATTAAAAAAATCCATAGCAATATACATATAATATAAAGCAATAATAAAATACTGCTATAGCCAAAGAAAATAAATCTATAAGTATTATGGAAGATGAATTGAAAAAATTAACTACAACTTGAAATACAAAGAAAAAACTAACGGAAACATTGTTTAATGAAGCAACCTAAAAATTAAACAAAGCTGCAGAAAACAAAAATTTTTAAGATCTTTCAGTTGCAAATGTTTTAATGGATGCAGTACATAAAGCAAGAGAAATAGAAAATTTGAAAGTCAAAAGTAGACGATTTAGAAAGTAAATTAAATCGGAACTTCTTTCCATAACAATTATTAAAAATTTTTATTTAAAAACTCCAAAAGTTTAGTTTAAGAAAAGGTTTACCAAAGTCCAGATGGTCTTATAATTAAATATTATTAAATTTAAGTATGTACAAATTTTTATGATCCAAAGATAACAGTTTTTACAAATTTAAAAAAACTGCAGGTTAATTCAATAAATTCAAATAAAAGAAACCCTTTTTTATTTTTGTTTGTTTTTTATTTGAATTTATAGTAGTTTTTACTTTATCATATGAAAACTATTGTTTTTGGTTTTAAATTTTATTATTTAATATTAGTCATTTAATATTTAAAAATCAACAAGATTTTCAAAATAAAATTTAAGATTTCATATCTTTATGGTAGGAATTGGATTTTGCTAAATTTTGGTTAACATTAGTTGATAGGAACTATTTTTTTTATCTTATTATTTAATATTAGTTTTTAATTACTATTAAAAAAATTATTAAGAATTTCAAAACCAAATTGAGAATTTCGCATACTTATATATATCGATATTTAGAACTGATTAAATTTTAGTTAATATTCGATTATGAGAACTATTTTTTATTATTTTAAACTTCATTGTTTTTTAGTCTTTATTTAATATTTAAAAAACTAACAGGATTTTGAAAACTAAATTTTAGATTTCTTATCTTTCTGGTACGTATTAGAGATGATTAAATTTTGGTTAAAATTGCTTCAAGGTAACAATTTTTTTAAATCTTTTTATTTAATATTAGTTTTTATTGAATATTTCAATAACTAATGAGAATTTCAAAACTAAAGTTGAGAGTTTGGACAAAATTGCATGCATGGATGAATCAAATGCAGTATAAAATGGTACTCTATAAAATACCATTAGTGTAAATGCTCAGTACATTAAAGTGCTTTATACCATAATACCAATGCAATAAGCAACGCCTGTATGTTACTATTAATTATTTTAATTTCTTCGATTTTTGCAATCCCACACAAAAGTTGCAAATGACAATTAAATTTATAATAAAAAATAAAGCTCAACAAGTTTTCAAAAATAATCACTTTTTACAATAAGTAGATTTGAATTAAAATGATCTGTAATAATTGTACTCACAAATGTGTCAGTCTTCTCCGACACTACCTCTGCTTCAGCATTTTGCACAGAACCTTTTCTTGTTAGGGTATTTTCTACTTGTTCCTCGATAGTGGTGTACCTTGACGTGTCGGTAGGCAAAGTGTTTTGTACCTCTTGGTAGTGTGATTCAGCAATGCACAAATTTTTATCTAATTGCATAGGTTGACTAGAAACAGATTGTTGTGGATTTGCAAGTAATTCTTGAATTGGCTGAGGAGAAATTGTTGTACTCGGTTCTGTACTTGAAGTTTGTTCTGAAGTAGTTCGTACAGCAAGGGTAACTGTAGGAATAAAACAAGAATTTGCAATTGTATTCAATAATTAAAACTAATAATACAAACAGCTGCATAGTTAGAAGTTTGACCCTCATTGTAGAACTATTTGGATCAGTAGGCTATAGTCCAGTATCAGCAAATATTTTTTTAAATTTTGAATATGCACAACAATGATAAAAACCATTACAGTTTCAGCTTTCGTAATTACATTCCAATGGTAATGTATGTAAAGAAAATGTCATTTTGTGAGAAATAATTAAATAATTTTTAAGGTATAAAACATCATTGACAATCATTTTATTACAATAGGTGATTTGAAATTAACACTAAGGTCCTACAGTAATTCTTCCGAATTCAAAAAAATTTTTAAGGGGTTTTATAGCCGTAAACATAATCTTTCTTTGTTCAAATTTTTAACATAATATATTATATCGATATATATTATGTCGAATATTTGGAACAAATATATATTTTGGAAGGTTATTGGCAGCAGTTTCTATTTATTGCAAATGGGTTGCATCTACAACGGAAAGAAATCAAATTTTTGGAGCATAAAATAATGAAAAAGCACACATAGGCTGATGAATATTGTAGGATAAGTTGCTTACAAATTATGTTAACTATATGATAACAAGTGTTTGTTTGCATGTTCTCGCAATTCTTTACACGTCGGCTCTTTGTAAACTCATCTTATTAGCAAACTTCTTAGTAAATATAAAAAAACTTGACAGCCAATTATGTCATTAAATTATTTACTAAACTGTATAAATTTCAAATCAAATTAACCCAAGATTAACTCCCCCTTTAGCCTCTCCGATTACATAACGTGCTAGTCAACTTTAGATTTACTATTATCTAATATTTATATACAACTGGCACTAAAACTCTGAGCTTTTTCCAAATCTCTCACTTACTTGGACGCCATAGCATTAAAAAGCCTATCCGGAAAAAACTTAACAAATACTATCTACAATCATGACTTACTATGGAGCTGAGACTACCCATGTAAATCACATACTATAATTATTAATATTATCTAAACTTACCTGCTTGAGGGAAGATACAATAACATTGCCAAAGGTCGCTTTGGAAGTACTGGATATAATCGATTTTGCGGGCTGACTTTTATCGTTATCTATTTGCATGTTAATTAAAATCATGTGATGACTGATCTGATTACAAAAGAGTTTGAGGAATCCATTACCAGTTTCTTCCCAAGTTAATATAATGTTGTGCAAAAATGTTAAAATTTTATAATTGCTGATGTCACTATTATATTTTTCTACGAAAGTCGTTTTAATTTTGTCAAGCAACCTATTGCAATCGAAATTTACAATTTCGTGTCCATTCCAATATTCGTGCATGGTTCTCGAAATCCTATTAAAATTAATTTTCGACTAATCTCAACTTTCAAATATTTATTTTCGTTTCTCCAGCTATGGAATTGGTGAATTATATTACATATCTTTGGACTGATACACAATGAATATACATTAATTAAAATAAACGTGCTTGGAAATCGAATAATTGCAAATATTTGATACTATTATCTTATTTTTCAGGTTCTGAGCTTTATCATTTCTATTTCTTCATACATTAAGCATGGTTCGGATACTGATCTACTCACACTAACTATGAGTTAGACTACATTTAAATGCTACTAATTTTGAATAATTTCTAAACTTACTTCTGCTGAGGTACAATATTTTCCAAAGGTTTTAGAAACTATTAATCGATTTATTCAGCTATTTTTCGTCTATTTCATGTTATAAATCATTTCATCTGAAGAGTCTTTCTTCTTCTCAATTTCTATTTTCAGCTATTAATGTTGAATTTTAATTCTGTGCACTTAATTTTTCTACGAAAGTCGTAAATGTAGTTACAAAATGATAAAATGATTATTAATATCATACTTTTTGCATTGTGTTCTCACTATTTCTGAATCCATTGCAAAATTCTGCATGTTGTCTTTATGAAATAATATTTCAGCATCTAAACTCGATTTATCGTTACTCCATATAGTCTTGAATGAAATTTTGTTCATTCCAAAATAGTCTATACATAAATTAAATCGAATAATCATTTTGCAAATTGTATCTAACTTTATAGGCTAACAGCATAGCATAATTTCAGGTCTACCTGATGGTCGGTACCGATCAGAATCTAAAGATTTTATTCAATGAAGCCTGAATCAATAAATATTAGTGAAATTATCTAACATCTCTGAGTTCTAAGAAAATTATACATTTTTAAACTATTTCTAATCCAAAGTATCGCAATCAATTTCTTTAAATTCCTCAATCGAGCTTAGCAATGTCAAAGTTCACTTACCGTCGAAATTAAGTTTAAAAGTTTGTTTAAGAAAATGTAAAGTTAATTTTAAAACTATTAAATTTATAATATCAATCAATCAAATTCACATCATTTAGTTGCATTAAACAGAGTTCCACTGTATTCGCTGTATAAGTATTATGTTTTAGGAGTTATAATGAAATTAATTAATTTACAAACACTAATTTTTTCAATTCTTATTATTTAGTTCGTTATATACAGGGTGTCCCGTGACCATGATAATCTCGAGGTAGTGATAGAAGTTACTTTTCGTTATTTTAAGTATTATTTTTGCTTATTGAAATGAAATTAAAATTTAAAACAAAATTTTTTCTTTCTTCTTTTTAGCGTTAAAAAGGACCCCGTGACCATGAAATTAGGTATGATAGATAGTATTTTTAAAGATATTTAATAAAAATTTTTAGCTTATAAACCCTTATTTTTTAAAGAAATTTTTAATTTCTTTTTAAATTAATTAAATTAAGGTATTAAGGGTTGGGAAAAATTTATTTTATTTTTATTATGTTTTGTTTAAAATGAAAAATTTGAAAACAGAAATTTTTACATTAATTCGTTAAAAATTTTCTTGGAAATCTCTAATCGAAAAAAAAATTTTTAAATAAAAAGAGCAAACCAACCTTTAAACAAAAAATTTATTTAAACGTCCATGAATCAACTTTATTTTAGGGAAATTTAAATAAATTTATTTTTAACGTCATTATTTTTAAACTATTATAACTAATATTTAAATTAATTTCTTTTTATTTAAAATTAAAAAAAATTAAAAAATTCTTTCCTTACTTTAATATTATGTTTTGCGGTTATAATGAAATGTAATTAAATTTGACAAACAGAAATTTTTTCTCATCTACTTATTTAGTCTTAATACAGGTATCTGACCTGTAATCTAGTATTAGAAGATATTTTAAAATATGTTAAATAATATTTTACTTAGTCAAATTGAAACTCTTTTAAATGTTAAATTTTTAATTTCTTTAACGTCATAGATTACCTATTGATATGTATTAATGGATTAATTTTTAAAGATCATTTTCTGATCTTCAAACTAGTTATAACCTTTATGTCAGAATTAATAGATTTCAGGTTATTAATAATTAAGAATAAAATGTTAAAAATTATAAATATTCATTTGTTAAACTAATTTTTAAAGAACCAGCTACAAAATAAATTTTTCACGTATCATTGAAATCTTTAATCGAAAAAATGCAAAAGAGTAAATAAATAGAATAACTAAATATTAAAGTTGAAAATTTGTAAAATCTAATAATTTTACATCTTTAAAAACAAAAATTTTATAAACAATTATTAGAATTAATAAATTACAATAAGATAATAATTTTAATTAATTATTATAATTAAAAAAACTGATGTTCTAAATTACAATTATATAAAATATAAAAGATGTAAATTGCACAAAAGAATCAAAACTTATTATTTTAACATATTTTATTATAACAAAATAAAATTTCATAATTTTACACAATATTTTTTTAAATATATAAAGAATAAGACAATAAGTATAATATTTATTATTGTTTAAATTAAATCAACTATTAATACTAGATTAACAATAGTCAATCAGACGAAACAACATTTTACATTTGATAATAAATTAAATTATTATATTAACACATTTAACATGTAATTATTTAAAAATATTTATAAACCAATACAATTTTTAAATTTATTTTACAAATCGAACCCAATTTAAATAAAACCACAAATTATAAATAACCAAACTTCACTATTAAATTGCAATAAATCACTAGAATTTAAATTACAATATAAAAACACCTGCGATCAATAGGATGTTGCATGATTTTGAAGTATTTTTTATAACTTTAGGTTCTGGCAAAGAATATATAGATCTATATCTATATACTCTTTGATACTGTAAACAGCACTGCATAGAAAAAAGTTCAGGAGACCTTCAGTTACTCAAAAAAATTTATAAAAATGATTTTTGAAACCGTGTTTTAGGCGAATGACAAACTACTTTTATTAACAACTGACAACACAGCAAATGCAGTTTGTGTTGATAATGTAACCTATAAATAGTTTGTGTAAAATTGAAAATGAATTTTAATAAAACACAGAAAACTCGGAATAAACCATTTTCTTATAATTGCTTGTGATTAAGTTTGTATTAAAATAAATATTATATTAATAAAAAATTCAATTTAAATGGGAAACGTTATATTGTTTGCAACTGTCAAATACAAGTCAAATATGTAACTGTCAGGTCTTTGCGACGTTGTAAAATTTCCATAAAAACGTCGGGATCACGCGTATGACGTCAGAGAGTAATCTGACCGATTCATTTTGAATTTCAAATTTGATTTTCTCAGTGCAGACCGCATTTTAAAAATTTTTATTCGGTTATAAATTTCATTTGATATTATTTTCAAGAATTAATAGGAGTTATCACTAAATTCGATACCATGCAACATCCCTATTACAAACCAAGCGAAGCAAACAATAGGTAAACATAAAAGAAAAAAACCCGATTCGAAAATAATTAATTTAATGCAATTCCACAATTTAAATATGTCCAAATAAAACCAAGCCATTTTAGAACATAAATACAAACATAGACAAAGCCATTTCAAAATAACCGACGCCGAACAAAATCAATATGGCTTTCAAACAAAAGGATGAAAACGAATAATCGATATTATTGATTTTTTGCTAATGTTACATAAAATTGTACTTACAGTAAGTTTTCATAAATGCACACAAGTTTTATTGTGATAATAAGTATTTAAATTTTATAACACTATTAAAATAGGAGCAGTATTACGAACGTACACTTCATTTCAACACCCAGTATCAAGTGCCGTCAAGCAGAAAAGACGCTACGCGCTTTCCTCCTCTTTCCGTACCGGGCCACCGGGACAGAAGTCAGAGACGCGCTAAATTCAAATCAACTTTAAATTTAAACATCGCGAATTTTTGACTATAAAATAATATAACAACTTAATGGGAATAATACGCATTTGTTAAGTTTTGAAATGTTATTTTAAAGGTATAATTTTTAATAATGTGCTCTTTCGAGTTGTAACTAAATTACTTCCAGTCCGAGCTTCCTTGTTATTGAATCTAAAAATTAATCTAACTTTTTTAAACTGTAACTATCAAATGAATTCAACGTCGATATTACTAGTATAGTATTTTAAAATTAATTAACATGAAATAAAATAAATATAATCAAATTAAGTTTAACAAAAATGGACACTCGAATTAAACCTAACCAAGTGGCAAAGTTCTTTTCATTTTTCCAATATGTTTCTAAAAATTGTAAGCCATCCGAGGAAGAACAAATTAACTTCAAGAGGCAATTAATTTAACTACTCTTGACAAAACTAAATTTTTTATACTAGGCAAATCCTTTTTTTTGGTAAGTAGATAGACATAGTATTTATCGTTTTAAATTAATTGCTTTTTTTATTTTACTGGCGTATAACCTCAAAATTTTGATTAATGAAATAAAACACAAGTTATCGCGAGTGTAAATGAAAAGACAATAATTACGGACATAAATGAAAGTGTTGTTCATATACTAATGACAATTGCATATCATCATGGACAGCTTATAACGAAATATATGTACATTTAAAAGCAAAAGTGAAAAATTCGCAAAGTGATCAATGGATTTACCGAGATTAAATTTATGTCATATGAACAGCACAACCATAAAACAGGACACACATCACAAACCCACCACTACACGATAGAAAATACATCATTTTTTAACAAACACACAGTTTTAAACTTCAATTATTGTTAAGTGAACTAGAAAACTAACAGCTTATACGAAGATTACCCATACAAATATCAAAATGTAAAGCATTGTCACTAGTTACCATTCATCGAAAAACAACCACAAAAAACTTAAAAGGCAAACCATAAATGGAATAACAAAAATTTATGTTTTTGGGATTTGATGGTTCCAAATCAGGTTATTTTTTGGAACAAAGTAATAAAACAAATTAAATAAAGAAAATTTGGGTTTATTTGCAAGATGTTTATTAATTTAACGCTTAAGTGGATCGTCCGCAAATATTAATTTTTTATACGAATTACATTATTTTTCATAATCCTCTTTAAAATTGGTCAAAATCGAAGTTCAGGTTTATTACCTTCTATTTTTATGACATCTCTCATCTAAACTTAAAGGGTTTCCCCAATTAAAAAAAATTTTTCAATAGGTTTTAATTCAATAGTTTTGTTAGTTTTTCAATGTTGTTTTATTAAAACATTACAAAGATTATTTAATAATTAAAAAAATAAAATTGCATGTGGTAAAATATAGCATTAAACAACGGCAACTAATAAATTAACACGTGTGCACTAAAAATAATTGAAGGGTTTAAACAGATTTTAGGACCACAAAACTTAAAATTAGCCTAGTAAGAATCAACAAAAATACAAAATTGAGATGGTATAAATAAATAAAAAATTAAATTTTTAAGGGAAAAGAAGGTAAACTAATGCAGTTAACTAATATTATAAAATTTTCACCCCAAAAAATTTATTACGGAAATGAAAGTCTAAAAAATCAAATCGATCGCAAGTCGTAATTTAAAAATAATTAACAAAATAAATATTTTCCCATAAGCCAAACAAAAATGATGTACTAATTTATTTGTTGGGAAAATTGAAAATAATTGATTTGGATAACCCAGCTCACCAATCAAAAATTTCTGATCCTATCTAATAAATCGCCAGGTAGATATTACTAGACAAATTTAAATAACATCCATAAGTTATTAAATACAACAATACAATGAAACTTTTCAATATCAAATCAAAATAAATTTAAACAAATATAATTATTTTCTTTCATTAGATTTCAAATAAAGTTTAAATTATTTTTTAAACAAAAATAATTAAATATTTTTTATAAAAATATCGTATTTTATTTTCAAGATGCAATTATTAAAAACGCAAAGCAATTCCAAAAATAGAATAATAATTTTATTATTATATTCAAATTAGAATTTAAACCAAATTCAATTAACGTATTTATTAAAGATTATTTCCACTTAATAACATCGCATCAAAAACAAGAAAATTAAAAATATTATTTCAAGTACGATAAATAATTTTTTTATGATTAAAATTTTTTTTTAAATTATAGAAATTAAAATCTCATATATTATAAATATTAACGTAAAAATCAATTTAAAAATAAAAACGGGCGAATTATATTTTGTTTTTACATCGTACTTTTGTAATAATTAAAATTTTCATTTTCAAGAATTAAATAAATTAATTATCTATATATTTTATCAACCATTATTGACTAGACTGCCTTTTTCGTTGTTTTAAACTAAACTTTTAAAAAAATTTTCAGTCTTGTATTAAAATAAGTCGAACAAGTTCATTTTTCAACTTTCTTTTGAAAGCAAATTAACAAATATTTTTAATTACGTCGTATATTTTAAAATATTAGAAAAAATTTTAATTGAATCGATCCATAATTTTAAAATCTAAATTATTGTGCTCATAACGATGTAAACAATACTTGTTGTTAACCAAATACGTTTAGTCCACCAGGGTTACAATCGACCATCGATTTTTTACAAAAGGAATAACCAATTTTACGCAACCTTCAGAAATTTAATGTTTTTTCGAATAAATCCAGTGTTGATGACCTTGCCTACCTCGTACATTCCACTAACTATGTCATCTCCGATACCAATTGGCGCGAATTCAGGCAAGAATGTTCCAACAGAATTCGTAAATAAATTTCTGTGCAAGAAGTGGTTTTAAAAATTTTAAATTCACCACGGCAATTACAGATGCTCATCAAGTTACCACCAAAATTAAAAGATACGTAACAAATTTGTCGCCGATCAAGCAATTGATGATCTCAAACGACGACGTAATAAAGCTCGACGTAAGTGGTTGGAAACTGGAGACGTATGCTATCGTGTCGATAAGAACGAGCTTATGGAAGAAATTCAATCACAAATTAAAACCATTCGCCGTCAAGAATGGTTAAATAAAACTAGAGATCTTACCACTAAAAACAACTCCCTGTGGAAAGTATATAGCTCATTGAGAAGGAAAAACGAACCTACGCCAACCATTAGTCATGCGAATATTAATTATTACACCGAGGAAGAAAAGGCCGAGGTTTTTGCCAATATTTTTGAAGAGGTACACCAGGTGACTACTAATTCAATTTCTCCTTACAGGAACAGGTTAAAGCTAGCGTAAACCTGCTTCGAGGTACAAACGATTCACTTGATTTTAACATTCATATCACCCCTAAGAGAGTACAACGAATTATCAGGATCGTAAAATCAAGAAGGCTCCAGGAGGAGATAGTATCACCAACAAACATCTGAAGTATCTTCCCAAAAAGGGGGTGGTACAACTTTTTTATATTTTTAGGGCTTGTCTGAAGCTGTGTTACTTTCCTACAGCATGGAGGACGGCTAAAATATTGGCAATTCCAAAACCAAACAAGGACAAGGGCGAAGCCAAAAACTATCGTCCAATCAGTTTACTTTCTTGTTTGAGCAAAATCTTGGAAAAATTGATACAAGAAGAAATTGTCGATCATCTGCAAGGTAACAATTTAATAATTAAAGAACAATTTGGGTTTCAGAAGGGGCACGGCACAATCCATCAACTAGCCAGAGTAGTTGAGGATATTGTTTTGGAATCCAATAAAAACCACCATACAGGGATGGTCTTACTGGACTTGGAAAAGGTTTTCGATACTGTTTGGCACGAAGGTTTAATTTCCAAAAAGATGAACTTGGATCTTGCTACCTCCTTAACAAGGATCGTACAGAGCTATTTAACTGACCGCAGCTTCGCCGTAGTGGTTGGCAATTCTAGATCTAGTCGAAAATGCATACCTGCTGGTGTTCCGCGTGGTTCAATTCTTGGACCGACACTGTTCAATATTTACATCAACGACATACCAATGCACGAGCATACAAATATTGCCTTGTATGCCGACGACACTGCCGTTTATTCTTCGAGTTTAAACAAGGAAATTATCGTCGAAAACATCAACGAGCATCTTGAGTTGATTGGTAAATTTTTCAGTGATTGGAAACTTAAATTGAATGTCAGTAAGACCAAAGCTATAATGTTTACGGGCAGCAGAATTCGTCCTGCAGTCGATATTAAAATCAATGACACCGTTATCGAACTGCAAAAAGATATTAAATATCTTGGCTTGCTCTTGGATCAACGCCTTACGTGGAGAAAGACCATAGCTGATCGAGTCAAAAAGACCAACTACGTGCTACACCTGCTCTATCCACTAATTAAGCACGACGTATACTTACCAAAAGAGTTAAAGCTCCTGCTGGTCCGCACATGTGTCAGGTCGGTCCTGACATACGGCTGCACTATTTGGGGGGAGTGCCGCTAACAGCAATTTAATCGCCACACAACGTTGTCTTAATAAGTTCTTAAAAGTAGTCAACAACTACCCCCGTTATACTACCATCAGATATATGCACGAAGACAACAATTTTGAATACGTCGCGTAAAAAAAATATTGAAAATATAACAGATCCAAGTATAAAAGACTTATATCAGTACAGATGGAAACAGGAGCTAGAAGCAACTATTCTAGATGCAGATCAAACAGCAAATCAGAGGTGGAAAGAAATAAAATTAAACATCTTTCATAATTTACAAAAATAATAGTGAAAATCGCAATCAGGGTTAATTGACTCTCGCCTATTTCTTTACATTTGTGCCAATAATATTGTGTAACTGAATTATCACATTTTCATCTACATAATGTTACCGTTTTTTTTTGTAAACCAATAAAACATTTTTTTAATTATAATAACGCCATTGCAGTCCCAAGCCCAAGTTGAATACATTATATCAAGACAAAACTAATTAAAGATAACCAATTTTGAGAAAATAGTGCATTTTATTACAAAATTATCTTGTGCCAATAATTTTGGGAGTCAGTGTATGTAGTATATGAAAATGATTTTAAGATAGGGTGAATGTGCCTATTTGCGACCACTTAACAGAAATTTGATGTTTGACACGTCGGAAAATAGTAATTGTTTAACTTTGTATTTGTAAAATTTATATCGGACATAAGTTAGAATGTTTACCGCAGTATTATGACTTTATTTTTTACAAATCGCACTATGAGAACAACACTATAGTAAGTGCAATAAACTAACTTGCGAGAGAAACGTATTTTAAAATTCAATATTTTCAAATCACATATATTAATACATCATATTGCAGCATTATTACATATATTTAACTATATTCAATTAAACTAAAAAAAAATTAGAAGCAAAAAAAGTTGCAAACATCAAATATTGAATTTTAAAATGCGTTTATCTCGCAAGTTAGTTTATTGCACTTACTATAGTGTTGTTCTCATAGTGCGAAATATTCTACCATTTTAGGGGGAGAGATATACACCTGGGAGCCGGAAAAAAAGGTCATTTTTGTGCATTTTTTCTAGGAAAACTATTTGAAATTTTGGATTGTAAGTTTAACTATCTATAAGTATACACATTCAGAAATATTTATAATTTTTTTTATTTAAAAATATCAAAAATAAACAAGGATATTGTACGATCCTTGGAGCATCGTAAAAAAATTTGCGTTAACGGTAACCACTGGCGTTTCTTAAAAAATCATCTGAGAAAAACAAAACAAAAAAATTATTAAATCAAATACTATAATCTAGTACTTGTCATAGCCGAGTTTGAAGATATTGGTTTATGACAAAATAGAGGACGTTTGAACATAAATAGTGATTTTTAGACCAAGAATTAGTAATTATTTTGCCTATAAAGCAAAAACTAAGTAACGAAACAAAAAGATCCTATGACAAGTACTAGATAATGGTGTGTAGAATAACCACAAAAAAATTCAATGCAATCGGTTCATTGGTTTTCTTGAAATTTTGGGTACCATTTGAAAAACGTAGTTTTGAGTAAAACGCGTTTGAAAATTTGAGAATGAATAAATCATAAAATTTGTTAATTTACATTGAATCACCGATACCAGGCCCATAGTGTAAATCTTCTACGGTCGACGGAATGTTCATAACTTCTAAATTTTGTTGTCGATGACCTATTCGACCTTCTTTCGTCTGTTCTTGCGCTTGCAGCTTGGCTTTTGCTAAGCGAGTTTCGTCTTCTTGGGCAGCGTACAAATGCGCTCCCGATCCGACCGATATTCCTAACACGTTCATGACTTCCAACAATGAGGTGACACCATTGATGAATGTGCATGTTGCAAGAAATACTGCAATGTTAACAATTTTCGCCCCCTTGTTCATCGCTTTTGGAGCTATCTTCCAAATAAGTTGGTCTTCGAGACAGAAATGATGTTAAGAGTTGCTGTCTGTTGAGCCGTAATGGTAGAATGTTGCCCATATAGTTTTTTCATGTCATCCTTGGAATTACAGTTTCTGCGAATAGCTAAGCCATAGTAAACGCTCAATTTATTTATAAACTTTGCCGTCAGTTTGTTTTTGCCGCCGATTCCAGGCTTATTTATCGAAATGTTGACTTGGCGTTTTTACCAGATATTCTGGAGACCTCAAGCTTCAAGAAAATGTAAAAACCAAAAATCGATTTTTTTCACCATGCTAGGTGTATCTACCCTTAAATGTTTTATTAAAAAACTCAGAAAACACCCGAAAATTTCCATCCTCGGACACTATCTTTCCTTCGTCGTCCGTATTTTAAGTCCATGTTCGACCACCTATTTAATGCAATAAGCTCCATAAATGCTTAAACTTGAAAGTTAAAATTCAAACTGATTAACATCATCAAAATATAATATTACATATCTATTTCTCATGAAATCAACAAGTATTAGTTTTCTTAATGAAATTGCAACTTACATCAACAATGGGGTCTTAATTGATTTAAAAAAACAAAATATTGTGAACGCAAAAAATGTTAAGCATTTTGTAATCTCATGGAAGCTACGTAATACTATCTCGTAATGTACTAATCAAGTAATTTAAATTGATTATGCGTTATCAAATGTCAAAAAATGAATAACAAAAGTAAGACTGGTGCTTTCAAGGTTAATCTATACGACGTCGACTACGAATATAGTATGTACTTCCCCCAATTTCTATTAAAATAACTCATGTAAAACTGCATAAAAAATAATTCAATATATTAACACATTCCAAAGTAATATAAAATAATATTTAACAAAACGGTATGGTTTTAGTCATATTATAATGTCTTCTTCTTCTTCTTCTGCATGTATTAGGCAAGTATGCCCGTTACGTCACCATCCATTACTGGTCTTTCCATCTTTTTCTTGGCCTTCCGACATTACGCCGTCCCGTGGGTTTATATAGGTATAATTGCTTTGGAAGTCGGGTACTACTCATCCTCATAAGGTGTTTTTTCCATGTTTCACGGTATTCTTCTATTTTGTTGTTTAGATTAAAGATGTCCAAAGTGTTCCGGATGTCCGTGTTTCGCACTCTGTCTCTTCTAGTGCATCCTATGATAGATCTTAAGAATCTCATTTCCGCGTGTTGCAGTCTGCTTTCCAGTTTCTTTGTCATCACCCATGTTTCACTGCCGTACGTGATTGTAGGTACGGACATCACCTTATAAAATTTTAAAGGAGTGGCTTTATTTGTGCATTTACTCAATGTTCGCTTGATCGTTCCATTTAGGTAATTAAACTTCTCAATTTTTTCTTGTATGTCTCTTTCTTAATGTAGGTCTAGCGTGCATATTATAATGTCACATCAGATATTATTTTCTTGTTCCAAGATCCCCAAACATTTACAACACCATCTCCCCCTTACCCTAACATGGCCTTATCTTCATAGTTTTCAATATCATCACAATATTCTTACAATATTTTCTCTTTAGTCCGTGTATCTATTGGGAAGGTTGGCAGCAGACAAAGAGAACAAACACACGAAAAGCATAAACAAACATTTAATAACTAATACTGCAACATAAACAAACGTAGTGCTTCAGATTTTTCTTGCCAATAGTTACATAAATTTTATTTTTTCTTATTCACTAAATATCAATTAAATAAATTGCTAATAATTAAATTAAATTATTTTTATTAAATATTCACAAACAGATTTTGTCAATTTAAGTAATGCGAAAATTACATAATTTTAAGAAAATATAAAATTATTGTTCTTACTACAACAATTATAATTACGTTTTAACGAAGTCCAAAAATGAAGCAATAAGGGTTTTCTTTAAAATCCAACCTTTTAACCCTAACGCCATAAACAATCAATATAAACGATTACTGCATTAGATGCTTAATATAAAAAATTACCCAAACTTTAATAGGCAAGAAATTTAATAAAATTCTATCTAAATTATTTATTTGACGTTATTATGTGACATCACAAATCTTCATAGAGCTTTAAGAGGCCTTGTATGAATTTCTAAATGAACGTTTAAGTGTGTTTCCTTCGCAAATTTATAGTCACAAATTTTATATGCTTACGGTTTCTCACCGGTATGAGTTCTTAAATGAACTGTTAAGTTTGCCTTCACTGCACATTTATATTCACATAGTTCACATGAAAAGGGTTTCTCACCGGTATGAGTTTTTAAATGGACTTTCAACCTTGCCTTCACTGCACATTTATAATCACAAATTCCACATGCAAACGGCTTTACGCCGGTATGTGTTCTTAAATGTTCTTCAACCTTGCCTTCACTGCACATTTATAGTCACAAATTTCACATGAAAAGGGCTTCTCACCGGTATGAGTTTTTAAATGGACTTTCAACCTTGCCTTCACTGCACATTTATAATCACAAATTTCACATGCAAACGGCATTACGCCAGTATGTGTTGTTAAATGTACTTTCAATACTGCTTTCAATGCACATTTAAAGTCACAAATTTCACATGAAAAGGGCTTCTCGCCGGTATGAGTTTTTAAATGAAGTTTCAAGTTTGCTTTATATGCACATTTATAGTCACAAATCACATGCAAACGGCTTTACGCCGGTATGTGTTCTTAAATGTTCTTTCAACCTTCCCTTCACTGCACATTTATAGTCACAAATTTCACATGAAAAGGGCTTCTCGCCGGTATGAGTTTTTAAATGAACTTTCAAGTTTGCTTTATATGCACATTTATAGTCACAAATTTCACATGCAAACGGCTTCTCGCCGGTATGAGTTTTAAATGTTCTTCAAGTTTGCCTTCACTGCACATTTATAGTCACAAACTTCACATGAAAGGGGCTTCTCGCCGGTATGAGTTTTTAAATGAACTTTCAAGTTTGCTTTATATGCACATTTATAGTCACAAATTCCACATGCAAACGGCTTTACGCCGGTATGAGTTTTTAAATGGACTTTCAAGTTTGCCTTCACTGCACATTTATAGTCACAAACTTCACATGAAAAGGGCTTCTCGCCGGTATGAGTTTTTAAATGACGTTTCAAGTTTGGTTTATATGCACTTTTATAGTCACAAATTCCACATGCAAACGGCTTTACGCCGGCATGTGTTGTTAAATGTTCTTTCAACTTTGCCTTTACTGCACATTTATAGTCACAAATTTCACATGAAAAGGGCTTCTCGCCGGTATGACTTTTTAAATGAACCTGTAAGGTATGCATATTTACATATTTATTGTTACAAATTCGACATGCGAGTCGTTTTCTGAATTTTTTCGGTTGTTGTTCTGAATTCGCTGGGCAATCTATCGCAGCAATGTCTTTTCTTTGCCAATGGCAGTCTGCAAACCATACAAATTAAATTCCATTTCAGCTTTTGTCTTAATTTGGAAATGAGTTTTTGAATGGCGTAATGTTTCCTGGAACAAACCATCTATTAATATAAGTGCTCCGACTATAAACGGTGTTCTTAAAGCTTTAAGGTATTCTTAACACATTCAAGTAATTATAAGGCCTACATTAGCATGAAATGTGGTTGGAAGTAATCAATTTGTTCAATTTACAAAAGCGAGTTTGCCTTTTTTTGAAATGATATTTCTACAGTGTGTTTGAAAATTAAATGAATGTGATACTAATCAAGAATGTATTAAAAAATAAAATAACTGAACTAACAAATTAAAAGTGGGTGTAGTCATGTATCTTGGCTCCCGTATTTAAATAGATTAAAAAAATCCGTAGCAATATATAATATAAAGCAATAATAAAATACTGCTATAGCCAAAGAAAATAAATCTATAAGTATTATGGAAGATGAATTGAAAAAATTAACTACAACTTTAAAAACAAAGAAAAAACTAACTGAAACATTGTTTAACGAAGCAACCTAAAAATTATACAAAGCTGCAGAAAACAAAAATTTTTAAGAACTTTCAGTTGCAAATGTTTTAATAGATGCAGTACATAAAGCAAGAGAAATAGAAAATATTTAAAGTCAAAAAGTAGACGATTTAGAAAGTAAATTAAATCGGAACTTCTTTCCGTAACAATTATTAAAAACTTTTATTTAAAAACTCCAAAAAGTTTAGTTTAAGAAAAGGTTTACCAAAGTCGAGATGGTCTTATAATTAAATATTATTAAATTTAAGTATGTACAAATTTTTATGATCCAAAGATAACAGTTTTTACAAATGTAAAAAAACTGCAGGTTAATTCAATAAATTCAAATAAAAGAAACCCTTTTTTTTATTTTATGTATTTGTTTTTTTTTATTTGAATTTATAGTAGTTTTTTACTTTATCATATGAAAACTATTGTTTTTGGTTTTTAAATTTTATTATTTAATATTAGTCATTTAATATTTAAAAAATCAACAAGATTTTCAAAATAAAATTTAAGATTTCATATCTTTATGGTAGGAATTGGATTTTGCTAAATTTTGGTTAACATTAGTTGATAGGAACTATTTTTTTTATCTTATTATTTAATATTAGTTTTTAATTACTATTAAAAAAATTATTAAGAATTTCAAAACCAAATTGAGAATTTCGCATACTTATATATATCGATATTTAGAACTGATTAAATTTTAGTTAATATTCGATTATGAGAACTATTTTTTATTATTTTAAATTTCATTGCTTTTTAGTCTTTATTTAATATTTAAAAAACTAACAGGATTTTGAAAACTAAATTTTAGATTTCTTATCTTTCTGGTACGTATTAGAGATGATTAAATTTTGGTTAAAATTGGTTCAAGGTAACAATTTTTTTAAATCTTTTTATTTAATATTAGTTTTTATTAAATATTTCAATAACTAATGAGAATTTCAAAACTAAAGTTGAGAGTTTGGACAAAATTGCATGCATGGATGAATCAAATGCAGTATAAAATGGTACTCTATAAAATACCATTAGTGTAAATGCTCAGTACATTAAAGTGCTTTATACCATAATACCAATGCAATAAGCAACGCCCGTATGTTACTATTAATTATTTTAATTTCTTCGATTTTTGCAATCCCACACAAAAGTTGCAAATGACAATTAAATTTATAATAAAAAATAAAGCTCAACAAGTTTTCAAAAATAATCACTTTTTACAATAAGTAGATTTGAATTAAAATGATCTGTAATAATTGTACTCACAAATGTGTCAGTCTTCTCCGACACTACTTCTGCTTCAGCATTTTGCACAGAACCTTTTGTTGGTAGGGTATTTTCTACTTGTTCCTCGATAGTGGTGTACCTTGAGGTGTCGGTAGGCAAAGTGTTTTGTACCTCTTGGTAGTGAGCTTGGTAGTGTGATTCAGCAATGCACAAATTTTTATCTAATTGCATAGGTTGACTAGAGACAGATTGTTGTGGATTTGCAAGTAATTCTTGAATTGGCTGAGGAGAAATTGTTGTACTCGGTTCTGTACTTGAAGTTTGTTCTGAAGTACTTTGTACAGCAAGGGTAACTATAGGAATAAAAAAAAATTGCAATTGTATTCAATAATTGAAACTATTAATACAAACAGCTGCATAGTTAGAAGTTTGACCCTCATTGTAGAACTATTTGGATCAGTAGGCTATAGTCCAGTATCAGCAAATATTTTTTTAAATTTTGAATATGCACAACAATGATAAAAACCATTACAGTTTCAGCTTTCGTAATTACATTCCAATGGTAATGTATGTAAAGAAAATGTCATTTTGTGAGAAATAAATAAATAATTTTTAAGGTATAAAACATCATTGACAATCATTTTATTACAATAGGTGATTTGAAATTAACACTAAGGTCCTACAGTAATTCTTCTGAATTCAAAAAAAAATTTTTTTAAGCCGGGGTTTTATCAGCGCGTAAACATAATCTTTCTTTGTTCAAATTTTTAACATAATATATTATATCGATATATATTATGTCGAATATTTGGAACAAATATAATATTTTGGAAGGTTATTGGCAGCAGTTTCTATTTATTGCAAATGGGTTGCATCTACAACGGAAAGAAATCAAATTTTTGGAGCATAAAATAATAAAAAAGCACACATAGGCTGATGAATATTGTAGGATAAGTTGCTTACAAATTATGTTAACTATATGATAACAAGTGTTTGTTTGCATGTTCTCGCAATTCTTTACACGTCGGCTCTTTGTAAACTCATCTTATTAGCAAACTTCTTAGTAAATATAAAAAAACTTGACAGCCAATTATGTCATTAAATTATTTACTAAACTGTATAAATTTCAAATCAAATTAACCCAAGATTAACTCCCCCTTTAGCCTCTCCGATTACATAACGTGCTAGTCAACTTTAGATTTACTATTATCTAATATTTATATACAACTGGCACTAAAACTCTGAGCTTTTTCCAAATCTCTCACTTACTTGGACGCCATAGCATTAAAAAGCCTATCTGGAAAAAACTTAACAAATACTATCTACAATCATCACTTACTATGGAGCTGAGACTACCCATTGTAAATCACATACTATAATTATTAATATTATCTAAACTTACCTGCTTGAAGGGAAGATACAATAACATTGCCAAAGGTCGCTTTGGAAGTACTGGATATAATCGATTTTGCGGGCTGACTTTTATCGTTATCTATTTGCATGTTTATTAAAATCATGTGATGACTGATCTGATTACAAAAGAGTTTGAGGAATCCATTACCAGTTTCTTCCCAAGTTAATATAATGTTGTGCAAAAATGTTAAAATTTTATAATTGCTGATGTCACTATTATATTTTTCTACGAAAGTCGTTTTAATTTTGTCAAGCAACCTATTGCAATCGAAATTTACAATTTCGTGTCCATTCCAATATTCGTGCATGGTTCTCGAAATTCGTTCAAAAAATTAATTTTCGACAATCATACAACTCGGGATATTTATTTTCAGTTTCTCCAGCTATTGAAGTTGGTGAATTGAATATAATTTGGTATATACATTTTTCAACGAAGTGGTAGTAATGTAAGTCCTCAACAAAAACGGTCGCGAAATCGGAATAATCGATTATTAAATTGTGATCTATTATTTTTATCGGTTCTTCAGGTTTAGGTTCTATAATTTCTATTTCTTCATACTGCAATGGTTCGGTACTCGATACCACCCTTACTTTTGGATTGCTATTGGAAATGCTCTGAATTTCTTGGAATTCAATTTCTGGACCACTTACTTCCATGGGCTTTCTTCCATTAGATAATTTATCATTTATTAAAGCTAGGTTTTTTTCTATATATTTAAGACGTTTATCTGAAGAGTCTTTCTTCTTCTCATATTTCCTATTTTTCAGCTTCACATTTGCTAGACTTTTCGGATCTACTGTGACCTTAACTGAAAACGAAACAGTAGTTGTACAAAATGATAAAATATTATTAAAAATTATCATAACCTGTTTGCATTTGTTGCCCATCACTTGGGAGGTGAATCCAGAGCAAAATTCTTGTGCGGCATTGTTGTCTTTATAGGAACAGCAGTAGAAGTAAATTCAGGATCTACTCTCGACTTCCGTCTGGTTACGATCTATAGGATCTATGGGAAAGAAATTTTTATTGCAATCTATCTAATTAAATAATTAATTTTGTGCAAATACTATCTAACTCTCTGAGGGAGGCTAAACAACAATGGCATACACTTTCTGTCAGGTCCACCTGAATGTTCCCGAAGGCCGAACAGTAATCGCCTACAATTTCTGTTAAGAGTCCTCAATTGAAGCCAAATAGCAATGTCAAAAGTATTAGCCGTCGAAAATTAAGTTTAAAAACTTAGTTTAAGAAAATTAAAGTTAGGTTTTAAAACTATTAAAATTAATATAATATGGCAATCAATCAAATTCCACATCAATCGAGTTGCACATTAAACGAGTTCCACTGTATTCGCTTATTTAAGTATTATGTTTTGCGGTTATAATGAAATGTAATTAAATTTGACAAACAGCAAATTTTTTTCTCATTCTTACTTATTTAGTTCGTTATATACAAGGTATCCCCGTGACCATGACAATCTCCCGAGGTAATGATAGAAGATACTTTTTTAAGAGATATATTTAAATAAAATTTTTAGCTTAGTGCAAACCCTTGAGGACCCTTCTTTAAAGCAAATTTTTTAATTTCTCCTTTTAAACGTCCATAGCATCGTAACTATTGATTTTATGGTATTAATGGATTAGTGATTTTTAAAGATCATTTTCTGATCTGCAAACTAGTTTATAACCTCTTATATCTAGAATTAATAGATTTCGAGTTATTAATTAAATTAAGAAATAAAATGTTAAAAATTTTAGTTTAATTTTATTCATATTTGTTGCAAACCCTGAATTTTTAAACGACACCACTTACAAAAAAATTTTGCTCTATCTGAAATCTCTAATCGACCAAGAAATTAATGCCAAAAGAGTAAATAACAAACACGGTAACAAATATTGGAAAGTTGCAAAATGATGTATGAAAACTAATAATTTTACTTCTTTTAGAACTATTAAATATTTTTAACTGTGATGTAGAATTATATAATTCAATAAGCGATCAATAATTTTAATTAATTACTATAATTCTCTCATTAAAATAATTTTGTCTGAAGTATTTACTTTATCTTATTAAAAAGAATTTAAATTAGACTGAATAATTATTCAGCAAACTTGTACTAGAATTAATAATAATGTTTTTAATTATTATGATTCTTAATCTTATAAATTTTATTTTAATTACAATTAGAATTTTTAAATCGTTTAAAATCCTAAATTTATTTAATCTGTTATATAATGTACACATGAATAAATTCTTAGCAGCTATTATGTTTACCGTTAATTTTTTTATTAATTCCATGTTTTAGTAAAACATAAGTATCAATGAAAGCCAATATATAAGATACTTAAAACGATGTTTACCAACCGTAAAATATATTAATATACATACAATGTAAAACTTTCAAAATCAACAACAATTTAGAAATAATTAAAATAAACAATTTAAATTGAACAATTTTAAATCTAAACCATTCTGAATCTACTGAAAAGACACAAAAATTTTATTAAAATTTTAGCTGTTTAGAATTTAATAATAAGCACAGAAAAATAATTTATATATTAAGATTATAATTAAATAAAATTGATGTTCTAAATTACAATTATATAAAATATAAAAGATGTACAATCTAAAAAGAATCACAAACGCTTGATTATTTTCCAATCGAAATGGTGGGGAAATTTCTTTTTCTCCACAACTAATTTTTTTGAAATAACTCAAAGGCAATAGACCAATAGAGCTATAACGCCTATTTATTGGATTGTTTTAACTTATTCGCCAACTTTAATACGTAGAAACAATAGTGCAATCGGACGAAACAATATTCATTTGATAACTAAATTAATTAGATAGTAACCCGTTGTAACATCGGCCATTTTGTGAAAAATTCTTTACTTCGGCACTGACATTAAATTTACTTTCAAATCGACCCCATTTAATAAACCACAATCAATTAAATAACCAAACCACAAAATTGCACATAAATCACTAGAATTAAATTACCAATATAAAAAAAACACCTGCGATCAATAGGGATGTTGCAAGATTTTTGAAGTATTTTTTTTATAGACTTTAAGTTCTGGCAAAGAATATATAGATCTATATCTATATACTCTTTGATACTGGTAAACAGCACTGCATAGAAAAAAAGTTCAGGAGACTCAGCTTACTCAAAAAATTTATAAAAATGATTTTTGAAACCGTGTTTTAGCGCAATGACAAACTACTTTTATTAACAACTGACTACACAGCAAATGCAGTTTGTGTTGATAATGTAACCTATAAATAGTTTGTGTAAAATTGAAAATGAATTTTAATAAAACCAGAAAACTCGAATAAACCATTTTTTAATAATTGCTTGTGATAAGTTTGTATTAAAATAATATTATATTAATAAAAATACAATTTAAAGGGAAACGTTATATTGTTTGCAACTGTCAAATACAAGTCAAATATTTAACTGTCAGGTCTTTGCGACGTTGTAAAATTTCCATAAAACGTCGGGATCACGCGTATGACGTCAGAGACGTAATCTGACCGATTCATTTTGAATTTCAAATTTGATTTTCTCAGCCAGACCGCATTTAAAATTTTTATTCGGTTATAAATTTCATTTGATATTATTTTCAAGAATTAATAGGAGTTATCACTAAATTCGATACCATGCAACATTATTACAAACCAAGCGAGCAAACAATAGGTAAACATAAAAGAATAAAAACCCGATTCGAAAATTAATTAATGCAATTCCACAATTTAAATATGTCCAAATAAAACCACCAAGGCATTTTAGAACATAAATACAAACATAGACAAAGCCATTTCAAAATAATCGACGCCGAACAAAAATCAAACAAAAGGATGAAAACGAATAATCGATATTATTGATTTTTTTTGCTAATGTTACATAAAATTGTACTTACAGTAAGTAATTATAAATGCACACAAGTTTTATTGTGATAATAAGTATTTAAATTTTAAAACACTATTAAAATAGGAGCAGTATTACGAACGTATATTTCGTTTCAACACCCAGCAATAAGTGCCGTCAAACGGAAAAGACGCACGCGCTATCTCTTTCAGTACCGTGCCCGGGACAGAAGTCAGAGACGCGCTAAATTCAAATCAACTTTAAATTTAAACATCGCGAATTTTTGACTCTAAAATAATATTACAACTTAATTGGAATAATACGCATTTGTTAAGTTTTGAAATGTTATTTTAAAGGTATAATTTTTATTAATGTGCTCCTTCGAGTTGTAACTAAATTACTTCCAGTCCGAGCTTCCTTGTTATTGAATCTAAAAATTAATCTAACTTTTTTAAACTGTAACTATCAAATGAATTCAACGTCGATATTACTAGTATAGTATTTTAAAATTAATTAACATGAAATAAAATAAATATAATCAAATTAAGTTTAACAAAAATGGACACTCGAATTAAACCTAACCAAGTGGCAAAGTTCTTTTTCATATTTTCCAATATGTTTCTAAAAATTGTAAGCCATACGAGGAAGAACAAATTAACTTCAAGAGGCAATTAATTTAACTACTCTTGACAAAACTAAAATTTTTTTTAAGTACTAGGCAAATCCTTTTTTTTGGTAAGTAGAAACATAGTATTTATCGTTTTAAATTAATTGCTTTTTATTTTACTGGCGTATAACTCAAAATTTTGATTAATGAAATAAAACACAAGTTATCGCGAGTGTAAATGAAAAGACAATAATTACGGACATAAATGAAAGTGTTGTTCATATACTAATGACAATTGCATATCAATGCATATCATGGACAGCTTATAACGAAATATATGTGCATTTAAAAGCAAAAGTGAAAAATTCGCAAAGTGATCAATGGATTTACCGATATTAAATTTATGTCATATGAACAGCACAACCATAAAACGGGACACACATTACAAACCCACCATTACTCGATGGAAAATACATAATTTTTCAACAAACACACAGTTTTAAACTTCAATTATTGTTAAGTGAACTAGAAAAATAACAGCTTATACGAAGATTACCCATACAAATATCAAAATGTAAAGCAGTTGTCACTAGTTACCATTGGCATCGTAAACAACCACAATAAAACTTAAAGGCAAACCATAAATGGAATAACTAAACATTTATGTTTTTTGGATTTGATGGTTCCAAATCTATAAAGTTATTATTCATGGAACAAAGTAATAAAACAAATTAAATAAAGAAAAGTTGCGTTTATTTGCAAGATGCTTATTAATTTAACGCTTAAGTGGATCGTCCGCAAATATTAATTTTTTATACGCTAATTACATTATTTTCATAATCCACTTTAAAATTGGTCAAAATCGAAGTTCAGGTTTATTACCTGTATATTTTATGACATCTCTCATCTAAACTTAAAGGTTCCAATTCAAAATAACATTTTTCAATAGGTTTTAATTCAATAGATTCTGTTATTGTTTTTCAATGTTGTTCTTATTAAAACACTTACAAAGATTATTTAATAATTAAAGAAAATCAACATTGCATGTGGTAAATATAGCATTAAACAACGGCAACTATAAAATTGAACACGTGTACACTAAAAATAATTGAATTTTAAACAGATTTTAGGTACCACAAAATTTAAAATTAGCCTAGTAAGAATCACAAAAAATGGTCAAAATTGAGATGGCTAAAAAATAAAATAAGAATTCAAACTTTAAGAAATGAAGGTAAACTAATGCAGTTAACTCAATATTATAAAATTTTCACTCAAAAATTAATGAAATGAAAGTCTAAAAAATCAAATCGATCGCAAGTCGTAATTTAAAATAATTAACAAAATAAATATGTATCGCATAAGAAACTAAAATGATGTACTAATTTATTTGTTGAAAATTAAAATAATTTTTAAATTTAAATCACCAATCAAAATAATTTCTGATCCTATTAATAAACATAGATATTACTAGACAAATTAAATAACATCCATAGTTATTAAATAAACAATACAATGAAACTTTTCAATATCAAATCAAAATAAATTTAAACAAATATAATTATTTTTTCGATTAATTTAAATAAATTTAAATTTTATTTTAAACAAAAATAATTAAATATTTTTTCAATAAAATATCGTATTTTATTTTCAAGAGCAATTATTTAAAACGCAAAAATTCAAAAATAAATAATAACTTTTTATTATTATATTCAAATTTAGAATTTAAACCAAATTAATTAACGTATTTATTAATACATTATAATTTATTTAAATCATCGCATCAAAACAAAAAATTAAAAATATTATTTCAATACGATAACATAAGTTTTTTTATGATTAAAATATTTTTTTTAAATTAGATAAAATATAAAATTCTATATAAGTCATATTTAATATTAACGTAAAAATCAATTTTAAAATATAAAACAATTATATTTTGTATTACATATTTTGTAATAATCAAAAATTTTATTTATTCAAATTAAAAATTAATTCATCTATATTATTTCTATCAAATTATTACTAACTTTTTCGTTGTTTTAAACTAAACTTTTAAAAAATTTTCAGTCTTGTATTAAAATAAGTCGAACAATTCATTTTTTCAACTTTCTTGAAAGCAACATTTAACAAATATTTTTAATTACGTCAATTTTAAAATAAAATTTTAGAAAAAATTTTTTAATTAAAATCGATGCATAAATTTTTAAAATTAAATTTACATTTATTTATATTTAATGTTTGTTCTAATGTTGAAATATAAAAAAAAATTTTTACAAAAAAAATACAAAATGGCGGCTCAGTCACCATTAAGTATGAACATTTTTAGGCATTACAACAAAAACAACATTTTACAGCAAACAACATGCGAAAAATATTATTTAAAGATATTTATGCATAAAGTACAATATATTTTAATTTATAATAATAAAATAATTAATTTATTATTTCATTAATTAATTCTATAATACAACAAAATTATATATTCAAAATTTATTTATATTAAAATTTAAATTAATTTTGACAATATTAAAAAAATTTATAAATTCAAATAAAAAAAATTTGTAAAAATTATTTTAATTAGATTTTTAAAAATTTCTAAAAATTTTTTATTTAATTTAAATTATTCATTTTTACATTTGAAAATATATTTTTATCATAAAATTTTTAAAATTAAATTTAAAAATATTTATTTACAAATATTTTATTCAATAAATTTTTAAACTAAACAATTGTATATAAATTTTTATATTTTTAAAATTTAAAATATACTAGACATTTGTTACAATTTATTTTAAAAATTTAAAAAGAACAAATTAACAGAATATTTTAAAATTTAATTGAACATTCAATGTAAACATTAAAAAATTATTTAAATTTTTATTTAAATAAAATACAATTTCAACAATGAATGAAAAAATTGAATTATCAAAAAAACATTTTAAGTAAATTATATTAAATATAAATAATTTAACTATTATGCAAATTATAACAAAAAAATTAAAAATTATAAGAAAATTAAAATATTGAAAAAATTTTAAATAAATAAATATTTTAAAAAAATTTAAAATATTTATAAAATATTAAAATTATTAAAAATAAATAAGTAATTTAAAATAAATTAAAAGAATCAAACATTCATATAGAGTTAATAAAAGTCGCCCCAAGTATCCTGTTGGAGCTATTGACCAACATATTTAACGGATGCCTACCTGGGGCCTCCCCTACACAATGGAAAACCGCACACATCTTGTCTACTATATGCAAAAAGGGAAGTAGATAGGAATGCACCAGCTACAGAGGTATAAGCGTCATTTGTTCAATTGCACGTCTATATGGAAGGCTTGTGAAAACAAGGATAGAGAAATGCATATCGAGAGAGCAGAGCGGGTTTTTATTTTATTTATTTACGGATAGACCAATTTAAATTATCAAACAAAAATCAATAGTTAATATTTAATTTCCACATTATGTTCTTTTTGAATTTTGAAAAAAGATCAAAGTCTACATGAACATTTAAATTGTTAGCCAATCTGCACATTTTGTTACTGGACTTTCAAACCATAGTTTGATGCATGGTAGGCGATCCAGAACAACCTTGGATTTCTTGTAGGGTAAACAGCTACATTAAGTTGAAAACGCGATAGCAAAGCTTCACAATCAATTCTTCCATTTAACAAAAAAAAAGGAAACATAGTTCGGCACCGCACTTTCTGGATTCCAAGGATTTGCTGTGGATTTGAAGCATATGAAAATTCCCTGATGTACGTCCAATCTTAAAATCATGAAACCTCAAAACCTCCGTTCAATCGATTTCAATCTGATAATGTGAACTCGATAATAAGGCGACCATACCTTCGACGCGTTTTCCCAGCTGCGGTCTAACAAGTGAAAAATATAAAATTTTCACTGTGTTAGCCGAGAATAGAGTGTTTTGTCGTCGAATAAATCCAATTGTACGAAGTGCATTCTTACAAACCTTATCTATATGGGACTTGAAGGTTAGACCTTTGTCTAGACGAACTCCTAGATCATCAATTATGCTATACATCTGTCTGTAACAGATCTGTCACAACGGAAGATGTTGTAGTCAACAAAATTGAGTTCGCTGGATGAAATGTTATCATCCAAAAATGTTTCAATCAAAATAATTATATCATAAGAGCAGCAATTAACCGTGTCGCTAATATTAGATAATTTAGTTCTCAAACCGCCACAATTTTGAAAATAAACTTTTAATTTTTTGCAATGACCACTGTTATGCGGATTAATGTAATTAGCAGTCATTAAATTAAGAGTAGCATTGTTAGCTTTTATATCCTTTTGGCCCACGAAAAAAGTTAAAACGGCGAACCATTATACCCTTTGGCCAAAATTCAGGTTTAACCATATCATCATAGAGCGAAAAATTTGCACCAACTTTAAAAGACGATGCATCAAAGTAGGAACTTAATTTAGTACATGAAAATTTTCCCGGGAAATTTAGATTTCATGTACCCCACTAATGTATTTTCAGTTGTACTAGCCGACACTCGACTAACATGCAACCAACATTTCTTACCAACGCCAATTAAATCTGAGTTTACCTCCGAAGAACCAATAATCGCCAATGAAGATCTCGCCTTATTCCTATTCCTGCCTAAAACAGGTGTAAAACCTTCTTCGTCTAAAGCATTATTAGCTGCGGGTAGGGGGCGTTCAACTATTGTTGTTAAGCTGGTGTTTGTACTATCAGTGCTTTCGGGTACATCATTCGAAACGCTATGTCTGCTAGAAATCGTATCTGTTCTCACATTTAATCCCGCAATTGTAGCTGACTCCGTTGTTGCACTTGTTTGTCGTCTTTGTCCTCTTCTGTTTTGTTTTTTTATTTGATTTAATATTGTCATTTGTTCCAGCTCGTTTGTTGCCGGATAATTGATTTTCCAAATTGCAAACTACTATATCTTTGGCACGAATTGCAATGGTCAAATCCTCCACTTCTTGAACTAAAGCACTGATTTGCTCTTTCATGGCAACTTGATTAACCAACATTAATTAATTGTAATTGGTCAAACAAGTTAGTGTTGTTAATAATTATTATAGGAACATCTTTAATCACATCATTATCTTTTGCATCACTTGCCGAATTAAAGTTTCCTGAACGAGTAGTAGGCGACATTTTCAATAAATTCAAAAAATAACGTCAATAAATTCAATTAAGTGATGAACACTACCAACACCAATACGATGAAACACTAATGTTAACACATAACCTCAACACCAATACGATGAAACACTAATGCTAACACATAATCTCAACACGTCTGCACACTATGACGATCACACTACGAGATCATTATTTGACCGAGTATTTGGGTTTTTTTTTAATGATGAAGTTTAGACAAAATTTACATACAAATGATGAGAAATTTATGTTTGAATTGAATCATGCATGTTAAAATTATCGTTATAAAAACAAAATTGAATTTAGTGCAAGGAATCATTTGATTTTGACCTTTTGGAAAAAAAACCTTGTTTTTGTAATCCCACCGCTATGGCACGATTGTAGCAATATGGGGTGTTCGCTTAACAACTTACTTCCGTTGTTAACACCATCGTAGTACGGGGAGTAACGTGGGAATCAAACGATTTCTTACTTTTACTAAATTTCACTTCTTGTAACCAACTTTGGGGGTTGGGAACAAAATGAATTGAACTAACATGTGATAATTTTCGACAAAACAAGCATATAATGTTGAAATATGAATAAGTGTAAGTAGTAAAAAAATTTTGTAATTAATTTAATTCTAGTACCTAAAATACGCATTTAAAGAAATAAACCGCAGGGGTATGAATAATTTTGCGAGTCACTTATTTAGGGCCGGTTGTATCAAAATATATTGAACGTCAGTTCTACTAACCGTAAGTTCAAATTTGATCTCCGTTCACCCAATGGGGGTTCGAATTTAGGGTTCGTAAAACACTTTTCCTATAAAATGGCTTTACAAACGAAAAACACAAAATACAAGCTCTTTAAGGTGAGGATCAACCTTGTCGGAGTTGTCACAATTTAATTTTCCCATAAGAAACCTTGACCTTGACTTCTTGGCACTGTGGAGTACCGGGCATTGCCTCCACACGTCCTTCATCTGGCTAGCATATTTGCCTGGATTCTTGATTCTGAAATCAAGAATCAAAATTTCTCGTGCTGCGGGTCGCACTGAGCTGGGTACCTCTTACGGGTACGGGGTTACGATTATTTTTTGATTTTGCAGGGGTCGCGGAGCTTTTTGGGCGCCGCGGTCTTTCTTCAGGATCCTTTCGCGAGAAAAATATCTTTTGAAAGTAGTGGTTGTTTTGGGAGTCCCATCTCGCTCTTTGAAAGAAGGGCTTGCGGAGATTTTGGGTATCGCTGCGAGTTTGGATATCTAATTGGGAGGCTGCAAATAGCTCTGGGTCTCTTATAATGCAAAAAATCTTCGAGTTGGTAGTTACTATGCTCTTGGATTGGTGGGTTTTCGGAGTGTCCAGAGTTTTCGTAGAATTTTTCCGTCAAGTGGCTGATGAACTCTTCGATGGGCTCCACACCGGAGTCCGCCTGCAGCCTCTTGTTTGTAACGAACCATTGGGGCCTTCTGGCGCGTCGTAAGGCGATGTTGTTGGTAGAAGTAATGGAATATAGATGGGATTTGGCTGCGTAGCCCCAGACGGAGGTCGCGTAGGTTAAAATGGGTTGGATGATTGATTTATAGAGGATGAGTCGGTTTGGGATTGAAAGTTCCCTTTGTTTTGAAAGTTTTGAAACTTTGAAAGTGCGTTTGGCGCTCCGAGCGGTTTTGACAGCGCAACCACATCAAGAGTCGAATTCACACAAAAGTGATTTTTTTCCGAAATTTGGTGTCCGAACACAAATTTAATTTTTTTATTGTTTAATTATACCATTATCTTTCATAATTCGATGTAAAAACCAAGATTCTGGTATATTTACTGTCGCCACAACCTATTTTAATTTCACCGTATTCAAAAGGCACCATACTTCAAGTCCGTCGAGGGCCGCTTGTAGGCGTTTGATGACCGGATCGGGTCTGAAAGAGCTGGTGTAGAATGCGGTGTTTAAGTTATAAAAAGAATTTAATTAACATTTTATGTACTTTGCGTAATGTTTCTAAAATGTACAAATACATAATTTATGTTCCGATACCTAAAATATGTACAGACATAGCAACCGCTGCGCTGTTATTATGATGACCCTTTCTGTCAGTCATCTGGCAATCCAAAGTCTTACTTACATTTTATTATTTTTTAAAATTGTAAAATCTTTATTACATCTAGTAAATTATAATTCTGGGTTCATAATTATTATGGTAGTCAGACAAAAAAATTTATCATATAAAAATGTATTAAAATATCTCCATATCTTGCATAAGCAAAGAAAAAAATTAATACAATGTCCATATTGCTACATTTTTAAATTTAAAAAACAAGAAATTTATTTAAAACAAAAGAAAAAATCTTTCAAGGGACAACTTAAAATTTAAGAATTTCCAAGATTTTGTAATCTAAAATAAAAAATTTAGCATTATTGAAGGCTTTGCCTAATTTTCTATCGGTAATCCTAAAATTCTCGCCAACATTTATTGTATTTGGTTAAATCCTTTGAGGAGAGAAGAGGTTTTTCATTAGAGGTTATTCTTATGAAATAAAAACTAGAGATCAAGTATTAATATAAATTAATGATTTGTTTAAATGGGATTTATTTTGACACGAATCCGTATCCATCGCTAGTTATAAATTTATAATGAAGGTGAAATGATCTATTTTATTTGATTAGTTGATCTTTGAAGAAATTCTTTTAGTAATTAAATTAATAAGTTTTAAAAGATTAGTGTAATTTTAGATTCGTTACCTATTTTGGACTCAAATAGATTAATAACACAGGCCAATAAAAAATTTTTGTGCTGAATAGGTTTTGAAACTGAATTAAAGCATATTTGAGTCGCTAATCGAAATTGTTTTCAGTTTTCTCTATTAGGTCTAATTTTTCGATAAGTCGTTTTTGGGAAAAAATTATGGTGATAAATTATGCTATTATTAAAAAACCGTTTCACACTTTACATGTTAAGGCGGCAATGCTATTAATCCGATGGAATAAGCACATGTTGGCAGATTACTGCTGGAGTTTAAAAAGGGAGCGTTTAAAAATACATTCAAGAACGTCACGGAAAAGAACCTTCCGAAGTGTTCAGTGATATTTGATATAATTAATATAGTATAATAATAAAAATTGTTTGTTTTTGGTTGTTCAGTTTTTTTATTTTATTCATGAATTTTACTTAAAATAGTGTAATTTCATGTCATTAAAGTGTTATATCTCAAAAATTTGACCGGATAGGCAAAAACTAAAGCCATATTTGAATTCAGGGCATCAAATCCATACGGAATAAGCTTCAAATACCAAATTCACCAAAATGGCTGTTGATCTGTGTAATATTATTATGGTGAACCAATTATACTAATAAATGCAATAAAAAGTAAATAAAGAAAATCAAATTATAATATCAAACCGAGTTAATTTGTTTTCACATGCAGGGCGAAAAGAAAAAATTTTGTTTGGGTCATTTTTAAAATTTTGTTGAAGGTGTTCATTTTAAGTTACCTTGAATCCTTCAATTAATTTTCATTTTTCGTAAGAATGAAAAACAATAAAAATTTAAAAAAATTTAAATGATGGTTACTGGCAAAAGTATAATTATTATAATTAAAAAAACTAATTAAATAATTATTGTTGCTTTTATTGTAAAAATTGACGTTAGCGTATCTAGGATTAAAATTAAAAAGGCGAAATTCATTTTTTGAGAAATTTGCGGTATATCAAAAAGAACTATTAGTCGCGCGTTTAAATTTAAATTAAAATTAGTTTTAAATTAAAAATTAGTTTGGAAAATTGCGCTTATCGAAATTTGAATTTTGTTTGTAATTATTACGATTGTGCTCTTTTTGTTGCTGGAGCCACTAATTTAAAGAGATTTGCCTACCTGAAAATTGTTTAGTGAACTTTTCTTTAAACTTGTGATAATATAAAAAATCTAGTTTCGGATCTTCTTCAAGTGCCATACACTTCATTGTGCGTAGGCGATCAGCTTAGCCGAAGCCAAGCTGACTTTACTAGGGAATATAATTAATGGGGTGGTTTCCCGTTGCCTTCCCCACAGTCCAAAGATTGATATCGGACCTTTGATCACAGCAGTGTAACCGACTCGACTAGGAATCGAACCATGGTCTACCGCTTTAAAGTCGGCCGGTGTATGCTTTACGCTACACTGCTGGTCTAGTTTCGGATATAAATAGAAAAAAAAAAAAGTTAAAAAAAAAAGAAAAACAGTAATATAATTTAGCATTTCTTCAATTTTCTAAAACTTACGAGAACTAAGTGTATACCAGTGCAGTAACTGTTGCGACCCTAAAGATCAGAAAACAGTGATTCGATAGAAAACTGTTTAATTATAATATATTCCAGTGGGAATATAATTATTATGGTCCGTGATTCCAGTGGTAATGTTCTTCATTTTGCAAAACTTAATAGCACACCTATAATTTTATTAAATATTTTGTGAATTCACGTTTTGCAATTCACACCACTAAAGAGCAAAAAGAGCAATAAACAAGAAATGGTACGACATTTTTCAATATAGGGTGTAGTATCATAAAGTAATAAACCAATAAAAGCTGTCAGGCAAAATTTCTTAGAAACTGAACATATGCAGTTGCATTTCTGGAATTAGCCCTTAAAAGTGTAACCATATTTATCTGAAGATGTGTGGCATAAAGACCCAAAGAATATACTAAATTAATACATGTTATACAACTTCATTGTTATTTTACAGTAACTATTTTAAAAGTATATTATTGTTAAAATAATATAACAATAAATGAAATGCTAATAGTTATAAACAATTGAGTTCGCAACTGCAATGTTTTGAAAATTTTGTTTACTTTAAAAACACTACAACTTGAACTTATAAAATGCAAAATCAGCAGTTTTTTTCAATAAACCGAAATAATAAATTTTATTATAATTAAAAACAGTGCGTTTCCGATCGATTTTTCCAGATTTGTTTTTTTCATTATTAGTACTATATAATTTTGATCAAATTCACCAGCTCTTTAGCGTATAAAGAGGTCAAAAAGCTAAATTTAATCAATGCCGTTATGCTCTTAATATTTAGTATTTTTTGCTTTACTAAAGCAATAAAACAAACCAGTTTCTTATACCAGGATAAATGTGCTATGGTCTTTTTCAAAAAATCTTGAACAGTTTTCATAACAGCAATATTTTAAAGGGGGCTCTATACTTTTGTCCACGGCTGTATGCCCGGCGTATGTAATATATATAACGTATCATTTAAAACAATTTCAGATTTGCACAAACTCTGTGAATTTTTATTTTGAATTTATCAATTTTTGAAATTTTAAAAAGCAAAGTTGACTTTCCCCCGACGGCAAATTTTTGAAACTGATATGTGTTGATATGCAAGGGATTAATAGCTATTACTTAAAAATAATTTCAGAACGGCACAAACTCGGGTTAAAAAGTTGTGAATATTGTAAGTTTTTAAAATATTAATAAGTATAACACGTAATTTTGTCTTCATCAGTTAATATTTAGGGGTTGAAAACGTTCAATTTCAATCTAATATTACCGATTTTGTGCCTTTGAAGCAGTGGCGTATTTAAAAAATGCCTATGGGGGCGCTAACCAGGTTATTTTATAATCACGTTAATCGATTCTTGCGCGTCATCAGTAAAAATTCTGGCAAATTCCAAAAATCAATAAAGAAATTTAAAACTTATTTCAATTTATTTAAATTTTAAAACCGCGTGGTAAACATTATTTTTATAACGAGCTACTTCAGGATACAATCCGAGTCAACTTTGGGAGGAGAAAGCAATTTTCCTTGCCCACCCTAAATACGCCACTGCTTTGAAGTCTAAATCTTATAAATTTTGTAAAATAAAACAATGTTCAAAAAGCTTGAATTATTTGTTTGGTTAACTGTAATATTTTAAATATCTGGATTCTGGATTATTTATATATTTTAAATATTTTTATATTTTATTTTAATTTTAAATATCAGAATTGAATCTAATTTCAACTTCCACCACATAAAAGATGTACCTAATATTGTAACAACTTTATTTGCGCATATTCAAGTGGCATTTAAAATGTGTCTGGTATTGCAAAAGGATTAAACAAAATTGCGACATTATTTTTTAACCCACGGGGGCTTGATTGGACCTTGACTCTGGAACACAGGCTCTTGACTACAGTGTTACGCCAATGGTAAGATGCGAGGGTGACGAGGAAAATTCTCTTTACAATACACGTTTGCGAAATTTTTTTTTTTCACTTGTTTTAAATTTTGACGTTTTACGTTAGATCTCATCACTTCTATTTCACAATCAATTTTAGGTTATGACGAACGTCATTAAATTTAAAAGAACTTTAATTACAAATGTTTTATTAAACATTTTTATTTCAGTTAACATGTTAACACGATGCGTCATTCTCAATATTTCTTATTGCAAACATAGAAAAAATTCTAAAAATAATGTTTGTTATATTTTAAACTAAGACAGCAAATCGAAATCATTTGCCTTCACTTTGTTTTAATAGTTGCATATTCTCAGGCATTAAATTATATTTTATGTAGCCTCTTGAGTAATAGAAATAATGTAAATTCTAATATATCATTAATCTAATACATTATTAATAATATAAAATAATATAATTATTATTATGTAATACTATTGTAAAAGCATTATTTTGTTAATGTAAAATTGCAATTTATTAAAAATAATATATATTTTATTAAAATTTGAAATGTCATCAAACAAATTCCAATTATATTTGTACAATATAAGTACAACTATTTTATGACTATTAACTAAAATTTCATTAAATAAATGATATTTTATTTTATTACTAGGCGAAGATTTTTTAAACTAAACAAAATTTGATACTTTTTTTTTGGATTACACGTTTGCAAATTTTTCACTTGTTTTTAAATTTTTTGACGTTTTACGTTAGATCTCATCACTTCCATTTCACAATCAATTTTTAGGTTATGACGAACGTCACTTAAATTTAAAAAGAACTTCTTTAATTACAGCAAATGTTTTATTAAACATTTTTATAAAACCAAAAGACAACATGTTACGGACACCATGCGTCCATTCTCAATATTTCTTGCTATTGGGCATTACATAGAAAAGATTCTAAAATAATGTTTGTTATATTTTAATCCAGGTTATTTTACAATCTCAAGAAGCTAATAATTTGTATGTTTTATTTTATCACTAAAATTTAAAAAAATAAATACAAAACTGTGGCATTAAAATCACTGGTTCAAAGGTTTGTATTTTTGATAAAACACAATTTCTTACTTATTAGTTTTTGTGTAAAACATATCGTAAACTTTAGATTTTTTTCACTTTATTTTTTCAATTTTCTTTCCTGCTTCTTTACCGATTCAAATTACCCGAAAAGGGTAGTACATTAAAACTAAATTAGTAATAGCAGCGACAAAATTTGGAGAAATGAAAAAAATTATAAATAAATTTTAGAAATTTTTAAAAATGCGAAAAAATACAAACATAGTCGACCTGAATTATAATTTGAACAAGGAAATATATAGATGAGGTGATAAGTCACTGTAAATCTAACTAGTAGATATCCTTTACAACACATTAGCAACAAAAAATTTCAAAATAGCAGGGCCGTACTCGGCAACATCGTCGAAAGAAAAAACGAAATTATCAACAGCAGCAATATTGGAATTTGCAAGAAACCATCAAACTTGGGTACATGAATGATCTAAAATTATTTTTCTGACGAAAATTTAATTTAGATGGTCGCTATGGCTTTAAATTTTATTGGCACGACATGCCTTATGTACTTTTTTTAAAAATTTTTGGAGTAAATTTAGTAAAAACATATGCAACAACGAGCAACCAACTAATACATTTCTAGAAAAGCACGTCAAATAGCTAGTCGACTAATGGGGTGGCAACCCTCAACGAACAGCAAAACCAACCCCCCTCTAGAAAACTAGGATATTGTAAATACTGCACATGTAGAAAAATCCGACATTTTATTAAATTTTGCAAGGCTTGGTAGTGTATGCTACATATACAAGCATGCTGCGACCAATGCATTGCAGAAATGTAAGTTGAAATTTAAATACTGGTATTTTGTGTTGTCATTTTTTATAAAAATTTTTTTTATATTTTTGTGTTAGATTAGCTTCTTTACTATAGGAAAACATGAAAATTTTTATTCTGTAACTTTTAGTTTATTTTTGTAGCGAGTTTTTAATAATCAATGTAAAAAAACAATGTTTTTCTTATTGATAAAAAAACTATATAAATTTGTGTTTTTTTTTCAAATATATTTATTGATATTCATAAACACTAATCATAATTTGTATTAATAAAAAAAAAAACTTTAAATATATGAACAGAACAATTTTTACACGTCTTTTAAATATGGTCCTGATAGGCCTCACCCGTGCACTCGTGTAACTTTTAGATCACCCGTGCACTGGAGGGTTAATGAAATTGCTACTTACGTCAACAATGGGGTCTTAATTGATTTAAAAAAACCAAAATATTGTGAACGCATAAAATGTTTAGCATTTTGTAATTTCATGGAAGCTGCGTAATACTATCTCGTAATGTACTAATCAAGTAATTTAAATTGATTATGCCGTTATCAAATGTCAAAAATGAATAACAAATGTAAGACTGGTGCTTTCAAGGTTATCCTATACGACGTCGACTACGAATACTTGCCCCAATTTTCATTAAAATAACTCATGTAAAACTGCATAAAAATAATTCAATATATTAACAAATTAAAGTAAATTAAAAATAATATTTAACAAAACGGTATGGTTTTAGTCACATTATAATGTCACATCAGATTTTATTTTCTTGTTCCAATATCCCCAAACATTTACAACACCATCTTCTCTTACCCTAACATGGCCTTATCTTCATAGTTTTCAACATCATCACAAGATTCTTCCAATATTTTCTTTTTAGTCCGTGTAACTATTGAGAAGGTTGGCAGAGACAAAGAGAACAAACCATAGACTATTAGAAAGAATGGACACAGTTTATTTACATATTTTAGTGTAACCATGATCATGTGACCAAAACCGTGTTTTTGTTTTGAAATGCTTGTTATGATCTACAGTACATTATGCCTGTTAATAGGGTTAGGTTGTCCGCATTTCAGAAAATTTATTTTATCTTGAAAAATATAGCTGTTATAAATTTATACTGCTGAATATGTTGTGTATAGTGTGTAAAAAGTCAAAACTTAACGAAAAAGTTGTTATTTTTCGTAGGTAAGTAAATTGTTATAATGTATACTATTTCAGTGGCGCACAATAAATTTTTTAGGATTTCGAAAACAATTTGTTTAACGTGTCTTTCAAGTAATTTGAGTGCCTCGGTAATATGAAATTATAAAAATTTTATTTTATTATTTAAAAATGAATTTTATTCGTTGTTTACATGTTGAAACCTAATTTTGATAATAATAATTGAATTTGACCTAATTTAACCTAATTTGAATTTAAATACAAAACAAACATCAGGACTTTGTTTACCTCCCCGCCTTTCTTATCAATGCCGAACGATGGCATCAAAACGTTATGTGTATTCGAATAGGACATGCTATGTCCATTCTTTCTATAGTCTATGGAACAAACACACGAAAAGCATAAACAAACATTTAATAACTAATACTGCAACATAAACAAACGTAGTGCTTCACATTTTACTTGCCTATAGTTACATTAATTTTAATTTTTTCTTATTCACTAAATATCAATCAAATAAATTGCTAATAATTAAATTAAATTATTTTTATTAAATATTCACAAACAGATTTTGTCAATTTAAGTAATCAAAATACAAAAAGCATAAACAAACATTTAATAACTAATACTGCAACATAAACAAACGTAGTTTCACATTTTACTTGCCAATAGTTACATTAATTTTATTTTTCTTATTCACTAAATATCAATCAAATAAATTGCTAATAATTAAATTAAATTATTTTATTAAATATTCAAAACAGATTTTGTCAATTTAAGTAATGCGAAAATTACAAATTTTAAGAATTTTCTGTTCTTACTACAACAATTATAATTACGTTTTAACAAGTCCAAAATGAAGCAATAAGGGTTTTCTTTAAATCCAACCTTTTAATAACGCCATAAACAATCATTATAAACGATTACTGCATTAAATAAATGCTTAATATAAAAATTACCTAAACTTTAATAGGATTTCTTAAAGTAGGACTATTAAAAACGTAAGTTCTCACTAATTTATACTATTACATAAAATTCTCACCGTATGATTTAAATGACTTTAATGTCCTGCATTTATATCACAAATTAATGCAACGGTTTCCCGGTATGGTTCTTAAATGTCTAACTTGCCTTCTGCACATTTATATCACAATTTCACATGAAAGGGTTCTCCGGTATGAGTTTTAAATGGATTTCAACTCCTTTGCACATTTATAATCACAAATTCACATGCAAAGGCTTAGCGTATGTGTTTTAAATCTCAACTTGCTTATGCACATTTAAGTACAAATTTCACAAGGGCTTCCCGGTATGATTTATGAATTTCAATTGCTTATGCACATTTATATCACAAAAATGCAAACGGCTTACCTATGTGTTAAATGTCTTTCAACTTCTCATGCACATTTAGTACTTACATGAAAAGGGCTTCTCGCCGGTATGAGTTTTTAAATGAACTTTCAAGTTTGGTTTATATGCACATTTATAGTCACAAATTCCACATGCAAACGGCTTTACGCCGGTATGTGTTGTTAAATGTTCTTTCAACCTTGCCTTCACTGCACATTTATAGTCACAAATTCACATGAAAAGGGCTTCCGCCGGTATGAGTTTTAAATGACTTTCAACCTTGCTTTATATGCACATTTATAGTCACAAATTCCACATGCAAAGGGCTTTCGCCGGTATGTGTTGTTAAATGTTCTTTCAACCTTGCCTTTATATGCACATTTATAGTCACAAATTTACATGAAAACGGCTTTCGCCGGTATGAGTTTTAAAGGGTTTCAACCTTGCTTTATGCACATTTATAGTCACAAATTTCACATGAAAAGGGCTTCTCGCCGGTATGACTTTTTAAATGAACCTGTAAGTTATGCATATTTACATATTTATTGTTACAAATTCGGCATGCGAGTCGTTTTCTGAATTTTTTCGGTTGTCGTTCTGAATTCGTAATCTATCGCAGCAATGTCTTTTTCTTTGCCAATGGCAGTCTGCAAACCATACAAATTGAATTCCATTTCAGCTTTTGTCTTCATTTGGAAATGAGTTCTGAATGGCGTAATGTTTCCTGGAACAAACCATCTATTAATATAAGTGCTCGACTAAAACGGTGTTCTTAAAGCTTTAGTATTCTTAACATTCAATAATTATAGGCCTACAAAGCATGAAATGTGGTTGGAAATAATCAATTTGTTCAATTTACAAAAGCGAGTATTCCTTTTTTTTTTAAATGATATTTCTATAGTGTGTTTGAAAATTAAATGAATGTGATACTAATCAAGAATGTATTAAAAAATAAAATAACTGAACTAACAAATTAAAAGTGTGTGTAGTCATGTATTTTGGCTCCCGTATTTAAATAGATTAAAAAAATCCATAGCAATATACATATAATATAAAGCAATAATAAAATACTGCTATAGCCAAAGAAAATAAATCTATAAGTATTATGGAAGATGAATTGAAAAAATTAACTACAACTTGAAATACAAAGAAAAAACTAACGGAAACATTGTTTAATGAAACAACCTAAAAATTAAACAAAGCTGCAGAAAACAAAAATTTTTAAGATCTTTCAGTTGCAAATGTTTTAATGGATGCAGTACATAAAGCAAGAGAAATAGAAAATGTTGAAAGTCAAAAAGTAGACGATTTAGAAAGTAAATTAAATCGGAACTCCTTTCCGTAACAATTATTAAAAACTTTTATTTAAAAACTCCAAAAAGTTTAGTTTAAGAAAAGGTTTACCAAAGTCCAGATGGTCTTATAATTAAATATTATTAAATTTAAGTATGTACAAATTTTTATGATCCAAAGATAACAGTTTTTACAAATGTAAAAAAACTGCAGGTTAATTCAATAAATTCAAATAAAAGAAACCCTTTTTTTTATTTTTTGCGTTTGTTTTTTTATTTGAATTTATAGTAGTTTTTTACTTTATCATATGAAAACTATTGTTTTTTTGGTTTTTAAATTTTATTATTTAATATTAGTCATTTAATATTTAAAAAATCAACAAGATTTTCAAAATAAAATTTAAGATTTCATATCTTTATGGTAGGAATTGGATTTTGCTAAATTTTGGTTAACATTAGTTGATAGGAACTATTTTTTTTATCTTATTATTTAATATTAGTTTTAATTACAGGAGAACTTATCCGAGGTAACGTCCACCCTCCTCGGATAACTGAAAACTCGGATAATCCAATTTATTTTTATTTATTAAAAAAATAAACACGAATGTATTCTATTAACGTTTTTAACATGTAAATAAGTATGTATGTATACATATGTATATAAACATTGAAATAGTTATCTATGCGCTGCTGTTTCATATTACATCTTCTTTTTCTCGATGTTTCTCCATCTGTTAAGAAGAAGCAAATGGGTTGCCTCTGATTGTTGTTCGATATACCTCAGAGTTTTTCCAGAGAAGCGAAACCTTCTTGATGGGAGATCTTAGTGGAGGCTGTTCATCCACCGCTTCGTCGTCATCTGATTTTCGGTTTCCTGAAAGGCATTCGTTAGTTCTTCAACACTCATTTCTTCTTCTAAATCATCTGCTGTAACCCATTCAACAACGTCTTGTCTTGTCACATTTTCGCAACCTTTTAAGTTTTGCATTAATTCAAATAAATTTTGTTCTTCTTCTTCTGTCTCGCTGTCAAAATTTGAAGATGACATTTCTCCACGGCTTCTCAATTTCAAAGCCAATTCACTTAATGGAATATCATCTTCACTGTCATAGTTGCCGTTTGCATGTAATTTGTGACTATAAATGTGCATATAAAGGAAGCTTAAAGTTCATTTCAGAACTCATACCGGAGAAGCCGTATGCATGTAAATTTGTGACTATAAATGTGCCAGAAATCACATTTAAACGTTCATTTACAAATTCATAAAGGCATACAACTTTAAGAAATGCCTATTAAAGTTTGAGTAATTTTGTATATTAAGCATTTATTTAATGCAGTAATTGTTTATAATGATTGTTTATGGCGTTAGGGTTAAAAGGTTGGATTTTAAAGATAACCCTTATTGCTTCATCCTTGGACTTCGTTAAAACTTAATTATATTATTGTAGTAAGAACAATAATTTTATATTTTCTTAAAATTATGTAATTTTGCATTACTTAAATTGAAAAAAACTGCTTGTTAATATTTAATAAAAAATAAATTTAATTATTAGTAAATTATTTAATTGATAATAATGATATTTTAGTGAATAAGAAAAAATAAAATTAATGTAACTATTGGCAAATAAAATGTAAAGCGCTACAATTGTGTATGTTGCAGTTATTAAATGTTTGTTTATGTTTTTTGTGTGTTTGTTCTCTTTGTCTGCTGCCAACCTTCCCAATAGATACACGGGCCAAAGAGAAAATATTGGAAGAATCTTGTGATGATGTTGAAAACTATGAAAATAAGGTCATGGTAGGGTAAGAAATTGATGGTGTTGTAAATGTTGGGGATATTGGAACAAGAAAATAAAATCTGATGTGACATTATGTGACTTTCCCATTCACTGCTAGGTTTATCATAATAACTGTAATTTTCATTTTTAAATTTTAATAGCTATTTATGTAATGAGTACATAATTTAGGTCTTTATTGGACGAAGCCTATGGTTTATGGCAGAGCGAGCTTGCGAGCGAGGCCAATAAATACTGAGTCAAAATAATTATGTGCGAATTACATACATAGCTTTATGTTCGACTGCACCCTAGAAGATTTTCTTTTACATTATTTGACGTAATATTCGAAAATCCACTTTGACATTTATAAATTTTATAATTGCAAAGAGTGCTTTGTCTATGTTTCCTGGTTACTATAAGTCATTTATTGATTTGTTTTAAATTGTGTGAAATTATTTCAGGTTAGCTAAAGTATCGCTTCTTCCGACCAAGTCGAAATATTTGTACGAAGAAACTTACGTCTAATGCTGTAATTTACAGATATTCCTTTCCAGCTACATTAAAATTTCAAATTTAAATAACACTTGGACATTCATTTTGACGTTTATTTCATTGACATTGACAGGCGGCCGTTTTACTTTATTAATAAAGTAAAATGGACTAGTACTATAAAATAGTATCTTATGGCTGCTAAGTGATATTGTAATCATATTATTATAATGCAGTCGTACATAAAAGCATTTATTGGTTATTTTATTTCCAGGGCCGCTCATATTCTTTTCAGTGCAATAATTTTATTTATGTATTTTAATAGTAATTTAAGGGAAAAATTTCAAGTGTTGGATATCTTTAAACGCAGAAATAATCTCTTTCGATTGAAACTATTTTCTTTTTTAACCATTACAATGGCAGCAGTACCTGGCAACATCCATATAGAGTTAATACAAGTCGCCCCAAGTATTCTGTTGGAGCTATTGACCAACATATTTAAGGGATGCCTACCTGGGGGCCTCCCTACACAATGGAAAACCGCACACATCTTGTCTACTATATGCAAAAAGGGAAGTAGATAGGAATGCACCAGCTACAGAGGTATAAGCGTCATTTGTTCAATGGCACGTCTATATAGAAGGCTTGTGAAAACAAGGATAGAGAAATGCATATCGAGAGAGCAGAGCGGGTTTTTTTTATTTTATTTATTTACGGATAAACCAATTTAAATTATCAAACAAAAATCAATAGTTAATATTTAATTTCCACATTATGTTCTTTTTGAATTTTGAAAAAAGATCAAAGTCTACATGAACATTTAAATTGTTAGCCAATCTGCACATTTTTGTTACTGGACTTTCAAACCATAGTTTGATGCATGGTAGGCGATCCAGAACAACCTTGGATTTCTTGTGGGGTAAACCGCTACATTAAGTTGAAAACGCGATAGCAAAGTTTCACAATCAATTCTTCCGTTTAACAAACGAAAAAGGAAACATAGTTCGGCAACGCACTTTCTGTATTCCAAGGATTTGCTGTGGATTTGAAGCATATGAAAATTCCCCTGATGTACGTCCAATCTTAAAATCATGAAACCTCAAAAACCTCCGTTCAATCGATTTCAATCTGATAATGTGAACTCGATAATAAGGTGACCATACCTTCGACGCGTATTCCAGCTGCGGTCTAACAAGTGAAAAATATAAAATTTTCACTGTGTTAGCCGAGAATAGAGTGTTTTGTCGTCGAATAAATCCAATTGTACGAAGTGCATTCTTACAAACCTTATCTATATGGGACTTGAAGGTTAGACCTCTGTCTAGACGAACTACTAGATCATCAATTATGCTATACATCTGTCTGTAACAGATCTGTCACAACTGAAGATGTTGTAGTCAACAAAATTGAGTTCGCTGGATGAAATGTTATCATCCAAAAATGTTTCAATCAAAATAATTATATCATAAGAGCAGCAATTAACCGTGTCGCTAATATTAGATAATTTAGTTCTCAAACCGCCACAATTTTGAAAATAAACTTTTAATTTTTTGCAATGACCACTGTTATGCGGATTAATGTAATTAGCAGTCATTAAATTAAGAGTAGTATTGTTAGCTTTTATATAATTTTCGCCCACGAAAAAAGTTAAAACGGCGAACCATTATACCCTTTGGCCAAAATTCAGGTTTAATCATATCATCATAGAGCGAAAAATTTGCACCAACTTTAAAAGACGATGCATCAAAGTAGGAACTTAATTTATTACATGAAAATTTTTCCCGGGGAAATTTAGATTTCATGTACCCCACTAATGTATTTTCAGTTGTACTAGCCGACACTCGACTAACATGCAACCAACATTTCTTACCAACGCCAATTAAATCTGAGTTTACCTCCGAAGAACCAATAATCGCCAATGAAGATCTCGCCTTATTCCTATTCCTGCCTAAAACAGGTGTAAAACCTTCTTCGTCTAAAGCATTATTAGCTGCGGGTAGGGGGCGTTCAACTATTGTTGTTAAGCTGGTGTTTGTACTATCAGTGCTTTCGGGTACATCATTCGAAACGCTATGTCTGCTAGAAATCGTATCTGTTCTCACATTTAATCCCGCAATTGTAGCTGACTCCGTTGTTGCACTTGTTTTCGTCGTCTTTGTCCTCTTCTGTTTTGTTTTTTTATTTGATTTAATATTGTCATTTGTTCCAGCTCGTTTGTTGCCGGATAATTGATTTTCCAAATTGCAAACTACTATATCTTTGGCACGAATTGCAATGGTCAAATCCTCCACTTCTTGAACTAAAGCACTGATTTGCTCTTTCATGGCAACTTGATTAACCAACATTAATTAATTGTAATTGGTCAAACAAGTTAGTGTTGTTAATAATTATTATAGGAACATCTTTAATCACATCATTATCTTTTGCATCACTTGCCGAATTAAAGTTTCCTAAACGAGTAGTAGGCGACATTTTCAATAAATTCAAAAAATAACGTCAATAAATTCAATTAAGTGATGAACACCCCTACCAACACCAATACGATGAAACACTAATGTTAACACATAACCTCAACACCAATACGATGAAACACTAATGCTAACACATAATCTCAACACGTCTGCACACTATGACGATCACACTACGAGATCATTATTTGACCGAGTATTTGGGTTTTTTTTTAATGATGAAGTTTAGACAAAATTTACATACAAATGATGAGAAATTTATGTTTGAATTGAATCATGCATGTTAAAATTATCGTTATAAAAACAAAATTGAATTTAGTGCAAGGAATCATTTGATTTTGACCTTTTGAAAAAACCTTGTTTTGTAATCCCACCGCTATGGCACGATTGTAGCAATATGGGTGTTCGCTTAACAACTTACTTCCGTTGTTAACACCATCGTAGTACGGGGAGTAACGTGGGAATCAAACGATTTCTTACTTTTACTAAATTTCACTTCTTGTAACCAACTTTGGGGGTTGGGAACAAAATGAATTGAACTAACATGTGATAATTTTCGACAAAACAAGCATATAATGTTGAAATATGAATAAGTGTAAGTAGTAAAAAAATTTTGTAATTAATTTAATTCTAGTACCTAAAATACGCATTTAAAGAAATAAACCGCAGGGGTATGAATAATTTTGCGAGTCACTTATTTAGGGCCGGTTGTATCAAAATATATTGAACGTCAGTTCTACTAACCGTAAGTTCAAATTTGATCTCCGTTCACCCAATGGGGTTCGAATATAGGGTTCGTAAAACACTTTTCCTATAAAATGGCTTTACAAACGAAAAACACAAAATACAAGCTCTTTAAAGTGAGGATCAATCTTGTCGGAGTTGTCACAATTTAATTTTCCCATAAGAAACCTTGACCTTGACTTCTTGGCACTGTGGAGTACCGGGGCATTGCCTCCACACGTCCTTCATCTGGCTGGCATATTTGCCTGGATTCTTGATTCTGAAATCAAGAATCAAAATTTCTCGGTGCTGCAGGTCGCACTGAGCTGGGTACCTCTTACGGGTACGGGGGTTACGATTATTTTTTTGATTTTGCAGGGAGGGTCGCGGAGCTGTTTGCGCGCCGCGGTCTTTCTTCAGGATTCTTTCGCGAGAAAAATATCTTTTGAAAGTAGTGGTTGTGTTGGAGTCCCATCTCGCTCTTTGAAAGAGAGGGCTTGCGGAGATGGGGTTTGGGTATCGCTGCGGAGTTTGGATATCTAATTGGGAGGCTGCAATATAGCTCTGGGTCTCTTATAATGCAAAAAATCTTCGAGTTGGTAGTTACTATGCTCTTGGATTGGTGGGTTTTCGGAGTGTCCAGAGTTTTCGTAGAATTTTTCCGTCAAGTGGCTGATGAACTCTTCGATGGGCTCCACACCGGAGTCCGCCTGCAGCCTCTTGTTTGTAACGAACCATGGGGCCTTCTGGCGCGTCGTAAGGCGATGTTGTTGGTAGAAGTAATGGAATATAGATGGGATTTGGCTGCGTAGCCCCAGACGGAGGTCGCGTAGGTTAAAATGGGTTGGATGATTGATTTATAGAGGATGAGTCGGTTTGGGATTGAAAGTTCCCTTTGTTTTGAAAGTTTTGAAACTTTGAAAGTGCGCTTTGGGCGCTCCGAGCGGTTTTGACAGCGCAACCACATCAAGAGTCGAATTCACACAAAAAGTGATTTTTTTTCGAAATTTGTTGTCCGGTCACAAATTTAATGTTTTTATTGGCTAATTACACCATTATCTTTCATAATTCGATGTAAAAACCAAGATTCTGGTATATTTACTGTCGCCACAACCTATTTTAATTTCACCGTATTCAAAAGGCACCATACTTCAAGTCCGTCGAGGGCCGCTTGTAGGCGTTTGATGACCGGATCGGGTCTGAAAGAGCTGGTGTAGAATGCGGTGTTTAAGTTATAAAAAAGAATTTAATTAACATTTTATGTACTTTGCGTAATGTTTCTAAAAAATGTACAAATACATAATTTATGTTCCGATACCTAAAATATGTACAGACAATGGGTACAACCGCTGCGCTGTTATTATGATGACCCTTTCTGTCAGTCATCTGGCAATCCAAAGTCCTTACTTACATTTTATTACTTTTTAAAATTGTAAAATCTTTATTACATCTAGTAAATCATAATTCTGGGTTCATAATTATTATTATGGTTAGTCAGACAAAAAAAATTTATCATATAAAAAATGTATTAAAAATATCTCCATATCTTGCATAAGCAAGGCAAAAAATTAATACAATGTCCATATTGCTACATATTTAATTAAAAACAAGAAATTTATTTAAAACAAAAAGAGAAAAATCTTTCAAGGGACAACTTAAAATTTAAGAATTTCCAAGATTTTGTAATCTAAAATCAAAAATTTAGCATTATTGAAGGCTTTGCCTAATTTTCTATCGGTAATCCTAAAAATTCTCGCCAACATTTATTGTATTTGCGTTAAATCCTTTGAGGAGAGAAGAGGTTTTTCTTATTAGAGGTTATTCTTATGAAATAAAAAACTAGAGATCAAGTATTAATATAAATTAATGATTTGTTTAAATGGGATTTATTTTGACACGAATCCGTATCCATCGCTAGTTATAAATTTATAATGAAGGTGAAATGATCTATTTTATTTGATTAGTTGATCTTTGAAGGAAATTCTTTTTAGTAATTAAATTTAATAAGTTTTTTTATAGATTAGTGTGAATTTTAGATTCGTTACCTATTTTGGACTCAAATAGATTAATAACACAGGCCAATAAAAAAAATTTTGTTGTGCTGAATAGGGTTTTGAAACTGAATTAAAGCATATTTGAGTCGCTGAATCTGAAATTGTTTTCAGTTTTTCTCTATTAGGTCTAATTTTTTCGATAAGTCGTTTTTTGGGAAAAAAAATTATGCGCTGATAAATTTATGCTTATTATTAAAAAAAACCGTTTCACACTTTACATGTTAAGGCGGCAATGCTATTAATCCGATGGAATAAGCACATGTTGGCAGATTACTGCTGGAGTTTAAAAAGGGAGCGTTTAAAAATACATTCAAGAACGTCACGGAAAAGAACCTTCCGAAGTGTTCAGTGATATTTGATATAATTAATATAGTATAATAATAAAAATTGTTTGTTTTTGGTTGTTCAGTTTTTTTATTTTATTCATGAATTTTACTTAAAATAGTGTAATTTCATGTCATTAAAGTGTTATATCTCAAAAATTTGACCGGATAGGCAAAAACTAAAGCCATATTTGAATTCAGGGCATCAAATCCATACGGAATAAGCTTCAAATACCAAATTCACCAAAATGGCTGTTGATCTGTGTAATATTATTATGGTGAACCAATTATACTAATAAATGCAATAAAAAGTAAATAAAGAAAATCAAATTATAATATCAAACCGAGTTAATTTGTTTTCACATGCAGGCGAAAAGAAAAATTTTGTTTGGGTCATTTTAAAATTTTGTTGAAGGTGTTCATTTTAAGTTACCTTGAATCCTTCAATTAATTTTCATTTTCGTAAGAATGAAAAACAATAAAATTTAAAAATTTAAATGATGGTTACTGGCAAAAGTATAATTATTATAATTAAAAACTAATTAAATAATTATTGTTGCTTTTATTGTAAAATTGACGTTAGCGTATCTAGGATTAAAATTAAAAAGGCGAAATTCATTTTTTGAGAAATTTGCGGTATATCAAAAAGAACTATTAGTCGCGCGTTTAAATTTAAATTAAAATTAGTTTTTGGAAAATTGCGATTAAAATTAGTTTTTGGAAAATTCGCTTATCGAAATTTGAATTTTGTTTGTAATTATTACGATTGTGCTCTTTTTGTTGCTGGAGCCACTAATTTAAAGAGATTTGCCTACCTGAAAATTGTTTAGTGAACTTTTCTTTAAACTTGTGATAATATAAAAAATCTAGTTTCGGATCTTCTTCAAGTGCCATACACTTCATTGTGCGTAGGCGATCAGCTTAGCCGAAGCCAAGCTGACTTTACTAGAATATAATTAATGGGGTGGTTTCCGTTGCCTTCCCCACAGTCCAAAGATTGATATCGGACCTTTGATCACAGCAGTGTAACCGACTCGACTAGGAATCGAACCATGGTCTACCGCTTTAAAGTCGGCCGGTGTATGCTTTACGCTACACTGCTGGTCTAGTTTCGGATATAAATAGAAAAAAAAAAGTTAAAAAAAAAAAAACAGTAATATAATTTAGCATTTCTTCAATTTTCTAAAACTTACGAGAACTAAGTGTATACCAGTGCAGTAACTGTTGCGACCCTAAAGATCAGAAAACAGTGATTCGATAGAGAAAACTGTTTAATTATAATATATTCCAGTGGGAATATAATTATTATGGTCCGTGATTCCAGTGGTAATGTTCTTCATTTTTGCAAAACTTAATAGCACACCTATAATTTTATTAAATATTTTGTGAATTCACGTTTTTGCAATTCACACCACTAAAGAGCAAAAAAGAGCAATAAACAAGAAATGGTACGACATTTTTTCAATATAGGGTGTAGTATCATAAAGTAATAAACCAATAAAAGCTGTCAGGCAAAAATTTCTTAGAAACTGAACATATGCAGGTGCATTTCTGGACCTAGCCCTTAAAAGTGTAACCATATTTATCTGAAGATGTGTGTGGCATAAAGACCCAAAGAATATACTAAATTAATACATGTTATACAACTTCATTGTTATTTTACAGTAATCTATTTTAAAAGTATATTATTGTTAAAATAATATAACAATAAATAAAATGCTAATAGTTATAAGCAATTGAGTTCGCAACTGCAATGTTTTGAAAATTTTGTTTACTTTAAAAACACTACAACTTGAACTTATAAAATGCAAAATCAGCAGTTTTTTTTCAATAAACCGAAATAATAAAATTTTATTATAATTAAAAAAAGTGCGTTTCCGATCGATTTTTCCAGATTTGTTTGTTTGTCATTATTAGTACTATATAATTTTGATCAAATTCACCAGCTCTTTTAGCGTATAAAAGAGGTCAAAAAAAGATAAAATTTAATCGATGCCGTTATGCTCTTAATATTTAGTATTTTTTGCTTTACTAAAGCAATAAAACAAACCAGTTTCTTATACCAGGATAAATGTGCTATGGTCTTTTCCAAAAAATCTTGAACAGTTTTCATAACAGCAATTTTTTAAAGGTGGCTCTATACTTTTGTCCACGGCTGTATGCCCGGCGTATGTAATATATATTAATATAACAATAAATAAATGCTAATAGTTATAAGCAATTGAGTTCGCAACTGCAATGTTTTGAAAATTTTGTTTACTTTAAAAACACTACAACTTGAACTTATAAAATGCAAAATCAGCAGTTTTTTTTTCAATAAACCGAAATAATAAAATTTTATTATAATTAAAAACAGTGCGTTTCCGATCGATTTTTCCAGATTTGTTTGTTTGTCATTATTAGTACTATATAATTTTGATCAAATTCACCAGCTCTTTTAGCGTATAAAAGAGGTCAAAAAAAGATAAAATTTAATCGATGCCGTTATGCTCTTAATATTTAGTATTTTTTGCTTTACTAAAGCAATAAAACAAACCAGTTTCTTATACCAGGATAAATGTGCTATGGTCTTTTCCAAAAAATCTTGAACAGTTTTCATAACAGCAATATTTTAAAGGTGGCTCTATACTTTTGTCCACGGCTGTATGCCCGGCGTATGTACATATATATAGCTAACGTATCATTTAAAACTAATTTCAGATTTGCACAAACTCTGTGAATTTTTATTTTGAATTTATCAATTTTTGAAATTTTAAAAAGCAAAAGTTGACTTTCCCCCGACGGCAAATATTTTGAAACTGATATGTGTTGATATGCAAGGGATTAATAGCTATTACTTAAAAATAATTTCAGAACGGCACAAACTCGGGTTAAAAAGTTGTGAATATTGTAAGTTTTTAAAATATTAATAAGTATAACACGTAATTTTGTCTTCATCAGTTAATATTTAGGGGTTGAAAACGTTCAATTTCAATCTAATATTACCGATTTTGTGCCTTTGAAGCAGTGGCGTATTTAAAAAATGCCTATGGGGGCGCCAACCAGGTTATTTTATAATCACGTTAATCGATTCTTGCGCGTCATCAGTAAAAATTCTGGCAAATTCCAAAAATCAATAAAGAAATTTAAAACTTATTTCAACTTATTTAAATTTTAAAACCGCGTGGTAAACATTATTTTTATAACGAGCTACTTCAGGGATACAATCCGAGTCAACTTTGGGGAGGGAGAAAGCAATTTTCCCCTTGCCCACCCCTAAATACGCCACTGCTTTGAAGTCTAAATCTTATAAATTTTGTAAAATAAAACAATGTTCAAAAAAGCTTGAATTATTTGTTTGGTTAACTGTAATATTTTAAATATCTGGATTCTGGATTATTTTATATATTTTTAAATATTTAAATATTTTTTATATTTTATTTTTAATTTTAAATATCAGAATTGAATCTAATTTCAACTTCCACCACATAAAAGATGTACCTAATATTGTAACAACTTTATTTGCGCATATTCAAGTGGCATTTAAAATGTGTCTGGTATTGCAAAAAGGATTAAACAAAATTGCGACATTATTTTTTAACCCACGGGGGGGGGGGCTTGATTGGACCTTGACTCTGGAACACAGGCTCTTGACTACAGTGTTACGCCAATGGTAAGATGCGAGGGTGACGAGGGAAAATTCTCTTTACAATACACGTTTGCGAATTTTTCACTTGTTTTTAAATTTTTTGACGTTTTACGTTAGATCTCATCACTTCCATTTCACAATCAATTTTATAATATAATTAAATTTGAAACGTCACTTAAATTTAAATTAGAACTTTTATAATTACAAGCAAATGTTTTATTCAAACTATTATTATTATTGGATATTTTAAATATTCTAATATTTTTTTATTGAAATACATAGAAAAAATTCTAAAAATAATGTTTGTTATATTTTAAAGTAAAAACAGCAAATCGAAATCATTTCCCTTTTCACTTTGTTTTAATAGTTGCATATTCTCAGGCATTAAATTATATTTTATGTACCCCTCTTGAGTAATAGAAATAATGTAAATTCTAATATATAAATTAATCTAATACATTATTAATAATATAAAATAATATAATTATTATTATGTAATACTATTGTAAAAGCATTATTTTGTTAATGTAAAATTGCAATTTATTAAAAATAATATATATTTTATTAAAATTTGAAATGTCATCAAACAAATTCCAATTATATTTGTACAATATAAGTCCCAACTATTTTATGACTATTAACTAAAATTTCATTAAATAAATGATATTTTATTTTATTACTAGGCGAAGATTTTTTAAACTAAACAAAATTTGATACTTTTTTTTTGGATTTAGTAGATAATGATGAACTGACTGTAAACAATTTTCATAAACATTTACAAAATGATTGTGAAAAAAAATTTAAAACATGGTAAAAATTTTATTGAATTTTTGCTATATATTTTAAACTATTCAACGAAACACTTAATTTTCTTTTACCGCAACGAACTATTACAGCAAATGTTTTATTAAACATTTTTATAAAACCAAAAGACAACATGTTACGGACACAATGCGTCCATTCTCAATATTTCTTGCTATTGGGCACTAATAGAAAAGATTCTAAAATAATGTTTGTTATATTTAATCCAGGTTATTTTACAATCTCAAGAAGCTAATAATTTGTATGTTTTATTTTATCACTAAAATTTAAAAAAAAAATACAAAACTGTGGCATTAAAATCACTGGTTCAAAGGTTTGTATTTTTGATAAAACACAATTTTTACTTATTAGTTTTTGTGTAAAACATATCGTAAACTTTAGATTTTTTTCAGTTTATTTTTTCAATTTTCTTTCCTGCTTCTTTACCGATTAAAATTACCTGAAAAGGGTAGTACATTAAAACTAAATTAGTAATAGCAGCGACAAAATTTGGAGAAATTAAAAAAATTATAAATAAATTTTAGAAATTTTTAAAAATGCGAAAAATACATACATAGTCGACCTGAATTATAATTTGAACAAAGAAATATATAGATGAGGTGATAAGTCACTGTAAATCTAACTAGTAGATATCCTTTACAACACATTAGCAACAAAAAATTTCAAAATAGCAGGGCCGTACTCGGCAACATCGTCGAAAGAAAAAACGAAATTATCAACAGCAGCAATATTGGAATTTGCAAGAAACCATCAAACTTGGGTACATGAATGATCTAAAATTATTTTTCTGACGAAAATTTAATTTAGATGGTCGCTATGGCTTTAAATTTTATTGGCACGACATGCCTTATGTACCTTTTTTTAAAAATTTTTGGAGTAAATTTAGTAAAAACATATGCAACAACGAGCAACCAACTAATACATTCCTAGAAAAGCACGTCAAATAGCTAGTCGACTAACTGGGGTGGCAACCCTCAACGAACAGCAAAACCAACCCCCCCCTCTAGAAAACTAGGATATTGTAAATACTGCACATGTAGAAAAATCCGACATTTTATTAAATTTTGCAAGGCTTGGTAGTGTATGCTACATATACAAGCATGCTGCGACCAATGCATTGCAGAAATGTAAGTTGAAATTTAAATACTGGTATTTTGTGTTGTCATTTTTTATAAAAATTTTTTTTATATTTTTGTGTTAGATTAGCTTCTTTACTATAGGAAAACATGAAAATTTTTATTCAGTAACTTTTAGTTTATTTTTGTAGCGAGTTTTTAATAATCAATGTAAAAAAACAATGTTTTTTCTTATTGATAAAAAAACTATATTGTGTTTTTTTTTCAAATATATTTATTGATATTCATAAACACTAATCATAGTTTGTATTAATAAAAAAAAAAACTTTAAATATATGAACAGAACAATTTTTACACGTCTTTTAAATATGGACCTGATAGGCCTCACCCGTGCACTTGTGTAACTTTTAGATCACCCGTGCACTGGAGGGTTAATGAAATTGCTACTTACGTCAACAATGGGGTCTTAATTGATTTAAAAAAAAACCAAAATATTGTGAACGCATAAAATGTTTAGCATTTTGTAATCTCATGGAAGCTACGTAATACTATCTCGTAATGTACTAATCAAGTAATTTAAATTGATTATGCGTTATCAAATGTCAAAAAATGAATAACAAATGTAAGACTGGTGCTTTCAAGGTTATCCTATACGACGTCGACTACGAATACTTGCCCCAATTTTCATTAAAATAACTCATGTAAAACTGCATAAAAAAATAATTCAATATATTAACAAATTCCAAAGTAAAGTAATATAAAATAATATTTAACAAAACGGTATGGTTTTAGTCACATTATAATGTCACATCAGATTTTATTTTCTTGTTCCAATATCCCCAAACATTTACAACACCATCTCTCTCTTACCCTAACATGGCCTTATCTTCATAGTTTTCAACATCATCACAAGATTCTTCCAATATTTTCTCTTTAGTCCGTGTAACTATTGAGAAGGTTGGCAGCAGACAAAGAGAACAAACCATAGACTATTAGAAAGAATGGACACAGCTATTTACATATTTTAGTGTAACCATGATCATGTGACCAAAACCGTGTTTTTGTTTTGAAATGCTTGTTATGATCTACAGTACATTATGCCTGTTAATAGGGTTAGGTTGTCCGCATTTCAGAAAATTTATTTTTATCTTGAAAAAATATAGCTCCGTTATAAATTTATACTGCTGAATATGTTGTGTATAGTGTGTAAAAAGTCAAAACTTAAGGAAAAAAGTTGTTATTTTTCGTAGGTAAGTAAATTGTTATAATGTATACTATTTCAGTGGCGCACAATAAATTTTTTAGGATTTCGAAAACAATTTGTTTAACGTGTCTTTCAAGTAATTTGAGTGCCTCGGTAATATGAAATTATAAAAATTTTATTTTATTATTTAAAAATGAATTTTATTCGTTGTTTACATGTTGAAACCTAATTTTGATAATAATAATTGAATTTGACCTAATTTAACCTAATTTGAATTTAAATACAAAACAAACATCAGGACTTTGTTTACCTCCCCGCCTTTCTTATCAATGCCGAACGATGGCATCAAAACGTTATGTGTATTCGAATAGGACATGCTATGTCCATTCTTTCTATAGTCTATGGAACAAACACACGAAAAGCATAAACAAACATTTAATAACTAATACTGCAACATAAACAAACGTAGTGCTTCACATTTTACTTGCCTATAGTTACATTAATTTTAATTTTTTCTTATTCACTAAATATCAATCAAATAAATTGCTAATAATTAAATTAAATTATTTTTATTAAATATTCACAAACAGATTTTGTCAATTTAAGTAATGCGAAAATTACATAATTTTAAGAATTTTCTGTTCTTACTACAACAATTATAATTACGTTTTAACGAAGTCCAAAAATGAAGCAATAAGGGTTTTCTTTAAAATCCAACCTTTTAACCCTAACGCCATAAACAATCATTATAAACGATTACTGCATTAAATAAATGCTTAATATAAAAATTACCTAAACTTTAATAGGCATTTCTTAAAGTAGGGACTATTAAAAACTACAGATAAGGTAGTTTATTTCTATCTAAATTATTTATTTGACGTTATTATGTGACATCACAAATCTTCTTAGAGCTTCAAGAGGCCTTGTATGAATTTTTAAATGAACGTTTAAGTGTGTTTCCTTCGCAAATTTATAGTCACAAATTTTACATGCTTACGGTTTCTCACCGGTATGAGTTCTTAAATGAACTGTTAAGTTTGCCTTCACTGCACATTTATAATCACATATTTCACATGAAAAGGGTTTCTCACCGGTATGAGTTTTTAAATGGACTTTCAACCTTGCCTTCACTGCACATTTATAATCACAAATTCCACATGCAAACGGCTTTACGCCGGTATGTGTTCTTAAATGTTCTTCCAACCTTGCCTTCATTGCACATTTATAGTCACAAATTTCACATGAAAAGGGCTTCTCACCGGTATGAGTTTTTAAATGGACTTTCAACCTTGCCTTCACTGCACATTTATAATCACAAATTTCACATGCAAACGGCATTACGCCAGTATGTGTTGTTAAATGTACTTTCAATATTGCTTTCAATGCACATTTAAAGTGACAAATTTCACATGAAAAGGGCTTCTCGCCGGTATGACTTTTTAAGTGAAGTTTCAAGCTTGCTCTATATGCACATTTATAGTCACAAAATCCACATGCAAACGGCTTTACGCCGGTATGTGTTGTTAAATGTTCTTTCAACCTTCCCTTCACTGCACATTTATAGTCACAAATTTCACATGAAAAGGGCTTCTCGCCGGTATGAGTTTTTAAATGAACTTTCAAGTTTGCTTTATATGCACATTTATAGTCACAAATTCCACATGCAAACGGCTTGACGCCGGTATGTGTTGTTAAATGTTCTTCCAACCTTGCCTTCACTGCACATTTATAGTCACAAACTTCACATGAAAGGGGCTTCTCGCCGGTATGAGTTTTTAAATGAACTTTCAAGTTTGCTTTATATGCACATTTATAGTCACAAATTCCACATGCAAACGGCTTTACGCCGGTATGTGTTGTTAAATGTTCTTTCAACCTTGCCTTCGCTACACATTTATAGTCACAAACTTTACATGAAAAGGGCTTCTCGCCGGTATGAGTTTTTAAATGACGTTTCAAGTTTGGTTTATATGCACTTTTATAGTCACAAATTCCACATGCAAACGGCTTTACACCGGCATGTGTTGTTAAATGTTCTTTCAACCTTGCCTTTACTGCACATTTATAGTCACAAATTCCACATGCAAACGGCTTTACGCCGGTATGTGTTGTTAAATGTTCTTTCAACCTTGCCTTCACTACACATTTATAGTCACAAACTTCACATGAAAAGGGCTTCTCGCCGGTATGAGTTTTTAAATGACGTTTCAAGTTTGGTTTATATGCACTTTTATAGTCACAAATTCCACATGCAAACGGCTTTACGCCGGCATGTGTTGTTAAATGTTCTTTCAACCTTGCCTTTACTGCACATTTATAGTCACAAATTTCACATGAAAAGGGCTGATCGCCGGTATGACTTTTTAAATGAACCTGTAAGTTATGCATATTTACATATTTATTGTTACAAATTCGGCATGCGAGTCGTTTTCTCAATTTTTTCGGTTGTTGTTCTGAATTCGCTGGGCAATCTATCGCAGCAATGTCTTTTTCTTTGCCAATGGCAGTCTGCAAACCATACAAATTGAATTCCATTTCAGCTTTTGTCTTCATTTGGAAATGAGTTCTTGAATGGCGTAATGTTTCCTGGAACAAACCATCTATTAATATAAGTGCTCCGACTATAAACGGTGTTCTTAAAGCTTTATAGTATTCTTAACACATTCAAGTAATTATAAGGCCTACATAAGCATGAAATGTGGTTGGAAATAATCAATTTGTTCAATTTACAAAAGCGAGTATTCCTTTTTTTTTTAAATGATATTTCTATAGTGTGTTTGAAAATTAAATGAATGTGATACTAATCAAGAATGTATTAAAAAATAAAATAACTGAACTAACAAATTAAAAGTGTGTGTAGTCATGTATTTTGGCTCCCGTATTTAAATAGATTAAAAAAATCCATAGCAATATACATATAATATAAAGCAATAATAAAATACTGCTATAGCCAAAGAAAATAAATCTATAAGTATTATGGAAGATGAATTGAAAAAATTAACTACAACTTGAAATACAAAGAAAAAACTAACGGAAACATTGTTTAATGAAACAACCTAAAAATTAAACAAAGCTGCAGAAAACAAAAATTTTTAAGATCTTTCAGTTGCAAATGTTTTAATGGATGCAGTACATAAAGCAAGAGAAATAGAAAATATTGAAAGTCAAAAAGTAGACGATTTAGAAAGTAAATTAAATCGGAACTTCTTTCCATAACAATTATTAAAAATTTTATTTAAAAACTCCAAAAAGTTTAGTTTAAGAAAAGGTTTACCAAAGTCCAGATGGTCTTATAATTAAATATTATTAAATTTAAGTATGTACAAATTTGTATGATCCAAAGATAACAGTTTTTACAAATGTAAAAAAACTGCAGGTTAATTCAATAAATTCAAATAAAAGAAACCCTTTTTTTTATTTTTTGCGTTTGTTTTTTTATTTGAATTTATAGTAGTTTTTTACTTTATCATATGAAAACTATTGTTTTTTTGGTTTTTAAATTTTATTATTTAATATTAGTCATTTAATATTTAAATAATCAACAAGATTTTCAAAATAAAATTTAAGATTTCATATCTTTATGGTAGGAATTGGATTTTGCTAAATTTTGGTTAACATTAGTTGATAGGAACTATTTTTTTTATCTTATTATTTAATATTAGTTTTTAATTACAGGAGAACCCCGGTTATCCGAGGTAACGTGGGGGGCCACCCTCCTCGGATAACTGAAAACTCGGATAATCCGAATTTATTTTTTATTTATTAAAAAAATAAACACGAATGTATTCTATTAACGTTTTTAACATGTAAATAAGTATGTATGTATACATATGTATATAAAACATTGAAATAGTTATCTATGCGCTGCTGTTTCATATTACATCTTCTTTTTCTCGCTGCCATGTTTCTCCATCTGTTAAGAAGAAGCAAATCCGCTGGGGTTGCCTCTGATTGTTGTTCGATATACCTCAGAGTTTTTTCCAGAGAAGCGAAACCTTCTTGATGGGAGATCTTAGTGGGAGGCTGTTCATCCACCGCTTCGTCGTCATCTGATTTTTCGGTTTCCTGAAAGGCATTCGTTAGTTCTTCAACACTCATTTCTTCTTCTAAATCATCTGCTGTAACCCATTCAACAACGTCTTGTCTTGTCACATTTTCGCAACCTTTTAAGTTTTGCATTAATTCAAATAAATTTTGTTCTTCTTCTTCTGTCTCGCTGTCAAAATTTGAAGATGACATTTCTCCACGGCTTCTCAATTTCAAAGCCAATTCACTTAATGGAATATCATCTTCACTGTCATAGTTCTCAATATCAATAACTTTTGACCAAGATTTTTTAATAGTGGAACCACGTACAGAATCCCAAGCTTGGCTTACCCAGTACATAACATTTTTCAGTGTAATCTTTCTTATCGCACTGATAATATCCTCTTCTTTCTGTATATTCTAATACATGTTCAAGATATAAACGCCTATAATTTTTTAATGTTTTCGAGGACGCCTTGGTCCATTGGTTGCATTATGCTGGTTACATTTGAGGCAAAATTTTACAACAATGCTACCTACGTGAAGTTCTTCCCAGGATGAGAGGGAGCATTGTCCATTAACAACATTGCTTTAATAGAAACCGTTTCTTTAAAAATTTAGTCACAGATGGCACGAACTCTTCTTTAAACCAGTTAGTAAATAAGGTCGCATCCATCCAAGCGCTCTTCTGACTTTTGTAATAAACTGGTAGGGCTTTGGGTGAGATGTCTTTAAAGTCTTGGACGTGCTGCCTTGCCAATCACCATCAGAGGGAGTTTGTGCTTGCCAGATGCATTGGAACACGCCATTACGGTTACTCTTTCCTTACTTCGTTTGTCCCAGGAGCTGATTTTTCCTGTCCAGATGCCAGTGTTTTGATGGAAGCATTTTATAATTCAAGCCAGTTTCGTCACAGTGTAAATTTGATCGTAGGTATACCCATTATCTTTGATTTGCTTTTAAAGTCCTGCTTAAAGTTTTCAATTGATGACACATCAGCAGAAAGTTTTTCTCCACATACGGTCAGTTGACGTACACCGTACCGTTTCTTCCAGCGGTCAAGCCATCCTGAACTGCCGGTAAAGCTATGTGTCTCTGGGAATTGCCTACTAATCATTATTGCTTTCTGTTGTAAAATTGGACCTGACAGAGGCACACCTTTTGATCTTTGCTGGTTAAACCACATGAATAAAGCTTCGTTGACCTTTTCATAGTCGCCTTTTTCATTGATTTTCTTGTTGAAGACGAAGAGGCTTGTTTTATACACCAATCTTCTATTTTAGTACGGTTTCTCTTCCAATCTCCAACTGTTACCTCTCCGACTCACATAATCTCGTGCAACATTTTTAATTGTTCTCCTGCTTCAATTCTTCTGATGGCTTTTAATTTTTCTTGAATAGGAACGACCTTTCTTTTACGCTTATTTGTTCCATTATAAGACGGCAAACAAATACTAAACAAAGCAGTTCGTATACACTTAACTAGAACTCCAACCAAATAAATTATGCGAGTACGTATACTTCTCTATGACGAACGCAATAACGAACTGCATTCACGCAAATTGCATGCTATAAATTGTAGTCTAAAAACAAATAGGCTGAACCAACTACACGGATCAAGGGATTCGCCGTCGGCCTCGACCATTTTAAATGGAAATATGTTAGAAGCTCGGTTAATACGGAGCTCGGATAATTGCGACTCGGATAATCGGTTCTACTGTAAACCAATGTCACGCTATAGGCAATAGGAAAAGGTGACGAAGGAGATGCCACAACTTAACCTGGTACAGAAGGAGTCTGGTATCTGACCAATGACCGCAAAACGGTCCCGTCCAAGATAGAAGTGCATGAGTCACGATCTAGTGTTTAGGCACTAAGTGGCAGACGGAAATCCATGTAATGATAGTCAGAACCAGGAGTAGGACGTGTCTCTGACTTGAATCTGCCTTCCATACATTCATAAGCTTGGAAAGTTAAGACACTATACAAAGGTTACTAAGACCAATCAATTTGGACCTGTGGATATAAACTCTGACCCGAAATGAATGCAAAAGGGAAAGAGACCCATGGACGGCCACCACCCCTTGTGAGTCTATAAAAAAGGGAAGAACTAGATTAGTCCCTATTGAAGGAACCTTAGACACAGTCTCGGATTGTCCCAATGAAGGAACCAGACCACAGTCTTCGTGATTGTGGATCTCAATCGTCTTTACAGGATTCTAGAGCAATCGACCCAGTCACTGTTACCCCGATTCCTGCTCATGGGTAAACACTTTCTGGGAGCGTACGATGACAAGGAAAGAGGCTCAAATGATTGGCAATCCACATTCCTGGTGCCATAACCTAATTTCTTGCAGGATGTCCAGAAAATCAACCCGAAACCGTCGTTAACCCCAGCCGGATACCATATCACGTTCTGAACTGGGATATGGGTAAAACAAATCTGGGAGCGTAAGACTAAAATGGGTGAGAAAGAGGCCCAAATGGACTGGCAATCCACACTCCTGTCAAAACAAAGGAACCTTGGACCGCAGTCTCCGTGATTGTCCCATTAAAGGAACTCAGACTACAGTCTCGTGATTGTCCCAATGAAAGGAACTGACTACAGTCTTCGTGATTGTAATTAGGAACCTAGACCACAGTCTTCGTGATTGTCCAAATCTGGCACGTTAAAGATGGAAGAACCTAGACCACGGTCTATGATTGTCCCAAATTTGGGACGTTAAAGAAGGAACCTCAGACCACAGTCTTCGTGATTGTCCCAATGAAGGAACCTTAGACCACAGTCTCCGTGATTGTCCCAATGAAGGAACCTTAGACCACAGCCTTCGTGATTGTCCCAAAAGGAACCTTAGACCGCAGTCTTCGCGATTGTCCCAAAATAAAGAGAACCTTAGGCCGCAGTCTCGCGATTGTCCCAAACTCTGACGTAGTTAGAGTAGGAAGGAACCTTAGACTGGCGGGTCTTCGTGATTGTCTCATGCATCTCGACTTACGGACGGGATTAAATTCAGTCTTATACTCCGATCTGCTCTAGGAACAGTAGGAAAACACAAGACTACTACGGGAGAGCCCTAGTGGCTTGCCACCAGATGAGGTCGGTCTTATTGAGGTTATGAGTCGATATGCTTGACTAATGGGACCCTGGAGGAAGGATACCCGCAAGCTAACACTACGAAATGTCCTGCCGGTTGGAAGGGCGTAGCAATCCTTCCAGCCCGGTCGTTATCCGGGAGGGTACCAGGAAATGATCCCACTTAGTATCGAGGCCGTAAGCCGAGATGAATAAGTAAACCGGACGGGCATGTACGCTTGCGTGCGCTTTAACTGTCCGTTGATCGCTCCTGGTCCGGCGCAAGAGCCCTAGTCGCAACAGCTCACGCACCGCGGCTGGGCGGACTCCTGCTCAAGTGCTAGTGTGAGTCTCTATACTTAGCAACGTTAAATCAAATCATTATCAATGTCAAATGTATATTAAAAAATTATTAAGAATTAAATTATTAAGGAGTTCGCTTTGTAATGCCGTTGTGCTTAAGGCACGTAAAGATGGTTTACAAGATGTTGCAACATCTTTGAGATATTAATTGCTTATATTTGAAACTAAACGATTGGTTGTATCTTACATAAGGAAGCCCGAAATATATATTAAAATTTCAAAACCAAATTGAGAATTTCGCATACTATATATATCGATATTTAGAACTAATTAAATTTTAGTTAATATTCGATTATGAGAACTATTTTTATTATTTTAAATTCATTGTTTTTAGTCTTTATTTAATATTTAAAAACAAACAGGATTTTGAAAACTAAATTTTAGATTTCTTATCTTTCTGGTACGTATTAGAGATGTTTAAAATTTTTGGGTTAAAATTGCTTCAAGGTAACAATTTTTAAATTTTTTATTTAATATTAGTTTTATTAAATATTTCAATAACTAATGAGAATTTCAAACTAAAGTTGAGAGTTTGGACAAAATTGCATGCATGGATGAATCAAATGCAGTATAAAATGGTACTCTTAAAATACCATTAGTGTAAATGCTCAGTACATTAAAGTGCTTTATACCATAATACCAATGCAATAAGCAACGCCGTATGTTACTATTAATTATTTTAATTTCTTCGATTTTGCAATCCCACAAAAGTTGCAAATGACAATTAAATTTATAATAAAAATCGGATGTCATGCATGACTTTATCATACTTTTATTAAATATTAAAAAAAAATTTTTTAATAATAAAAAGAAAAAATATTTTCATTAACCAATGTGACTCAAAATCTATTCAACTCTAAGTCTAAATATAAAGATACGAAATACCAACTTTAGTTTGAAATTCATTAGTTTTTTAAATATTTAATAAAACTAATATTAAATAAAGATTTATAAAAATTGTTATGAACCAATTTTATCCAAAATTTAATCAGTTCTAATTCTAGATGAACATAACAAATTTTAACTTTAGTTTTGAAAATCCTTTAGTTTTAAAATATTAAATAAAGGCTAATATTAAATAATAAAATTTTAAATAATAAAAACAATAGTTTTATAAACAAATTTTAACTAAAATTTAATCACTTTAAATATCGATTAACATATCGAAAACCTAAATTTAGTTTAGAAATTGTATTATTTTGAAATATTAATTAAAACTAATATTAAATAATAAGATTTAAAAATTTTAAAATAGTTCCATGAACTAATGTTAACCAAAATTTAAATAAATTTAACTCCTGCTATAAAATAGAAATGTCAAATTTGGTTTTGAAAATTTGTTACTTTTTAAAATATTAAATAAAGACTAATATTAAATAATAAAACTTAAAATTAAAACAATAGTTTTCATAAAACAATTTTACTAAAATTTAATCAGTTTTAAATCTGACATAAGTATCAAATCCTAAATTTGGTTTTGAAATTCTATTCGTTTTTGAAATATTAATTAAAACAATATTAAATAATAAAATTTAAAAATATAAAAAAATAGTTTGTGAACCAATTTTAGCCAAAATCTAATCAGTTCTAAGTCTATATAAGAATACAAAATCCAAAATTTTGTTTGAAAATTCTATTAGTTTTTGTTATCAAAATTTAAAAAAAAAAAAAAAAAACACACACAAAAATTTTTAAATCTTTATTTATAAAAATAGTAACCATCAAAATCTCAAATTTTTTTGCAGAAACAATACTTTCTCATTTAATAGATAAAGTAAAATAAAGCTCAACAAGTTTTCAAAATAATCACTTTTACAATAAGTAGATTTGAATTAAAATGATCTGTAATAATTGTACTAAAATGTGTCAGTCTTGACAATCTGCTTCAGCATTTTCAAGAACCTTTTCTTTTATATTTTACTTGTTCCTCATAGTGGTGTACCTTGACAAAAGTTTTTGTATCTTGGTAGTGATTCAGCAATGCACAAATTTTTATCAATTGCATAGGTTGACTAGAAACAGATTGTTGTGGATTTGCAAGTAATTCTTAATTAAGAAATTGTTGTACTGTTCTGTACTTGAAGTTTGTTCTGAATTTCAGCAATAACTTGAATAAAAAATTTAATTTATCAAATTAAAACTAATAATACAAACACTGCATTTAAAGTTTGAATTAGAACTAGATCAGTACATAGTCCAGTATCACAAATATTTTTAAATTTTGAATATGCACAACAATGATAATAGTATATTTAGCATAAATATTAAAATGTTTGCTGAAAAATAATAATTAGTAATGATTAAATATGTATTATTTTATTCAATCGTGAAGTTTTTTAATAAATAATTTTTCAAATTATATTATTATGTCATATTTGACATTTGCATACTATTTGTAATAGCTCATAATTAAAAATTTTGTTCATTATGAATGATATAACAGTGAATAATTTTATTAAATTGATATTAGTATTGACAATATGATTAAATTTTTAAAGTCAAACAGCAATTAAGATTGAATAAAAATTACAGTTTCAGTCGTAATACATTAATGGTAATGTATGTAACGAAAATGTCATTTGTGACAAATAAAAATAATTTTAAGGTATAAAACATCATTGACAATCATTTTATTACAATAGGTGATTTGAAATTAACACTAAGGTCCTACAGTAATTCTTCCGAATTAAAAAATTTTTTAAGTTTTATCATAAACTAATTTTTTTTTCTTTTTATAAGAAATCATGATTTTGACCATTTTAAAGTATTATAAAATTGGTCTAATTAACGAAAAAAATAAAATTTGGGATTATTCAATAATTTTGAAAAAACTTTAAAAATTTATTAAAACAAATTCTCATTCTCTTTGAACGAAAAAGTTGAAAGAGATTACAGTAAATATACCAATCTTTTACGACAATTATGATAGATAATGGTGTAATTACTAATAAAAAATTAAATTTTGATCGGAAACAAATTTCGAAAAAATCACTTTTGAATTGTTTTGAGGTGGTTATGAAATATTTAGTTCTAATTTTGAACGTGCTAAAATTAAAACATTTAGCGGTAACAAAATTTGAAAGTTAAATCTAAACATATCAAATAGTCATTTTGAAAAAAAGTACAAAGAATGAGCCATATTAAATTTTATACACAAAATTATTACATGATTTTTATGAAAATTGCAAAAAATTAAATTGTGTTATTACAATAAATTCATCTCACCTTAAATATTCGTTTTATGTGTTTGGTTGAACATTTTTAAAATGTATTTTAAGTTTTTATGAAAATTTTAACATAATATATTTGATATAAGTTGACCGTGGAAATCTTAGGTGGTGATAGAGACACTTTTAAGACATATTTTTAAATAAATTTTGTCCAAGTCAAATTGGGTATCACTTTAAAGCAATTTTTCAATTTATGATTTCAAGTCCATTGCACCATTTTTTAATTTTTTGGTTTAATGGATTAGAGCTTTTTATAGACATTTAAATATCTACAAATTATGTTATAACCTTATCGCCTAGAATCAACAGATTTGAGTTAAATTAAATTAAGGAAAAAATGTCAAAAAATAGTTTTTTTTTATTTCTTCAACCCTATCTTTTAAACGAAACGTCTTAGAAAAACTAACGGCCCAAACCGGATAGGAAATTTAACTACAACATTAGTCTAATAATTTTTTAAACCCAACCATTTTACATAAATTACAAAATATGAACAAAGTGTAGTTTAAAAAGGTTAAAATTACAAAATTTATTTTAATAAATTTTGAAATTTCATTTTTTCAAACAATGTCTTATTTAACAATGTAGTATGTTTGAAAAATTATTAGACAATGTTGTAGCGTTAAATTTCCTATCCGGTTTGGGCCTTAGTTTTTCTAAGACGTTTGTTTAAAAGATACTTAAGAAAATAAAAAATAAAACTCATTTTTTGACATTTTTTCAATTTAATTCATAATGAAATCTGTTGATTCTGGCGATAATTATAACATAATTTGTAGATATTTAAATGCTCTATGAAACTCTAATCCATTAAACCCAAGAAATCAAAATATCGTGCAATTGAAATCATAAATTGAAAAATTTTTAAAGTGAACTAATTTAGACTTGACAAAATTTTATTTAAAATATGTCTTAGAAAATGTTCTATCACATAAATTCTCACGGTAGACATATATTATGTCGAATATTTGGAACAAATATAATTAATTTTTTGAAGGTTATTGCAGTTTCTATTTATTGCAAATGGGTTGCATCTACAACGGAAAGAAATCAAATTTTGGAGCATAAAATAATGAAAAAGCACACATAGGCTGATGAATATTGTAGGATAAGTTGCTTACAAATTATGTTAACTATATGATAACAAGTGTTTGTTTGCATGTTCTCGCAATTCTTTACACGTCGGCTCTTTGTAAACTCATCTTATTAGCAAACTTCTTAGTAAATATAAAAAAACTTGACAGCCAATTATGACATTAAATTATTTACTAAACTGTATAAATTTCAAATCAAATTAACCCAAGATTAACTCCCCCTTTAGCCTCTCCGATTACATAACGTGCTAGTCAACTTTAGATTTACCATTATCTAATAATTATATACAACCGGCACTAAAACTCTGAGCTTTTTCCAAATCTCTCACTTACTTGGACGCCATAGCATTAAAAAGCCTATCCGGAAAAAACTTAACAAATACTATCTACAATCATCACTTACTATGAAGCTGAGACTACCAATCGTAAATCACATACTATAATTATTAATACTATCTAAACTTACCTGCTTGAGGGGAAGATACAATAACATTGCCAAAGGTCGCTTTGGAAGTACTGGATATAATCGATTTTGCGGGCTGACTTTTATCGTTATCTATTTGCATGTTAATTAAAATCATGTGATGACTGATCTGATTACAAAAGAGTTTAAGGAATCCATTACTAGTTTCTTCCCAAGTTAATATAATGTTGTGCAAAAATGTTAAAATTTTATAATTGCTGATGTCACTATTATATTTTTCTACGAAAGTCGTTTTAATTTTGTCAAGCAACCTATTGCAATCGAAATTTACAATTTCGTGTCCATTCCAATATTCGTGCATGGTTCTCGAAATCCGTTCAAAAATTAATTTTCGACAATCATACAACTCGGGATATTTATTTTCAGTTTCTCCAGCTATTGAAGTTGGTGAATTGAATATAATTTGGTATATACATTTTTCAATGAAGTGGTAGTAATGTAAGTCCTCAACAAAAACGGTCGCGAAATCGGAATAATCGATTATTAAATTGTGATCTATTATTTTTATCGGTTCTTCAGGTTTAGGTTCTATAATTTCTATTTCTTCATACTGCAATGGTTCGGTACTCGATACCACTACTTTTATTGGTATTGAAATGCTCTGAATTTCTTGGAATTCAATTTCTGGACCACTTACTTCCATGGGCTTTCTTCCATTAGATAATTTATCATTTATTAAAGCTAGTTTTTTTTCTATATTTTTAAGACGTTTATCTGAAGAGTCTTTCTTCTTCTCATATTTCCTATTTTTCAGCTTCACATTTGCAAAACTTTTCGGATCTACTGTGACCTTAACTGAAAACGAAACAATAGTTGTACAAAATGATATAATATTATTAAAAATTATCATAACCTATTTGCATTTGTTGCACATCACTTGGAGGCGAATCCTGAGCAAAATTCTTTGCGGCATTGTTGTCTTTATAGGAACAGCAGTAGAAGTAAATTCAGGATCTACCTCGACTTCTGTCTGGTTACGATCTATGGGAAAGAAATTTTTATTACAATAAAATAGTCCATGCAATTTTGTGCAAATACTATCTAATTCTCTGAGTGAGGCTAAACAACAATGGCATACATTTTCTGTCAGGTCAACCTGAATGATCCCGAAGGCAAACAGTAATCGCCTACAATTTCTGTTAAGAGTCTTCAGTGAGGCCAACGGCCAAATAGCAATGTCAAAAGTATTAGCCGTCGAAAATTAAGTTTCAAAGTTTAGTTTAAGAAAATTAAAGTTAGGTTTTAAAACTATTAAATTAATATAATATGGCAATCAATCATATTCCACATCAATTGAGTTGCACATTAAACGAGTTCCACTGTATTCGCTTACTTTAAGTATTATGTTTTGCGGTTATAATAAAATGTAATTAAATTTGACAAACAGTAAATTTGTTTCTCATACTTACTTATTTAGTTCGTTATATACAGGGTGTCCCCGTGACCATGATAATCTCCGAGGTAGTGATAGAAGATACTTTTTAAGAGATATGTTTAAATAAAATTTTAGCGTAGTCAAACCCTTGAACCCCTCTTTAAAGCAAATTTTAAATTTCTTTTCAAATGGCCATAGCATCGTAACTATTGATTTTATGGTATTAATGGATTAGTGATTTTTAAAGATCATTTTCTGATCTGCAAACTAGTTTATAACCTCTTATCGTCTACATTTTCCACATGTAATTCGAATTGTCAATTGTAATTAGATTTGTCAATTGATATTCGAAATCGTCAAATGAAATTCAGAAACCGTTAATTGAAATTCAGAAAACGTCAGATGAAAATCAGAAAGCGTCAAATGTAATTCAGAAAACTTCAATTGTAATTCGAAAGCATGATAATTTAATTGGGATTCATATGAATTACATAGAATGAAATTATAATAAACTGAAATAAAATTTAATAAATATTTAAATTTTATTCATTATAATAAGAATAAACCATAAATTGTTTCACAACAATTTGTTAAATCAATTTCTAGCAAATAAGTTAGCGACCGACTTGCATATCTTCCATGGATAAGGCTTTTGCTTGATGTGTCTGCAATGTTGTACACGACACAATCGCCACCATTTACGGTGTTCTTAGCTCGATCTATTATTTCTTCTAAACTTTAAAATTATAACATTCAAATATTTATTTTAAAAATTGTATTTTTGCTTACAATTCTAATTCTGTTACTGAATTATGGTTTTCTGAATTACATTTGACGTTTGATTTTCATTTGACGTTTTCTAATTTCAATTAACGGTTTCTGAATTTCATTTGACGATTTCTGAATATCAATTGACAAATCTGAATTACAATTGACGAATTCAATTACAGTGATCTTTTCTGAATTACATGTGAAAAGTGTAGAATTAATAGATTTCGAGTTATTAATTAAATTAAGAGATAAAATGTTAAAAAAATTTAGTTTAATTTTATTCATATTTGTTGCAAACCCTGAATTTTTCAAACGAAACCACTTACGAAAAAATTTTGCACTATCTGAAATCTCTAATCGACCAAGAAATGCCAAAAGAGTGAATAACAAACACGGTAACAAATATTGGAAAGTTGCAAAATGATGTATGAAAACTAATAATTTTACTTCTTTTAGAAATAATAAATATTTTTAACTGTGTATGTAGAATTATATAATTCAATAAGCGATCAATAATTTTAATTAATTATTATAATTAAATAAAACTGATGTTCTAAATTACAATTATATAAAATATAAAAGATGTACAATCGTGCACAAAAGAATCACAAACGCTTGATTATTTTCCAATCAAAATGGTAGGGAAATTTCTTTTTCTCCACAACTATTTTTTTTTAAATAACTCAAAGGCAATAGACCAATAGAGGTATAACGCCTATTTATTGCATTGTTTTAACTTATTCGTCAACTTTAATACGCAGAAACAATAGTGCAATCAGACGAAACAACATTCATTTGAATAACTAAATTAATTAGATAGTAACCCGTGGTAACATCGGCATTTTGTAAAAATTCTTTACTACGGCCCTGCATTAAATTTATTTTCAAATCGACCCCATTTAATAAACCACAATTAATTAAATAACCAAACCCCAAAATTGCACATAAATCACTAGAATTAAATTACCAATATAAAAAAAACACCTGCGATCAATAGGGATGTTGCAAGATTTTTGAAGTATTTTTTTTATAGACTTTAAGTTCTGGCAAAGAATATATAGATCTATATCTATATACTCTTTGATACTGGTAAACAGCACTGCATAGAAAAAAAGTTCAGGAGACCCTCAGCTTACTCAAAAAAAAATTTATAAAAAATGATTTTTGAAACCGTGTTTTTAGCGCGAATGACATTACAAACTACTTTTATTAACAACTGACTACACAGCAAATGCAGTTTGTGTTGATAATGTAACCTATAAATAGTTTGTGTAAAATTAAAAAATGAATTTAAATAAAAACCCAGAAAACTCGGAATAAACCATTTTTCTTAATATTGCTTGTGATTATAGTTTGTATTAAAATAAATATTATATTAATAAAAAATACAATTTAAATGGGAAACGTTATATTGTTTGCAACTGTCAAATATAAGTCAAATATTTAACTGTCAGGTCTTTGCGACGTTGTAAAATTTCCATAAAAACGTCGGGATCACGCGTATGACGTCAGAGACGTAATCGGCTGACCGATTCATTTTTGAATTTCAAATTTGATTTTCTCAGCGCAGACCGCATTTCAGAAATTTGTATTTCGGTTATAAATTTCATTTGATATTATTTTCAGAATTAATAGGAGTTATCACTAAATTCGATACCATGCAACATCCCTATTACAAACCAAGCGAAGCAAACAATAGGTAAACATAAAAGAATAAAAAACCCGATTCGAAAATAAATTAATTTAATGCAATTCCACAATTTAAATATGTCCAAATAAAACCACCAAGCCATTTTAGAACATAAAATCCAAACAAAGCCATTTCAAAATAACCGACGGCGAACATAAATCAAACTAAAGGATGAAAACGAATAATCGATATTATTGATTTTTTTTGCTAATGTTACATAAAATTGTACTTACAGTAAGTAATTATAAATGCACACAAGTTTTATTGTGATAATAAGTATTTAAATTTTAAAACACTATTAAAATAGGAGCAGTATTACGAACGTATATTTCGTTTCAACACCCAGCAATAAGTGCCGTCAAACGGAAAAGACGCAACGCGCTATCCCCCTCTTTCCGTACCGTGCCTCCGGGACAGAAGTCAGAGACGCGCTAAATTCAAATCAACTTTAAATTTAAACATCGCGAATTTTTGACTCTAAAATAATATTACAACTTAATTGGAATAATACGCGTTTGTTAAGTTTTGAAATGTTATTTTAAAGGTATAATTTTTATTAATGTGCTCTTTCGAGTTATAACTAAATTACTTCCAGTCCGAGCTTCTTTGCTATTGAATCTAAAAATTAATCTAACTTTTTAAACTGTTTTTAAACCGTAACTATCAAATGAATTCAACGTCCATATTACTAGTAGTATAGTATTTTAAAATTAATTAACATGAAATAAAATAAATATAATCAAATTAAATTTATCAAAAATGGACACTCGAATTCAATCAAACCAAGTGGCAAAGTTCTTTTTCATATTTTCCAATATGTTTCTAAAAATTGTAAGCCATCCGAGGAAGAACAAATTAACTTCAAGAGGCAATTAATTTAACTACTCTTGACAAAACTAAATTTTTTTTTAAATACTAGGCAAATCCTTTTTTTTAGTAAGTAGATAGACATAGTATTTATCGTTTTAAATGAATTGCTTTTTTTTTATTTTACTGGCGTATAACCTTAAAATTTTGATTAGTGAAATAAAACACAAATTATCGCGAGTGTAAATGAAAAGACAATAATTACGGACATGACGGAATATTATGTACATTTAAAAGCAAAAGTGAAAAATTCGCAAAGTGATCAATGGATTTACCGAGATTAAATTTATGTCATATGAACAGCACAACCATAAAACGGGACACACATCACAAACCCACCATTACTCGATGGAAAATACATAATTTTTCAACAAACACACAGTTTTAAACTTCAATTATTGTTAAGTGAACTAGAAAACTAACAGCTTATACGAAGATTACCCATACAAATATCAAAATGTAAAGCAGGCTTGTCACTGGTTACCATTGGCATCGTAAAAAACAACCACAATAAAACTTAAAAGGCAAACCATAAATAGAATAACTAAACATTTATGTTTTTTCGGATTTGATGGTTCCATATCTATGAAGTTATTATTCATGGAACAAAGTAATAAAACAAATTAAATAAAGAAAAGTTGCGTTTATTTGCAAGATGCTTATTAATTTAACGCATAAGTGGATCGTCCGCAAATATTAATTTTTTTATACGCCAATTAGACCCTTATCTTTCATAATCCACTTTAAAATTGGTCAAAATCGAAGTTCAGGTTTATTACCTGCCCCTATATTTTTATGACATCTCTCATCTAAACTTAAAGGTTCCACATTCAAAATAACATTTTTTCAATAGGATTTTAATTCAATAGATTCTGTTATTCGTTTTTCAATGTTGTTCTTATTAAAACACTTACAAAGATTATTTAATAATTAAAGGAAAAAGTCACACACATTGCATGTGGTGGAAATATAGCATTAAACAACGGCAACTATCCCACTAAATTGCCAACACGTGTGCACTAAAAATAATTCGAATGGTTTAGGACTCACAGACCCTTTTAGGTACCACAAAACTTAAAATTAGCCTAGTAAGAATCGAACAAAAATATTGTCAAAATTGAGATGGCTATAAATACAATAAGCGAAATTCAAACTTTTAAGCGACGCTCAAAAGAAGGTCCCAAACTACGAGTGCAGTTAACTCAATATTATAAACCGCCATGGCTTTCATCACTCAAAAATTATTACGCGAAATGAAAGTCTAACCCGAAATCAAATGAATCGCAAGTCGTAATTCTAAAAATAATTAACAAAATAAATATGTATCGCCAAAAGCCAAACTAATATGATGTACTAACCCTTTATTTAGTTCGCGAAAAGGTTGAAAATAATTGCTAGTGTTGGCGACTCATACCAGCTCACCAATCAAAATGCGACTTTCTGATCCTATCTAATAAATCGCCAGGTAGATATTACTAAAAGCTTAAATAACATCCATGAGTTATTTAATAAGGACATTACAAAAACATTTTCAATTTCAAACCAAATAAATTTAAGACGAATACCTAATTATTTTCTTTCGATTAGAGGTTTCAGATAAGTTTAACCACTTTTTATTTGAAACAAAAATAATTAAATATTTCTTCAATGGAAAATATCGCTTAAATTTTAACATTTTATTTTAAAGACCCAATTATTTTAAAAGCGCAAACCGGAATTCCAAAAAGTAAATAATAACTTTTTATTATTATATTCAAATTTAAATTTAAACCAAATTCAATTAACAGTTTATTAATAATTGAAAACATCGCATCAAAAGACACAAGAAAATTTAAAGAGCCACTTGAGTGGTTCAAAGATAACATGAAGTCTTTGTCTGTGATGATTAAAAATTTTTTAAATTAGATAGAAACGGTTACTAGAGTCAATGTACATGGATGAAGTTATTTCCAATATTAACGCTAAAAATCAATTTTAAAAATCATGAAAACGGGCGAATTATTTTTTTGCCTTGAGGATCGTACTTTTGTAATAATTAAAAAGTGTGTTCATTTATTCAAGCGGTAAAATCGGGGCAATCTACGTATTATTTTATAAGGTTAACAACATTAGTTATAGACTGCCTTTTTTCGTTGTTTTAGGAACTAAACTTTTTGAGAAAAAATTTTCAGTCTTGCACTTACAAATAAGTCGAACAAGTTCATTTTTTCAACTTTCTTGAAAGCAACACTTTCAACAACACGTATTTTTTAATTACGTCGTACCCCATGGGGTTTAAAAGCTAAAATTTCCAGAAAAAAAATTTTTTTAGTTAGAAATCGATCCGCTATATAGATTTTTAAAAATTGCTGGGGGCAGATTTACATGCTTATCCGGCTATATCCTTTGAAGTGTTTGTTCTGAATGTATTGAAATATATAAAAAAAATTGTTACAAGAAAAAATAATACAAAATGGCGGCTCAGTCGCCATTACAGTATGAGCGCATTTTTTTAGGCATTCCACAAGCGAAAACAACTGTTTTACAGCAACTTACAACATGCGACGGAAAAGTATGAGTACTCTTCCAAAAGATATTGCATAAGTGCATCAGAAGCTACAAGTGATGGATATAAAAACTGGGCAAGATGAAAATTTTCTGACAGTTAACAATCGCACTTCGAATATTGTTATATTTTCGTGCTCCACTAATTTGGCTGCTTTGGCGACAGCTGAAGCTTTCTACATGGATGGTACATTTGAATATTGTGCTAAATTCTTCTACCAATTTTTACAATCCATGGAATATTTAATGGTCATTATATACCGCTGGTTTTCTGTTTATTACCAGATAAGAAACAAGCAACATACCTTCAATGTCTTAAAGAAATATATACACTTGGTTGTTCCTTTTTAATGGATGATAGCATTTTCGAGATATTTAAGCTGTTCCAAATACCCAGAATAGTTACCGATTTAGAAGTAGCGATCAGAAACGCGTGTGCAATTCAATGGCCAGAAGCATCAATTGAAGGTTGCAGGTTTCATCTTGGACAAGCGTGGTACCGTGCTCTCAAAAAAAAGGTCTTGCTTCATACTATCAAGTTCGCGATTCTCAAGTTGGTAGGTAGTTGCGCTATTGCTTCCGATTGAAGTTTTTGAAAGCGCACAAAGTTTTGGAAGCTTACTATGATTAATCAAAAATCAAACCCATTGATGCCAATTTGGAAAAGTTTTGTGAATATTTATTCACTACATATGTGGATAGAAAAGCCATGTTTCCTCCAATGGTTTGGGCCAAGGCGTCTGCGGATTCCTTTTCAACAATAATTGTTGTGAATCATTCCATGCCGCATTTAAACAGAACTTCAATTCTATTCAACCCATATAATATATACAAATTTGTTGAAGTTTAAACATGATGCAACATAGTTTACATACCTTGAACAGTGTTGGAAAACCACCTACAAAAAAAGCTTCTAAACAAAAGCAAACAATTGTTACTGATTTATTATGAAAAATATGAAACAGAAGAAATATCGTGGTTGAAATTTTAAAAGCTGTCTTAGTTTACAGTGGCCTCATATTAATTAGATCCCGTACCTAATTGTTCGATTACCAATTTTATATTTTATTTGTAAATTTTTTATAAAATTTTAATACAATTAAAATTTTTTCAATTAATTTCATATTTTCCTTTTATTTTCTAATAAACAATACATTTAGGTTAATTTTTGAGATAACAATTTATTAAAATAATGAAACACTTATCTAAACCATAACAATTTATGGAGTCTATTAAACTGCAGAACTGATGCAGTTTACCTAGCGTTGAACTGTGAGTAATCCCCAGATTTAAAATTTAGAGTTGACCAAACAAAAAACTCTATGTTTATTTTGAAATAGCTTTATTTACAAAATTTATAGGGCTTAAGACCTCAAAGGCCCAAAATTGAGATTAAAACTAATATTAGATTTTGAACGTTTAATAAATTCAATTTTCAAAATTTATATTTTTAATATTTCTAATAAACAATAATTTAAAATTTGTAACAATTTAAAATATAGACTTTGATATAAACATATGTTAAAGATTTTGTCGAATCAAATTTCGTTTAAAATTTCAAAATTCACAACTTTTAAGCAGAGTTTGTAACACTTTTAGTTTTAAATAAACCTAGACACCTTGCGCATTACAACATATCAGCTTCAAAAGATTGCCGTCGAAGGGGTCAAATTTCGTCTTAAAAATTTCAAAATTCACAACTTTTAAGCAGAGTTTGTAACACTCTGGGGTTATTTTAAATAATAAAATTTGCATTACAACATATCAGCTTCAAAAAGATTTGCCGTCGAAGGGGTCAAATTTCGTCTTAAAATTTCAAAATTCAAACTTTTAAGCAGAGTTTGAACACTCTGTTTTTTAAATAATACCTAGAATTGCGATTACAACATATCAGCTTTAAAAAGATTTGCCGTCGAAGGGGTCAAATTCGTCTTAAAATTTCAAAATTCACAACTTTTAAGCAAGTTTGTAACACTCTGGGGTTAGTTTTAAATAATAAGACACCTTGCGATTACAACATATCAGCTTAAAAATTTGCCGTCGGGGGCAAATTTCGTCTTAAAATTTCAAAAATTCACAACTTTTTAAGCAAGTTTGTAACACTCTGGGGTTAGTTTTAAATAATACCTAGAACCCTTATTACAACATATCAGCTTCAAAAGATATGCCGTCGAAGGGTCAAATTTCGTCTTAAAATTTCAAAATTCACAACTTTTAAGCAGAGTTTGTAACACTCTGGGGTTAGTTTTAAATAATACCTAAACCCTTGCGATTACAACATATCAGCTTCAAAAGATTTGCCTCGAAGGGGTCAAATTTCGTCTTAAAATTTCAAAATTCACAACTTTTAAGCAGAGTTTGTAACACTCTGGGGTTAGTTTTAAATAATACCTAGAACCTTGCATTACAAATATCAGCTTCAAAAGATTTGCCTCGAAGGGGTCAAATTTCGTCTTAAAATTTCAAAATTCACAACTTTTAAGCAGAGTTTGTAACACTCTGGGGTTAATTTTAAATAATACCTAGAACCCTTGCGATTACAACATATCAGCTTCAAAAGATTTGCCGTCGAAGGGGTCAAATTTCGTCTTAAAAATTTCAAAATTCACAACTTTTAAAGAGTTTGTAACACTCTGGGGAAAATAATACCTAGAACCCCTTGCATTACAACATATCAGCTTCAAAAGATTTGCCGTCGAAGGGGGTCAAATTTCGTCTTAAAAATTTCAAAAATTCACAACTTTTAAGCAGAGTTTGTAACACTCTGGGGTTAGTTTTAAATAATACCTAGATACCCCTTGCATTACAACATATCAGCTTCAAAAGATTTGCCGTCGAAGGGGTCAAATTTCGTCTTAAAATTTCAAAATTCACAACTTTTAAGCAGAGTTTGTAACACTCTGGGGTTAGTTTTAAATAATACCTAGACACCTTGCGTATTACAACATATCAGCTTCAAAAGATTTGCCGTCGAAGGGGTCAAATTTCGTCTTAAAATTTCAAAATTCACAACTTTTAAGCAGAGTTTGTAACACTCTGGGGTTAGTTTTAAATAATACCTAGACACCTTGCGTATTACAACATATCAGCTTCAAAAGATTTGCCGTCGAAGGGGTCAAATTTCGTCTTAAAAATTTCAAAATTCACAACTTTTAAGCAGAGTTTGTAACACTCTGGGTTAGTTTTAAATAATACCTAGAACCCTTGCGTATTACAACATATCAGCTTCAAAAGATTTGCCGTCGAAGGGGTCAAATTTCGTCTTAAAATTTCAAAATTCACAACTTTTTAAGCAGAGTTTGTAACACTCTGGGATTAGTTTCAAATAATACCTAGACACCTTGCGTATTACAACATATCAGCTTCAAAAATTGCCGTGGGAGGGGTCAAATTTCGTTTTAAAAAATTTCAAAATTCACAACTTTTTAAGCAGAGTTTGTAACACTCTGGGATTAGTTTTAAATAATACCTAGACACCTTGCGTATTACAACATATCAGCTTCAAAAGATTGCCGTGGGAGGGGTCAAATTTCGTCTTAAAATTTCAAAATTCACAACTTTTAAGCAGAGTTTGTAACACTCTGGGATTAGTTTAAATAATACCTAGACACCTTGCGTATTACAACATATCAGCTTCAAAAATTTTGCCGTCGGAGGGGTCAAATTTCGTCTTAAAATTTCAAAATTCACAACTTTTAAGCAGAGTTTGTAACACTCTGGGATTAGTTTCAAATAATACCTAGACACCTTGCGTATTACAACATATCAGCTTCAAAAATTTTGCCGTCGGGGGTCAAATTTCGTTTTAAAAAATTTCAAAATTCACAACTTTTAAGCAGAGTTTGTAACACTCTGGGATTAGTTTCAAATAATACCTAGACACCCTTGCGTATTACAACATATCAGCTTAAAAAATTATTGCCGTCGGAGGGTCAAATTTCGTCTTAAAATTTCAAAATTCACAACTTTTAAGCAGAGTTTGTAACACTCTGGGATTAGTTTAAATAATACCTAGACACCTTGCGTATTACAACATATCAGCTTCAAAAATTATTGCCGTGGGAGGGGTCAAATTTCGTCTTAAAAATTTCAAAATTCACAACTTTTAAGCAGAGTTTGTAACACTCTGGGATTAGTTTCAAATAATACCTAGACACTTGCGTATTACAACATATCAGCTTCAAAAATTTGCCGTCGAGGGTCAAATTTCGTCTTAAAATTTCAAAATTCAAACTTTTAAGCAGAGTTTGTAACACTCTGGTTAGTTTTAAATAATACCTAGCTTGTATTACAACATATCAGCTTCAAAAATTAGTCGGATCAATTTGTATTAAAAATTTCAAAATTAAACTTTTTAAGCAGAGTTTGTAACCGTCTATTAGTTTTAAACGTTAATTTTAATAATCGAGATTTTAAAGGATACAAAATATATGTATGTCTTGCTGTCAAATCAATAAAAGTTATACTAATACTGTACATTAGTAAAACATACATAGAAAATTAGTATGTCCTTTGTTCTACTACATTATAAACTAACAAAAGTTTAAAATTACGTAGTGATTATTATACAACATTATTTCAAATTATGGCAAAGAGAATTTCATCAAAATAACAAAATATAATACATTTTAAAATGCACAATTCATTCCTATTTAAACTATGAGCAGTTAATTTATTTGAGCTTTAGTATATCACTTTTTTTAATTTTTTCTATGTTGACGCTAAAATATTAATCATTATTAAAACTATTTCATTGTTTTCATCATATATGGCTGGAATAATATGTTAATTCAAAAATAATTTTAACTAAATTAACAGATTAGAAAACATTACAAAATCAAATAAATTTGTATAAATTAGATTCAGGAGTATTGAGTCGAAATTGTATGTAATACAAAAAAATTTGTTTAAATTGACAATTATTAACTTGGATTTTATTTTATTTTATTTCAATCTTTTAAGATATACAGCGTGACCAAGAAGAACTCGGACAAAGTTTTAAAACCAAAATTATTTAAAGCAACAATTCAAAAATTTAAAAGAAAATTATTAACAACTTTCTGCAATAAATACTGAACATTTTCAAATGTCATCATCATACAGTTATAATTCACTTTTTCATTGCAGTCATGATGAAATTTTAATTAAATTGCATTTATTCTGCAATATCAATCACCATTTGATTATTGTAGACCAAAAATCAGGAGTGCAAAATTTCCCGTTTTGAAAGCTACTGGTTTTAAAAAATTTGCAGGTAATACCTGCAAAATTCTAACTGCAATTACCTAGTACCGGTTTGAAATTTTATCAAGATTAACAAATAAACCATTATTAATTATCTCTATTACTCAAGACACAAATAAAATATAATTTTTAGTGCCTGAGAAATACAACTATCTAAAAAGAGTGTAGGCAAATAATACCAAATTTGTTGTCTCTACTAGGGTAACCTTAAATTTTAATATTTAAACTAAAATTAAATATTGCATATTTACAATATTAATATTTGCCAATAATCAAATATTTTTACGCTGATATGTTGTAATACGCAAGGTGTCTAGGTATTATTTAAACTAATCCCAGAGTGTTACAAACTCTGCTTAAAAGTTGTGAATTTTGAAATTTTAAGACGAAATTTGACCCTCCGACGGCATTAATTTTTGAAGCTGATATGTTGTAATACGCAAGGTGTCTAGTATTATTTAAACTAATCCCAGAGTGTTACAAACTCTGCTTAAAAAGTTGTGAATTTTAAAATTTTTTAAGACGAAATTTGACCCCTTCGACGGCAAATCTTTTGAAGCTGATATGTTGTAATACGCAAGGGGTCTAGGTATTATTTAAACTAACCCCAGAGTGTTACAAACTCTGCTTAAAAGTTGTGAATTTTGAAATTTTAAGACGAAATTTGACCCCTCCGACGGCAAATTTTTGAAGCTGATATGTTGTAATACGAAAGGGGTGTCTAGGTATTATTTGAAACTAATCCCAGAGTGTTACAAACTCTGCTTAAAAGTTGTGAATTTTGAAATTTTAATATATTAATAAATATAACACTTAATTTTGACTTCAGTAGGTAATATTAGGGGTTGCAAACGTTCAGGTACAATTAATATTAGTTTGGAATACTCATTTTGGGCCTTTGAGGTCTTAAAAATAATTTTGAAAAATAAAGCTATGTTGAAAAAACTTAAAGTATTTGTTTGGTCAACCTTTTTTAAATCTGGGAATTGAATCTAGCCAGCTTCAACGACGTGTCTATGGGGATTATTTTGGTTTTTTTCAGTGCATTTATCACTTTTTTCGGCTACCTGCAGTCGTTCGTGCAGTTTATCGTCACCCGGTAATATTAGGGTTGCAAACGTTCAGTTACAATCTAATATTAGTTTTTGTGCCTTTGGGGTCAAAAACATATAAATTTTGTGAAATAAAGCAATGTTGAAAAAAGCTTAAAGTATTTGTTTGGTTAACTTTAATATTTTAAATCTGAATATTGAATCTAATGCCAGCTTCAAGCACGAGGTAATCTTTGTATAAGCTGTTAGTTTTTAGTTTACTTGAAAATTGAAGTTTAAAACTGTG